>JANAVB010021798.1:36772406-37196585 GCA_029216955.1 Iris pallida
GTGATCGTACACTCTGCTAGAGATGCGGGTTGACGACCCCTTTATCACGTTCTTGTTGGCCTTTGATGTTTGTGAAAATGTCATGCTTTGAGGTCCCTGGTGCCTGTAGTGCCCCGACCCGCAAGATGCCTTATGATGGATGGTTGGTTCGATGAAACCTTGTTGGACTTGATAATATGTGAAGGATCGCTCAGAAGACTACACGATCGAGGCAGAAATTGTCCTATGAATGTGAGTAGTATTGAACCCTTCGAAGATACTTTAGCTACATGCTTAATAAAAGGACTATATACTATGTTGCTCATTGAGTTGTTGAATAACACCTTACATGAAAGTCGGAAAGATACAGAAAGATAAATAAATCATAATACCCAAAAACTATTGTGAATCATTTTGTGAATTATATGCTTGCGTACTTTGCAATGAAATTACGTGACAGGTGAAGCAAAAGTCCCAAATACTTGGGCGGTAAGTACGTCGAGCATCAGCTCGATGAACGTACGCTAAAAATAAGATGCTAAGTCCCAAGAATTGGGCGATGAGTATATTGAGTTGGTTGAAAAGATGTATGTATCAAAGATGTAAAAAACGATTGGGTAAAAACATTCTATAATCCCGTTGCCGATGTAGAATATTGATTACACCAAGATCCTGGAATGAGAAAGATGGCAATACGAATGAAAATGGTGGCTAAAGTATATAGTTTTCCTTATCATGCATTATATGTTTTCTTCATAGATAAGTTGCATATACTTGCATAGTCATGGACAACTTGTGCACAAGGTAGTTCCCAGAATGGTACTCCGCGGCCACGAACCCGGTTCATCCTAGGGGGAACAAGGATGGTGTCAACGTACTGACATCGGGATTTTAGAACTTGCATTGGGGGCTTGCTACCGCCAACTGAAAAGGCGCCGAAATACCCATGGTGCTGAAGTAGTAACACGGTGTTCAGAAACCTCCCATGGATTCGTACCCCATTCGGAGTTAGCCATTCGCCAAAAAGACGGTCCAAGATGGTGTATCTCCAGTGACCTTCATATAGCTATAGGTCCAGTGCTAATGATGTCTTATGCAGGCAGAGTAAGTATTACTCAATTACAGGAAAGGATGTCGGCTGTTGGTAAGAATCACCTGAACGGTGAGAATTATATTGAATTATAATATTGTTCATAAGAATGTCTTGTGCAGGCTGAGTAAGTATTATAAATATACAGGGATGGCTATACGACCGTGGGTAAGAATCACCAAAGGATGATAACTGTATGCTTTAAATTATGTTGGCTATGAGATTTGCATACTTTACTTCTTGTCGGCTATAAACATAAAATTGACCCTAAGGCAACGAGAAAGACCATTGTTAATAATGTTCTATAACACGATTACTTAGTATTGTCTTCTTAGGTGAGTAGGGCCAGCACCGCTCGCCAGTACATTGATGATGTACTGACCCGCGTTGTAGGTAATATTACAAGTGCTTGTGTATGGGGGAAATCGTTTGATCAGTGCTTGGCATCGATGATTCGAATGGGTGTACAGAACCTCTTCTTACAAGACGATGTCTTCTGCTATACGGACATAATGTATGAAATAGTGTAACTCAGATGAACCAGTAAGTTTGTAAGCAAGTTGACATGTTCGGTTATAAAGCCTAAATGGCAAGTATATATTCAGTTAGCTATTCAAGATTCTTGTAATCTGTTGTAAACTCTCTATTCAGTTGTAAGTCATGTAGTCATTTGAGAAAATCAATAAAGAGATATATTTTCTTCATATTTTATTATGACTTCAATTTGTCTGCCTTATTTTGTTGTGTTGTCGTTGTTTTCTGAGAAATAATAGAAATTGTAATAACTTTGCCTATAAGTACAATCTAGACTTATACGACATCACGTCCAGTGGTTAGTTTTTGATCCTCCGGGATCGGGGCATGACATAATGGTATCAGTGCACGGCCTTACGTCCTTAGATTCTTATTCAATTTGTTTCAAATCAAAGTTGCTACTAAGATGATTCAAAGTTGCTTGTGCGATGAAATCAAAGTTGCCTCTATGATTACTCAAGTTGATTTTGCGATAAATCAAAGTTGTTTCTATAATGACTTAAGTGCATATGAGATTATTCAGTATTGTTTCCAAATTATTCTAAGTTGCTCTCTTGTCTGAAAGTCCGTTGATCTTTTTGGCCGCTCACTGGGTATTTCATACAATAAGTCTAAATATGTGGGCTATGATATGTGTGCTTTAATGAATGCTAATGATACCAAAATGAATAACAATGATGCGATGTTATAATAAGTTGGTAATGTGTGCTTGATGTCTTAAGTGCGGGATTCATAGAAATCGATTGATATGTGGCAATCGGCAGTGGATGATGGCATGGTATGTTGGAACATGAATTGTACATAACTTTAGTGAAAATGAATCGATAGAATCTTCGAATTGGCTTATGTGTGTTGGCTTGGGTATGTTCAGATGCGGATGCGAGGGAATCAATTGGTATTATGGTCGGCAAAGCCACAGCTGGATGGATAGTCCAAAATGGACGTTGGTTCGGTACGAAAGAGGAATATTTTGTTAGGAATGGCTTGAGCTCTGAGTGGTATATGGCTCTACCCTCTTAGCGATAAGATAACCCTTGACCGTGTCATAGCATAGTGATTACTTTACCTATAAGGTATTGGATAGTATCGAGTCGTAGCTGGGATTTCGTTTGATACATGACGGCTAGGCATGTTCCTTGATGGTTATGTTCGGATAACTCATTGCGAGATTTTTGATGTGTTTGGATGAACCATTGCTGCACTCTAATAGCTAGCATTATATTGGGTAATAGGATATTGAGAATATGAAATGAATGCCTTGGTTGGGAATAGTACAAATTATAGATTCAGGCGATGACTTGAATCAGTTAGGTAAGAAGAATTGTAGTCTCAGTAACGATGGTAGGATGTTGCTATTAAAAGATTTTGGGAGAATAATATAGACCGAATATAGAATGATGTTGTAATTGAGTAGATGAAATTGTATGTTGAACATCGACGTGATGTTAGACGCTTATCGAATGTTACGAATGATTTAGAAGATGCAAAAAGTTGCATCAACGACCGAAAAGTAGAGAATGGGCTTGAGGAATAGATGATCTTAGCACGATGTACAGTTGTGTTTGAGAGAATTTGACGTGTCTCAAATTAACAAGTTACGATTTTTGATTACTTTGAGGCATAGAGAATGAACACTTGTCCCTTGGTGCATGAAAGAGTAGATGTTCCTTATGAGACACTGATGGGTAGAATACAAATAAGTATCGAGATGCATTATTATGTTATAGACCCTGTCGGTGAATGATGTTGTCGCATGAATAAAGAGTTTGGGTGAAAGATAGAATTGATGGGTTATGATTTAGCTAATTGAGTTATGTCATATTCAACTGGAAGACCGAGGTATGAATGCTAGATGATTTGTGCCATAGTGATTGGATCGATGCACAAATAATGAATCTTTTTATGGTATCACAAAGGAGATGATGCAAAACGAATATTGATGGTTAACATGAATTTCTAAGAGATGACCGTGTTGGTCCTAGCAAAAATTCATAAAGGATGCTTTCGGAAGAGATACACTTATATAGTTGCCTTATTTTGTTGGTTAAAAGAGTACAAACCGTATCGATGATATGAAAATGTGAGAATAGAATACGTTGTGAGTAGACCGAAGGAATGAGATTATAAATGATAGACTATTGAAGTAACAATGTTGGATTATGACTCGAAATAGTTGGCCTGATTGGATAGAAACAAATTAAGTACGATATGGAAATACAAGTCGGATTAAACAAGTGATGCTACGTCTATGCAAATGAGAACTGAATATTTGGATGATCGATTTATAAAGATTTATATGATGGCTTCGGGATTGACCCATAAAAATTGTCGAATAGAATTGTTGGATAGATTTGTCGGTTGTGGGTAAGTCTAGAGTGAGACTTCGTTAAGTATAACCCGAGGATGAGTACGGGTAGAAAGACTTGACCCTAGAATGTCGGTTGGTTGTCTAGAATGTCGGTTGGTTGCCTAGAGTGTCGGTTGGTTGCCTAAGTTTCGGATTGGTTGGTTGTGTCATTTTAGTTGTTCGTGTTGGGGTATAAATTCATAAGATTGGGGTGGTGTCCCATGTCCCTTAAGTTGGTCGAATCATAGATTGTCCTTGAGATAAAATAGAGTCCCTATGATAAGAGTTGGTTGCCTCTAAGATAAGAGATAAGTATGTCCCTGATAGCTATCCATCTCATATGAGTTAGCTGAATGTCTGGTTTAGCTTAGATTAGTTGATCGTAGAGACTTAACTGAATGCTAAGTTGACTGTTGGAAACCCGTAGGATGTCCCTATTGATGTTGCGTGGGTATAATCGGAATGAGTAAGATGTGTCAAAAAGTAAATTTTGGAATGGAATAGAGATTGGAAAATTTGATGTTATAATGTTGGATGGGATGACGGATCATGTTGGTTTCGAAACTTTATTACCTTATTTGGGAATATCAAAATTTTGCTAAATCTGGTTGGATTTGGTTGGTTGAATCATATTGAGATGCTTAAAATGACGATAGTTGCCTTGAGACAGTCGAAATAAATTTATTGATGGATAATCAGATTAGAATTGGAAGGAAAAGTGTAATGACAGAATTGGATAGTACATGTAGTGGAGATCAACGAGAGCAAATGAAATATTGAAAGGACCCTCGGAATTAATGTTACTGGAATATGAGAGTTGCTTATGCGAGAGGATAATATGTTGGCTTGATCAATATGAGAAAATATTTGAGTATAGCGAGAAATATTACTAGAGTGGAATGATGGTACAATTTGAAGGATAGATCATAATCGAGAAAATTTATGAGTCGCAAACAAAGTGTATGGATGCGAACAATAACGAGTATAAGATTTGATCGATGAGAATCGGGGTATCGAAATGAAATGTGGCTATGGAATTTATCAACTTTAGTGGCATGAATGACAATAAACTTGAAAGGAATACTTTGGGAATATTTTGGATTGGATGTGGAAAAATTTCTCAAGTTGAAATTTGTAACATTCATTGTGTTATTGGTTGGTTGGATAATTGAATAAACAAGTTGGGAATATACGAGATGCTCAGAGCAATCAGTGATGTTCGAAAAAGAAGTTATACTGTAGCTCGTTCGTTTTCTTTATCACTGAACTTGGTTGATGTGCATGTATTTCTATGACACCTAAAATATGTGTATGATTCCAAATAAGTGGTATGCTGAATTCAAACGAAGCCACGGGGAGGATTATCATGTGCTAAGGAAATTATACGAGTGTTGGAGGAAGAACAAAGTTGTTAAACTATTTTGAATTAAATCAGAATGTTGTGATGAGATGGTATATTACTTGAAATAAATTGAGACATTGCAGAGAAATGTCGAATAGTACAAGTTGATCGTTGAGGATTCTCATAAAAGTCAGTTGAAGTTTTGGAAATGAATTATGTTTAAGTTTCGAGGATGTTACTTTTTCTGAATGGTATATATTGTAGTGCCCCGACTGACAAGATTCCTTATGATGGATGGTTGGTTCGATGAAGCCTTGTTGGACTTGATAATATGCGAAGGATCGTTCAGAAGGCTACTCGATCAAGGCAAAAATCGTCTAATGAATGTGAGTAGTATTGAACCCTTCGAAGATATTTTAGCTTCACGCTTAATAAAAGGACTATATACTATGTTGCTCGTTGAGTTATTGAATAACACCTTACATGAAAGTCGGAAAGATAAATAAATCATACCCGAAAACGGTTGCGAATCATTTTATGAATTGTATGCTTGCGTGCTTTGCAATAAAATTATATGACAGGTGAAGCAAAAGTCCCAGATACTTAGGCGATAAGTATGTCGAGCATCAGCTCAATAAATGTATGCTAAAAATAAGATGCCAAGTCCCAAGAATTGGGCGGTGAGTACATTGAGTTGGTTGGAAAGATGTATGGTATCAAAGATGTGAAAAAGGAATTGGGTAACAACATTCTATTATCCCGTCGTCGATGTCGAATGTTGATTACAAAAGATCCTGGAATAAGAAAGATGGAAATACGAATGAAAATGGCGATTGAAGTACATAGTTTTCCTTATCATAAATTATATGTTTTCTTTATAGATAAGTTCATATACTTGCATGGTCATGGACAACTTGTGCCCAAGATAGTTTCCAGAATGGTACCCCACGACCACGAACCCGATTCATCCTAAGGGAACAAGGATGGTGTCAATATACTGAAATCGGGATTTCGGGACTTGCCGTGGGGGCTTCCTACCGCCCACTAAAAGGGCGTTGAAATACCCATGGTGCTGAAGTAGCACGGCATTCGAAAACCTCCCATTGATTCGCACCCCATTCGGAGTTAGTCGTTCGCCAGGAAGATGGTCCAAGATGACGTGTCTCCAGTGACCTTCGTATAGCTATAGGTCCAGTGCTAATGATGTCTTATGCAGGCAGAGTAAGTATTACTCAATTACAGGAAAGGATGTCGACTGTTGGTAAGAATCACCTGATCGGTGACAATTATATTGAATTATGATATTATTCCTAACAATGTCTTGTGCATGCTGAGTAAGTATTATATATATACAGGGATGGCTACACGATAGTGGGTAAGAATCACCAAAGGGAGATAATTGTATGCTTTAAATTATGTTGGCTATAAGCTTTGCATACTTTACTTCTTGTCAGCTATAAACATAAAATTGACCCTAAGGCAACGAGAAAGACCACTGTTAATAATGTTCTATAAGACGAATACTTAGTGTTGTCTTCTTAGATGAGTAGGGCCAGCACCGCTCGCCAGTACATTGATGAACCAGTAAGTTTGTAAGCAAGTCGGCATGTTCGGTTGTAGAGCCTAAATGGTAAATATTTATTTAGTTGGCTATTCAAGAGTCTTGTAATCTATTGTAAACTCTGTATTCAGCTGCAAGTCTTCTAATCATTTGAGAAAATCAATAAAGAGATACATTTTCTTCATATCTTATTACGACTTCACTATGTCTGCTTGGTTTTACTGTGATATCGTTGTTTTCTAGAAATACCAAGAACTGTAATGGTTTTCCCTTGTACAAGTATAATCTAGACTTGTACGACATCACGTCTAGTGGTTAGTTTTCGATCCTCCGAGATCGGGATGTGACAGTGCCCATAGAGGGGGCCATACCAAACCCATTATAGCCAAAGGTCCCATGCGTTGGAGGTTTGTTCTTAAACTGCATTCACTTAGTACGGTTAGGCTACCTTATTCATTAAGTATAGGTACTTTTGGTTTTGGTACTTATATCTAATCGTAGCTTAGAACAGTAACTTGTCGCGGACTAGTTTGCTACTGGGAACAAGGACTACAAAGACTATATTCCTGGATTATGCTGATAATAATGATGCTCGGAGGTTCCTTGATATTGAATCAAATCATATCATTGAATCTTGTGATGCAGAATTCTTTGAAGATAAATTTACAAGGCACAAGAATATTATTCGTACGGACATTCCGGAGAACAATATGAGTGCACAAGAGGCTCAAGTTCCTTCCGAAGAGGTAGTCCAAGAAGGAGTTGTTGCTGCAGAAACAACTATTGAACCAGAACTCGCAGAACCTATATCTAAGCGAGTGATGAGACAAAAGGACTTCGGAGAAGATTTTGTCACTTATCATGTGGAAGCAGACCTGCTTACCTACCTTGTCCTTGGTTGATTGTAGGTGTGGTTCACTGCTTCGATAAGAAGGTACTGAACCTTGTTATGGTCTGAATACTATATTGGACTCATGCCATGGAAAGATATTACATCATGGATTAGGGTGCCATCTCATGTCCTTGTTTAGTTGGGGTGATGGTAGGCTAATTCAAGGGTGGAGTATTGGACCATGTTATGATCCGATTTGTCTTATTATTGGGTAATTTATATTCAGTTTATGGCATGTTCTTTATGTATCTTGTTACGTCCCTCTGAGGACCTAGTGATTTCTTCAGGTGTGTGTGTTTTAGTCTTTTAGCAAGTGTTCTAGCCAAGGCCATGATCTTCTTTATTCCTTCGTAGATGACGTGCTCTTGGATCGTCCTTTGCTTCGCTTGACATTTTTTTATTTATATTTATTTCTTATTATTTAAATAGTTGGTAGTAGATTTGTCTTCGCCCAACATCTTGTATAAAGACAATTCATAGCTGATATTATGATATCATTTATTCTTTTATTTTGTGGATGAGATTAGTTGTCATGGTTATACTATATTTTATAGCTTATGTATATTTATTATACGGCTGGCATGTCTATATTCCTAGTCATACGTATTTTGGGACTGGGGTGTTACACATACAGACAGCCGGTGTTTTGATATGAGCGAAATGAATGTTCTTCTCTACAATTCCTTGGATCCTATTCACCAGAAGGGAGTAAAAACTATGTACACAAACTTTGGCCATACCTTTCAAATGGGCACTTGTCAGTAGTGTCATTGGAACAAGAGTTGTTTGAACTTCTGCCAGAGATGAAGGATGAAGAGGTTTCCGAATGGCTGTCATAGAAAAGGAAGATTATGCTACTTCAAATAAAAAAATAAAATCATATTTTGTGAAAAGATTCAATACCTATATCCTGGTTATTGTCTGTGGATAAACACGTTATGGTTGGCTTCTCTACTATTCTGATGTTGTTTATTCAGCGAGCCCTCAAGCGCTTGATCAGTTGTCCCAGCTTTAACCTGGGATGAAAGTGGTGATATGGAACTCTCAAGCTTGTCTTGAACGGATGATTCAATAACTAAAGCTTCAGTAGGAGGTCCACTCGGCATCCGTAGACTCGTTTTAATTTTATTAAGGTTGCCCAAGTCTATATTTTCAAAAGCAGAGCAACCTTTATCCACCATATCTTTAGACTCAGATACCACGTAAGATTGGTCATCTTCATCACCATCCCAGTCCTCCACTGATTCATTTTCGAGTATAGGCTTAGACGATCATGTGTCACTCTTATACAGTTTTAATTACTTTCGAAGTTACCCCAGCAGGTGAAACCATAATATTCACACTTTCAATAGTTTGTTGGGAAAGGGTCATATAAGAAGACCTCCTAGGAGACATTATTTCTGGTTCTCTAAAGGGAGGATTAATTGGCGATATGAAAGCAATCGCCAATTCGTCTAGTGCCTTGGCATCCAAATCTGAGTCTACTTCAGGAGAAGGATAAGGACTCTCAGCCAATTTTTGCTTCTTGTGAGTGATCTTCTTCCAACTTGCTATTTTGGGTTTTGTTGGAGATAATTCGATGACGACCTTTGCTCTCTTTGATGAAGAGGAGGCTATAGGGACAAATTTTTGTTTCCTTTTCCCCACCTTTTTGTTTTGGTCTTTCAACGAAAGAGCTCTCCGCTTCAGTCTCAACAATGGGTGTCTTCCCTATGATATCACTTCCCCGAAAAGATATTTCTCGAGCCTGTCTGGGGTCATGGGAAGATGGTTTCAATATCTTATCCAGTATAAAACTTGACTTACGATTATAATTGGTCGTTGGAGAATTTATGTTACAGTAGAATCTACCAGCAGCATACATGATATGAGCATCATTATCTTTTCTCGGCATAGTAAATGAGGTATTGGTACCACCTGTATTATAGTATTACCAGACTTTAATGTCGTCAAGTAAAACTCCCTTTATTTTGGATAAAGTGACTGACGTTTTCTAAGAACCACTAACAATAGCCAAATTGACGGGTACAGCGGCTAGGTAGATATTGTTCCAAATAAATATCCTTTTGTCTCCGTAACATCAAATATGAAGGACGAATGGACTGAAGTTAGTAAAATGCTCCTTCTGTTAAAGTTAGGCTTTGTCTATTCATGTGTCTGTCAGTACATTATCGTTCTCGCTACCTAGAAACTTTGGGAGTATCTTGAAAAAGTTATAAGCATGCAAATATCCAAGGACTCTTCTATATAATACGATTTTATTGAAATTCCAAGTCCTGCCTTTGTAGCGCCCAAAAATACCATCTCCGGACAAAGTGTCTGATTCCAGCCCTGGATGCAACAATTTGGGATAGAGTAGAATCAACCAACACATTAAATAGTAGAATGGTAGTTCCATTCTGACAAAAAATTCTCTTGGACTATATATTGTATTATGCACGCAATTACGCAATCCTTTTTGAATGATGCATACCATGGCCGGGAGTAAGGCCAGCTTGTAACCAAACACTAGCTTCACGGTCGGAAGAATGAAGTTTTGGCTTAATCTCTCGAAGGCTCATGCACCCCCAGAGACCACACAGTTTCTTAGCTATTCCATCAAATAACCCGCTACAACCGCTTTATCAGATAAAGGGTGAAGTAGGTGGCAAAAATAATGATAGGCTGAAGAATTATTATCATCGCCTCTTAAGTTCTTCTCCTTAAGATACTTCATTAACACTTTGATTCATCCTCTGTCATTGTTGTACAAATTGTAAAATCCTTCTGACTGGAATTTTCAGTAGGGGCTTTAAAGAGATGGTTTATCCAATGTTTGGTATAATCGGACCTTAGATTCTTCCTGACCTATATATTCTGTAGAAAATATAATGATGAAACAATAGTTCTTTATGTGCATCCAACATATCGGGATTAGTCTTCTCCATGGAGACCAATTCTCCATCTATTGGGGTGTACTCTTTATATGGTTCGTTACCCCATGGAAGTTTAGAAATTGCATGCATCCCGTGAAGGGCTAAACCTATTTCACCAACAAGTATAAACAATATACCAATATCACAGTAGTGCATTTCTGTAAATGCAACAAACATGTGGGTATTGATTTGCAGTCCATGACAAGTGGCCCTGACAGCATAGTACAACCATATTCTTTCAAAATCTCTTCGTAGTTGGTCAAAACCTACTCTAAAACATTGCTCCATAAACTGTCACTATGAATCCAATTCAGCAACTTCAAAGCACCAATAGGATAAGATAAATTTTAGTAATTAATTTGTTGGTAAGGGTTGCAGTGGCATATCCCAGAACATCAGGCCCAATATCACTCTTGATGATTCCATGCAGTAAATCCAGCTGAGTGAAAGAAACAGCTCCCTTTTCACATTCAAAAGTATTTTGCTTGGCATTATTTAATCGATGAACGATTTGTCCAGAACGGATGCTAGCTTCTGTCAATTCCCGTTCTCAGAATACATATTTTAAATACGTGTACTGCTTGAATATATTTATTTAAATTTTATCATGTATTGTTCTGTATTTAAATTTCTTTAATTTCACGCTAATTATTTTTCTGTATTTTACTTTTTGATTTTTACTTTGCTTTTGGGTTCGGCCTGAGTTGGTTTATTTTTTGGTCTTGGGTGGTTCAACAATTCCCCACCTACCCCCTCTTCATTTAAAGCCCCAAACCCTTCATTTAAAGCCCCAAACCCTTTTCTCTCTCTTCATTACTTCTCCTTCTCATTAACTCTTTTTCTTTATCCTCCATAACTCTCCCCCACCTATCCAGCCGCATAGGCAAGTGTCAACTTGCTTCATGATGGAACCCCAGTATTATTGTTCCATCATCTTCCTCACTTGATCTTAAGTCTCTTTAGTACTTAGCATTTTCAATTTCCAAGGCTCATTTTGTGTAGATCTAAACTTGTTGTATTTTCATATTTTTGGGTTTTGATCTAGCTAACCTTGTTATTTCCAAGTTTTGATGGTTCCATGTCGTAGAGAATTTCGTTCTACCCTATTTTGACCTATAGAAGTCCAAATTGGGCTTGGAATGAAGGATTTAGAGAGCTTGGAAACAATGGCTTCCAGGGTTCTGTTCTCGGAAATGGAGAAGAAGAACAGTACTTGACCGCATGGACTTTCATGCGGCAAGTTTTTTCTTGGCCGTATGAGCAATCTCGGCCGCATGGCACTTCCTGGCCGCATGAGCAATCATGGTCGTATGGCATTTTAGCATTCAGCCGCATAAAGCTTGCCATTCTCAGCCGCATAAGACTCAGCTTCTGAGCCGTATATGGATAATTATTTCTCAGCCACATATGGATAATCTATTCAGCCGCATGAGATTTCATATCCCAGCCGCATGAGATTTCATATCCCAGCCGCACGTAACTTTTCTATCTCAGCCGCATATGCATTCAATCATTCTCAGCCGCATGAGACTTGATTTGCCGCAGCCGCATGAACTTCAATCTTTTCCAGCCGCATGGCCTTAGCAGCGCTGAGCCGCATAAACTTGTTATTTCCTAGCCGCATAGGCGCATGCTACCAGGGCCGCATAAGGCCCAGTTCAACCCAAGCCGCATGAGGCTTGTCAATTTCCAGCCGCATATAGACTTAATCATCTTGACCCGCATAGTCTTAATCATCTTAAGCCGCATGAGAGTTACTTTTCTAGCTGCATAAGGCTTGACCTTTCCAGCTGCATGGCTGAGCTTGAACCCCAGCCGCATAAGGCTCGTGACTTCTTGACCGCATGTCATTGAGCCGTATGATACCCTATTTGCTTGGTCACATAAATTCTAGCCCATAATGCCTTTTGGCTGATTCTGTCCCGAGTTGATATTAATTAAACATTGATTGTTATCTTGGCATTAATTAATATTGATTGTTATCTTGATTAATAATTGATCATGCGTTCCTAGTTGGAACTAAGAGACTGGCTAGTCGTCTTATTGAATTGAATGAATGAGACACGTTCATATTAACTATGGACTATTGAAATCGATTGGCCAATCCTGAATATTAGCATACAGGTACATGCAGGTTTCAATTTATTTATTTTTCTGCAAAGCAGCATGTGTACTTTATGGTCAAGGCATGATTATTTCGTGGCTAGTTTTGATTGTTGCATTACGCTATGTAAGACCTACAACCTAACCGTACGGGTGTCGTTGTAGAGTTGGGAATATCATACTTGTACGGAAGTACTCATTTTGAGTGACCATGATCCACGGCATGGGATTTTACTCAACATAGAGGCTACTAAGTTAAATAAAATAATAATTGCATGGAGAGAATAGATTCCCGAGTTCTTACATGGCAGCCCTCTTTGGGAGTGCTCGACAGGCCGGCTGGTTCCCACAGATACTGTAAATCTGTCATACGGGTAGGAAGCGGTATCTGCTTATATTATTTATTGTATATTGATGACGGGCGTCCCGCTGGGACTCGTCTAATTTACGATTAGCACAATTGATTGATTGGGTAGACTAGCCTTGCTTGCACATAGTAAGAACTGAGAAATTCCTTATTGCATATTTTCAAGGTAACTTGGAACTCACAGTAGCAAGCCGTAGTAGTTGCATGGCCGTTTAAATTAATTTGTTTGTGTCTATACCTACTCTATCAACTAACTGAGATGATCAGAATGTCAGGACATGACGGGCCAACTTATGTCCTTATTTGGTTAGGGAGTTGGTTCGAAGTGTCGTGATGTTACGTGAATCCCGGTAGCAAGCAGAGATCTATATATCATATTCTCTTATTACTGGTTCTAATTCCTCATATCGTGCTTCCTTGCGGTACTTGCTATTAGAGGTCTAACCTCTCTGGTTTTGCATGGCCAGATTTAGAGCCGGTTCCCGAGGACCCAGCTTACTTCCACCTCCAAGATGGTCAATACTAGAGAAATGATCGCAGGAGGACTCGAGTGGGTTCCTTACTTTCCCGCTCGTTTTTGTTATTTACTTTATACTTTGTCGTTTGGCACCGACATGTTAGTCGGATCGTCTTGTGCTTACTTTTACATAATTGTAACTAAGTCAGGCTGCAGCTCATAACAATTTTGTATACTTTGCTACATCATCTGGCATATTTTGTAAAGCCGGATATCAAGAACATTTTGACTGAGCGTTTGGGATGCCTTACTGCTTTATCTTACATGTTCTCTATTACTGTTTCTTGTTTGAATGATTGAGACAATAGATGTGAAGTGACCATAGCGAGACTTTCATGTAGTATGCACCCCCTTGTCTTTTAAACAGCATTGATCGTATTATACGACATTCATCTACCCGTAATACGTAGCTGGCTGAGTCATTCCCCCGCTCTCCAGTATTCTGGTTCTGGGGCATGACAAGGTTTGAGTGGTGGCCCATACAGGTCTGATTTCAGACTTATGGGGTATTTTAATTTATAGGATGTCTTAATCACACATGTTCTCCCTTTATCGTATGATTCGTTGTTCTCCACCTTAGCTTGACATTCCAATATCCTTCGACTTTATTGGTCCTTCATGTCCGGTCGTTTGATTGCTCTCTTGTCCCTTTCCTTAGGGGCACCTCGTCCGCATATGTTAGAACTGGACAGCAACAACAAGGGCAACATGGGCAACATGGCTAGGTTGGTCAGCTACAAGGGCCAGAACTACTTCAAGAGACTATCCAAGAAGAAGTGATAGTGGAAGCAGCAGCTGGATCGCAGTATTCGGAGGTTCCACCACCACCAACAGTTCCACCCGCCCCTGTGGAAGTAGAGACACCAGCTCTTTTGGAGATCATGAGAGGGTTGATGGCTGCTCAGCAACATCAGATGTTAGCCCAACAGCGCATGCACGCTCAGTTGTAAGAGCAAAATGTGTTACTCAACCAGGGGTTGCAAAGGGCTTTGGAAAGAGGGCCGAGGACAGATTCAGGAGCATCAACCAGATTTTGCAAGTACAACCCCCGTCGTTTCGAGGGCACGGAAGATGCCATCTCAGCAGATGTATGACTTAAGGATATTGAGGCTATTCTGACAGCGGCTAAGGTACCGACGGAAGAACGTGTGGATCAAGTGAAGTTGTTACTTCAGGATCTCGCATGTGATTGGTGGGCATCAGACGTCCTGTTGCTTGGGACAATTTTACTGCAAAATTCAAGATGAAGTACTATGGAGTTGTGGTGCAGTTTGAGCTACAACAGAAGTTTATCAACCTCAAATAGGCTGGCAAGACAGTAGATGCTTATGCAGCGGAGTTCTACAGATTAAGTAGGTTCGCCCCAGAAATGGGAGCAACGGAGAGCCAGTGGGCTATGAGGTTCCAGCAAGGGTTTCATCTTGAGCTCTTGAAATTGATAGAGGGGCCCAATTATCAGAATTTCGATGAAGTGTTAACGGCGACTCGGAGGCATGAGATCACCATTCAGAGGATCACGACAAGGACTAGGGGTCAAAAGAGACCCCACAGTCAGATTGAAGGAGGAGGGGGGAGCAGTGCCCCTAACAACAGCATCGTCCCTTGGCATTCGCATTCATGATGTGGCAATGCAAGGGCCAGCACCAATATGACAGCAGTAGCAACAACAACAGCAATCAAGGAAGAACCAGCAACCCCCAGCGGGCTGCACTTATTGTGGGAAGGTAGGGCACACTAGGGATGCGTGTCGGATATTGAACGGATAGTATTTGATATATGGAAGTCCAGATCATCGGGTTACCACCTGTCCTATGAATTCGAGGTCAGGAGGACCAGTGCAACAATTTCCTACTCTGCCAGCACCAGGGGCAGGCCAGTATCGAGGGCCAGCGATGGCAATAAGACCGTTGGCATAGCGCCCGTTCATGTCGCAGGCTCAGATGTTTCGGCAGCAGGGACCATCGATATAGCAACAACATAGACCACCCCAGCATCACCAAGGCAGGGGCCAGCAGCAGCACCAGGCTAGGCCGCAGTATGGGAACCAACAAGGAGGTCGAGGACAGGCATTCACTCTGTCCTTGGAAGAGGCATTGGCATCGGAAGATGTTGTGGCAGGTAACATTCTCGTTGCCTCATATCCCGCAGTAGCATTGTTTGATTCGGGAGCATCACACTCATTTATATCTACATAATTTGCGACACAGCTAGGAATGGAGTTCGAGGCATTACCAGGAAGGTTGAATATACTCACTGGTAATGGGCTCGTAGGAGTTAGTAGGTTTATTCTAGCGTGTAGCGTTGTAGTTTGCGGGCATTCCTTACCCGCCAGGTTGATAGAATTTCCTGTTGGAAATTTCGACGTTATATTAGGCATGGACTGGCTGAGAGACAATCATGCGACAATAGATTGTCGTAGAGGGAGTGTATCTTTTGATATTCCAGGCATGAAGTGGTTCAACTTAGTCAGATCAGTGGCAACTCAACAAGAGCAGGGAGTAGTAACGGCAATGGAGGAAGTTCCAGTTTCGAAGGTAGTTGAAAAGTTTCTAGACGTATTTCCCGAAGAACTTCCAGGCCTACCACCGGTTAGAGATATTAAGTTCAGTATAGAATTGGCACCTAGAACTAAATTGATATCAGATCGAGTTTACAGAATGGCAGATTCGAAGCAGGCCAAGGTATATCAGCACATAGAAGAACTGAAGGAGAAGAGGTTCATTCAAGCCAGCATATCACCATGGACAGCACCAGTAGTACTTGTGGGGAAGAAGGATGGGTCATCCAGATTGTGCATAGATTACAGGAAGCTTAACACGGCAACAGTAAAGAACAAGTACCCACTACCAAGGATCGACGACTTGTTTGATCAGTTGAGCAGAGCTAGAGTTTTTTCCAAGATAGATCTTCGTTCAGGGTATCATCAAGTGAGGGTTCGGAAGGAGGATATTCCCAAGACAGTGTTCAGATCGAAGTATGGGCATTATAAATTCTTTGTAATGCCATTTGGTTTGACCAATGCTCCAGCAATATTTATGGATTTGATGAACTGTATCTTTATGCCATACTTAGATCAATTTGTCGTTGTGTTTCTCGATGACATTCTCGTATACTCTGCCAGTGAAGAGGAGCATGAAGACCACCTCAGGAAAGTGTTACAGGTTCTGAGAGAGAACCAGTTGTATGCCAAGCTCATCAAGTGCGAGTTCTGGACGGATCATATTTTATTTTTGGGACACATCATATCAGGAGCCGGAGTAGCAGTAGATCCTAAGAAGGTAGAAGCAGTAGAGAGTTGGCCAATACCCAAGACCGTAGCTGATATGCAGAGTTTTTTGGGATTGGCAGGATATTACAGAAGATTCGTATCAGACTTTGCAAGACTTTCAGCACCCATGACCCGCTTGACACGGAAGGACGTGCCCTTCGTCTGGTCGGCAGAATATTAGGCATCATTTGAGAATTTGAAGCAGAAGTTGATATCGGCACCTATTCTTACATTACCGGTTGGACCCGGAGGTTTTACTGTATATTGTGATGCGTCAGGTAAAGGACTTGGATGTGTCCTTATGCAACATGGAAAGGTGATAGCATACGCGTCTAGGCAACTTCGGGACCACGAGAAAAATTATCCAACTCATGACTTGGAGTTGGCGGCAGTAGTATTTGCTTTGAAGCTATGGAGACATTACTTATACGGTGATCGAGTGGACATGTAAACAGACCACAAAAGTCTAAAGTACATCTTTACTCAGAAGGAACTGAACATGAGGCAGAGAAGATGGTTGGAGTTGATCAAGGATTACGACGTGGATCTTCAGTATCATCCAGGAAAGGCTAACATGGTGGCAAACGCTCTCAGCAGGAGAGGCGGCGCATTTATGTTGACAACACAGAAACATATCTTAGAAGACCTTCAGGAGATGGACATCGAAGTTATACTTCCTAGTGATGTAGGAATTCTGGCGAGTCTACAAGTTCAATCTGACTTAGTAGACAAGATCAAGGCAGCTCAGGCACAGGACCCAAGGATTTAGAAGCTTAGGACAGAATGTGAGTCAGGACTCAGGAAGGAGATAAGAATTCATGAAGATGGTACACCTAGGTTTGGATCACGTCTATGTGTGCCTAGTGGAGATATCAGACAGAAGGTTATGACGGAAGCTCACAGTTCTCAGTATTCTATACACCCTGGAGGGACCAAGATGTACCAAGATATCAAGCAGCACTTTTGTTGGAACGGAATAAAGAAGGAGATAGCTAAATTCGTTTACCGTTGTTTGATATGTCAGCAAGTAAAAGCAGAACAGCAGAGGCCAGCTGGATTATTGCAACCGCTTCCTATTTCGAAATGGAAGTGGGAACACATCACCATGGACTTTGTGACCGGTATACCGAGATCACCAAGTAGTAAAGATGTTATCTGGGTGATAGTAGATCGGCTTACAAAGGTGGCATATTTTTTTCTTTTCAGAGTAGGACAATCTACAGAAAAGTTGGCAGAGTTGTATATGCAACAGATAGTCAGGCAGCATGGAGTCCCTGTCAGTATTGTGTCAGATAGAGATACCCGCTTTACCTCATATTTTTTGAAGAGTCTACATCATAGTCTTGGTACCAAGTTAAGATTTAGCATAGCTTACCATCCACAGACAGACGGGCAATCAGAAAGAACAATTCAGACTTTAGAAGATATGTTGCAAGCTTACACCCTAGATTTTGGAGGATCTTGGAAGAGCCACATGCACTTAGTCGAGTTCTCATACAACAACAGTTATCAAGCCAGTATCCAGATGGCGCCATTTGAGGCACTATATGGTAAGAAGTGTAGGTCGTCACTAGCATGGGATGATATTGGAGAGAGGAAGATGCTAGGCCCAGAAATGATTCTTTAGACAGTTGAAGTGGTTAAGGGAATTAGAGAGCGACTTTGAGTTACGCAAGATCGGTATCGTCATTGGGCGGACCAGCATCGTAGGCCGCTAGAATTTTCTGTTGGGGACCACGTGTTCTTGCGGATCTCACCTACTCGTGGGGTCATTAGGTTTGGCGTTCGCAAAAAGTTGAGTCCACGATACATGGGCCCATTTGTTATCCTTGATAGGATAGGCGGTGTTGCTTATCGTTTATCCCTTCCACCTTCGTTATGAGAGGTACATAATGTGTTCCATATATCTCAGTTGCGTAGGTATGTATCGGACCCAAGCCATATCCTTGATCATTCGGAGCTGGTTGTTGGTACCAAGCTATCTTACGAGGAACAGCCTGTGTCTATTTTGGACCGAAGAGAGAAGATACTCAAGAACCGAACAATTAGCCTTGTCCGAGTTGCTTGGGGTCATCACTCTTTAGGAGAGTCAACGTGGGAACGTTAGGATGATATCCGATCATGGTATCCGCACCTGTTTAACTCACAAGATATATCTCTTTCAATATACCTTGATTGTCTTGACTCCTCATGCGTGTCACCGTATGAGTAGAACTGCTTGATGCCGTAGATTGTTAAACATAGATATGTTACTTGCTATTGACATTGTAAACTGATTGCTTGCTCTAATTTCTCATACTTAGATTAGATTAGCTCTGATATTTCTATCCTGCTTGGGTTTGAAATTCCGAGGACGAAATTTTTCTAAGGAGGGTAGAGATGTCACTTCCCATTCTCAGAATACATATTTTAAATACGTGTACTACTTGAATGTATTTATTTAAATTTTATCATGTATTGTTCTGTATTTAAATTTCTTTAATTTTATGCTAATTATTTTTTTCTATTTTACTTTCTGCTTTTTATTTTGCTTTTGGGTTCGGCCTGAGTTGGTTTATTTTCCGATCTTGGATGGTTCAACAATTCCCCACCTACCCCCTCTTCATTTAAAGTCCCAAACCCTTCATTTAAAGCTCCAAACCCTTTTTTCTCTCTTTATTACTTCTCCTTCTCATTAACTCTTCTTTTTCATCCTCCATAACTCTCTCCTACCTACCCAGCCGCATAGGCAAGTGCCAAATTGCTTCATGATGGAACCCCAGTATTATTGTTCCAACACCTTCCTTACTTGATCTTAAGTCTCTTTAGTACTTAGCATTTTCAATTTCCATGGCTCATTTTATGTAAATCTAAACTTGTTGTATTTTCGTATTTTTGGGTTTTGATCTAGCTAATCTTGTTATTTCTAAGTTTTGATGGTTCTATGTTGTAGAGAATTTTTTTCTACCCTATTTTGACCTATGAAAGTCCAGATTTGGGCTTGGAATGAAGGATTTAGAGAGCTTGGAAACAATGGCTTCCAGGGTTCTGTTCTCGAAAATGGAGAAGAAGAACAGTGCTTGACCGCATGGACTTTCATGCGACAAGTTTTTCCTTGGCCGCATGAGTAATCCCGGCGGCATGGCACTTCCTGGCCGCATGAGCAATCCTGGCCGCTTGGCATTAGCATTCAGCCGCATAAAGCTTGCCATTCTCAGCCGCATAAGACTCAGCTTCTGAGCCGCATATGGATAATTATTTCTCAGCCGCATATGGATAATCTATTCAGCCGCATGAGATTTCATATCCCAGACGCATGAGATTTCATATCCCAGCCGCACGTGACTTTCCTATCTCAGCCGCATATGCATTCAATCATTCTCAGCCGCATGAGACTTGATTTGCCGCAGCCGCATGAACTCCAATCTTTTCCAGCCGCATGGCTTAGCAGCGCTGAGCCGTATAAACTTGTTATTTGCTAGCCGCATAGGCGCATGCTACCAGGGTCGCATAAGGCCCAGTTCAACCCAAGCCGCATGAGGCTTGTCAATTTCCAGCCGCATATAGACTTAATCATCTTGAGCCACATAGACTTAATCATCTTGAGCCGCATGAGAGTTACTTTTCTAGCCGCATAAGGCTTGACCTTTCCAGCCGCATGGCTGAGCTTGAACCCTAGTCGATAAGGCTCGTGACTTCTTGACCGCATGTCATTGAGCCGCATGATACCCTATTTGCTTGGTCACATAAATTCTAGCCCATAATGCCTTTTGGCTGATTCTGTCCCGAGTTGATATTAATTAAACATTGATTGTTATCTTGGCATTAATTAACATTGATTGTTATTTTGATTAATAATTGATCATGCGTTCCTAGTTGGAACTAAGAGACTGGCTAGTCATCTTATTGAATTGAATGAATGAGACACGTTCATATTAACTATGGACTATTGAAATCGATTGGCCAATCCTGAATATTGGTATACAGGCACATGCAGGCTTCAATTTATTTATTTTTCTGCAAAGAAGCATGTGTACTTTATGGTTAAGGCATGATTATTCTGTGGCTAGTTTTAATTGTTGCATTACGCTGTATAAGACCTACAACCTAACCGCACGGGTATCGTTGTAGAGTTGGGAATATCATACTTGTACGGAAGTACTCATTCTGTAAAACCCCTAAATTTCTACTGTATTTTTTATTATTTTTTTTTGTACTGATTTAAAAATTTGTAATGTACGTCGCATAATCGTATTGTACGTCACGCGCGACATTTTGAATTTTTCGAAATTGCTCGACGAGTGCGAATATGTGCGAGCGTACATATTTTTAGAAAAATAATTTTTCTTATTTTATAGTTTCAAAATAATATATGTAATATTTCCTAAATTTATGATTTATTTATGTAAAGCCTTTTATTTAGAATAATTAATACTCTTAGTGCATGCACATATTTTATAAATATGTTGCTAGTTTATTTTAAATAAAAATAGAATTTTCGAGATTTATTAATATTAGTAATTTATTATTCAAGGATATTTAAAAATATTTATTATTTTCGAAATTATTATTATAGGTACTTTTGAAAAAATATTTTGGAAGATATTGTGACAATTTAAATCTTGATTTGAATCTATGTATTTATTTAAATAGTTAAATAATTAAAATTTTATTTATTGATTTGATTTTAAACTAAGGGGATCTAATTAGATTTTAATTGGATTCTTATTTGGATTAGATTGATATGATTTGATTGATTTAATTTAAATAAATAATTTATCTACTTGGGTTTTAAATTCTCCTAATTCTATCCAAAGTGGGAATTCCCACATCCTATAAATAGGCAGGTACTCATCCACATTATTCATTCACAATACTTCCCCACAAATCTACGTGCAGTGCATCGTGTCCATGTTCCCCGTCCATCTTATTCCAATTTTACATTTTATATATTTCTCTCGTGCCGACAAATCCCAACACAAATCAATCCCTAGTCTAACAGTATTCTAAACCATGCCGTCGTCGTACCGGCATCGTCGCCATCGACGACCACCCTTCATCGCCCTCCCAAGACACAAACCACCACCACCGCGACCATCACCAATACAGCTGCTGTCGTCCTTGACCTCTCCCCACGATTAGCCCCATCTTCCGATCCACCACCAAACGCCAACATCCCGACCGTTAAATTTCCGGCCCCTGGCACAGACCACCCCGCCTCCGTCGACCACGACAACACGTCACCAAAAGTTCCCAAAAACCAGCCTTCACCCAAAACCCGTCACCATGGCCATCCCGAACGCCGACAACCACCGTCATCATCGCAACCACCTCCTCGCCCAAACCCGACCATCCGAACACCCAACCGCAACCGCCACGACCGGCCAACTCCCAGCCCTGCCACGACACACCACCGCCACCGCGACCAGCCTCCCTACTTTCGTCAACACCACAGAACCAACCAAAACCCAGCCAAAAAAAAAAAAAAAGAACAGTAGAAACCACCACCGACACCGCCGTACTTACCTCCTCCGGCCAAAACCGCCGTCGCCGTGCAGACCATCGCCGTCCACCCAGATCCGCTCCGCCCCGTCGCCGCGCCCCTTTTCCGCATCTCCGCCTCTCGCAGCACCTCCCCGGCGGTGATCCACCGCCACGAGCGTACCACGCCTCCGCCGCGACATCCAAACCCCCACCGAGACTCTCCGCTGACCGCCGATTCCCCCGTCGGCCGGATCTGGAGCGTCCGCCAAAAACCCCACCGTGGCCGACTTTCCACTCCGCCGCCGCACTTCTCCCCTCCGCACGCAAGCCTCGCCGCCGCGCCTGCTACTTCCCCCGCCGGCCGACACTGCTCCGCCCCGTTTCTTCTCTCCCCGCTCCCCTCTCTTCCCATCATCCTCTCTCTCTATTCGACTCTCTCTTTTAGTTCGAAGAAGAGCAGTCTCTCTCAGTCAGTCTCTCTCCCATCTCCTTTTTCCATCCTTTGAAATTTTTAGTCTTCCTTGCTGTTCTCCTTGATAAGGTGAAGTGGAGACGCCTATAGATATGAGTATTGTTATTTGTTTTGGCTTCTTTCATTGCCTGCTTCTCTCTAAAGAGAAGGGTCAAGTAAAAGTTGGTTCTCTAACCGAGGAAGAACCTTACTCTTTAATACACTTAATGCTTCCCTCTTTCCTCTCTCTTGACCCATGTCGAGAAGTACAGCATCAGTTCAGTACCTCAATGTTTGTTCTACTTCATGTTATTTATTAATTTTAGCTTTTGCTTTTGTGTAAATTATTATATTATTATTTTTAATTGTTTTTTTTTATTTTAAGTGTTATGGTTATTATTATTATTATTATTATTATCATAATTATTATAATTTTTATTATCCTGTTTTATTATTATTATTATCCTTATTACTATTATTATCATCATTTTTACTATTACTAAGTTCTATTATAACTATTATCATTAGGATTTTTATTAGAGTTATTAGTATTTTGGAAAAATATCTACGAGTATGTATATCAAATATTTTGCCCTCATTATTATTATTACTTGCTACTTCATCCAAGATTTCACAAAATTTACTTTTTGGTATCAAAATAATTTTTCTAGAATTTTGTATTTATCTATATATATATATATGTATTCGGAAGTTATAGTTTTTGGCCTAAATTAGTTATTAATATTTTGATTTAGTTATTTAAAATATTTTATCAAGTGTAGTTATTATCTATAAGCATGTCCATACAAACTTTGGGTTTTAACCTAAATCTATTCCTCTGTTTTCAATATTTATCAAATTGTTTTAAATAGTAAATATATCTATAAGTACTTCTAAAAACAAATATATTTATTGTTGATCAAATTTTCTTCTATTCTTTTGACCGTGACCAATCCCGATCTTCTATTCCCTTGCCAATTCCTTTCTTCTACCTATTTGACCCTAATTAATTCAACCGTCCTGGACCCAATGTAACTATCCGTGCCACCACCCGAGGTCTCCTTGTACAGTTGTTGCACCAAAGTTGCAGATCATGCCACCTTGATCATCGCAGCACACCAGGCGCTCTACCAGGCAAGACACCTTGCCATTAGCTGTTTAATTATTTTTAGCTCATATTTCATGCATTACTTATTTTCTTTATAAACTGTGATACATGGCATAACTGTTCATTTATATTTCCTGCTGTGTATTATTTTTCTTACAAATTAAACCTAGATTTAAGGGACCACCTTGTGTGTCGTATTCATTGGCCTTGACACGTTGTAAACACGAAGTTGTGTGTCGCATGTAGAACACGAAAGTGCGTGATTGGCTGGCCACCAGTACGTACAAGCCGTGCGATAGGAATAACCGCTAATAGAGGTTGCATGCTAGTTTGACTTAGCGGTTATAGTGGTTTGTGTTGTGGATACAACACAGTAGGCATTGGGTGGGGAGGACAATTCCTTAGCGTATGGGCTTCGATGCACTTCCCTTGTGACCCGGACTCTCCGCTGGAGATACGGGGTTGATGACCCATGATTACTGACGGCCACTGATGATTCTGCGGAACGTCATGCTCTTCCTGATGGGGCCTCTGGTGCCCAAGGGGGACTACGCCGATCCTATTCAGCCAGGGTCCATGCGTAGGAAGGATTGTTCTTAACAACATTTCACTTAGAATGGTAGGCTACCCTATCCGTTAGGTACGAGTACTTTTGGTTTGGGTACTTGTATCTGACCGTGGCTTGGAACAATAACTTGTCGCGGATTAGTTCGTCACATCTTGTCCTTGTTTGGTTGTAGGTGTGACTTACTACTTCGATGAGAAGGTATTGAACCTTGTTGGGGTCCGGATACCATATCGAATTCTTAGCATGGAAAGATACGTCGCCGTGAATTAGTTTACCATCTCCTGTCCTTGTTTGGTTGGGGGGATGGTACGCTCGTTCAGTAGGTGCGTATTGGACCATGTTATAAATTCGATTTACTTATTTATTGAGTAATATTTATTCAGTTTATATGGCATGCTATTATGTGTCTTGTTACGTTCCTCTGAGGACCTGGTTGTCTTGCCAGGTGTGTGCTATTGTCTTTCGCAGGTGCTTTAGCTCTAGCCGTGTTCGTTGCTATTTCTCGAGGATGATTGCACTTGGATCGTCTTCGCTTCGCTCGCCGCTCATTTCATTTTCCATGTATTTTATTTCCTTATTTTGTTGGTAGTGGATTTGTCTCCGCCCAACATATTGTATCAAGACAAATTCATAGTTGATTATATAATATCTTTTATTCTTGTGGATGAGATTAGTTGTGGTTTTACTGCATTTTACAGCTTATGTATTTATACGAGGCTTCCATATATTGGAGTATACTTCGTATAAATACAGCTGGCATGTCGATGTTCCTAGTCCTACGTATTTTGGGACTGGGGCGTTACATGTTTTTGTGGTGGCCCATGCAGGTCAAAATAAATTGTTTGGTTACTTTACCGTACCAGGCAAACCTGCGTATAGGATTAGAAGTTTAGGATCTCATCCATATACTTGACCACTTCCTTGATTTTATCTACCGTTTGACTCATCAATTGCATCTTGCTTGCTTCCTTCCATCCCTATTCTGATCTTCCCTTCGTGCTTGCTAGGGATTGACCCTACTAGTTAGTTGTCCCAAAACACCATTAGTTTAATTCTTTAAGTTGGGTAGAATACCTTATGACCTAGCAAATCCTTTGTCCTTGCGACCTATCTTAGCAAGTCTACTTAGATTCTAGAATTTAGAAAACCTTAACCCATCTAGTCAACCAAGGACTTGGACAAGAAGACTATAGGACGACTGTATAGGAACCAACACATGAAATGACTTAGAATCATTATTCTTCTTTCAATCTTAATCTCTCGTGCCTATGCTTTTACCATCTTGACTAATGATGCAAATGTAGCCTAGTTTTTGCAAGCTTATTCTTTTATCAAGCTTGTTTCAAGACATATGTTATGTGGGCATGTCCACTAACATATGGTCTAATCAGAACCGGTGCATGATGGTCTGATCAACCGAGTGCACTTGGTTCGCTTTGGTCTATTACTCTACGTGGATGGGGACATAATTAAACTTTGCCCTTACAATCCCATCCACGACTGCTTTGACAATTCTTTTGAAATTATACGATCGTCTTTGAATCATGTATTCATATTCGATGACGCCTCCTTGAACTCTATCTTGCTTTCGCCTTCACCTACTTTAGAAGGACGAAGGCGTTATACTAGCACTTCCTCTAGCTATCCTATCACCTATGACCATTATCACTCGATATTACTATTTTTTCATCCTTAACTACTCGTCCTTTTCTCGGCCCTATAATTACTGTCATGACCCTCTAATCGCTTAATTAAAGCGAATCTATTTCGTTCTCTAAATCGTGACCCTCATTCCTTACCCGTGACCATACCGTATTAATTTTCTATGATCTAGATCATGATTTTTACGTCATGATTTGTTATCGATTGTTTCCATCGAAACCCCCTTGCGTCCTCTCACCCCCTACTAATTCTTAATTTCGAGGACGAAATTCTTTTAAGTTGGGTAGGATGTAAAACCCCTAAATTTCTACTGTATTTTTTATTTTTTTTTTTTGTACTGATTTAAAAATTTGTAATGTACGTCGCATAATCGTATTGTACGTCACGCGCGACATTTTGAATTTTTCGAAATTGCTCGACGAGTGCGAATATGTGCGAGCGTACATATTTTTAGAAAAATAATTTTTCTTATTTTATAGTTTCAAAATAATATATGTAATATTTCCTAAATTTATGATTTATTTATGTAAAGCCTTTTATTTAGAATAATTAATACTCTTAGTGCATGCACATATTTTATAAATATGTTGCTAGTTTATTTTAAATAAAAATAGAATTTTCGAGATTTATTAATATTAGTAATTTATTATTCAAGGATATTTAAAAATATTTATTATTTTCGAAATTATTATTATAGGTACTTTTGAAAAAATATTTTGGAAGATATTGTGACAATTTAAATCTTGATTTGAATCTATGTATTTATTTAAATAGTTAAATAATTAAAATTTTATTTATTGATTTGATTTTAAACTAAGGGGATCTAATTATATTTTAATTGGATTCTTATTTGGATTGGATTGATATGATTTGATTGATTTAATTTAAATAAATAATTTATCTACTTGGGTTTTAAATTCTCCTAATTCTATCCAAAGTGGGAATTCCCACATCCTATAAATAGGCAGGTACTCATCCACATTATTCATTCACAATACTTCCCCACAAATCTACGTGCAGTGCATCGTGTCCATGTTCCCCGTCCATCTTATTCCAATTTTACATTTTACATATTTCTCTCGTGCCGACAAATCCCAACACAAATCAATCCCTAGTCTAGCATTATTCTAAACCATGCCGTCGTCGTACCGGCATC
Organism: Iris pallida; assembly: GCA_029216955.1. Taxonomy (NCBI): domain Eukaryota; kingdom Viridiplantae; phylum Streptophyta; class Magnoliopsida; order Asparagales; family Iridaceae; genus Iris; species Iris pallida. The sequence continues at coordinate 36,799,730 of JANAVB010021798.1, forward strand.
GCCGCCATCGACGACCACCCTTCATCGCCCTCCCAAGACACAAACCACCACCACCGCGACCATCACCAATATAGCTGCTGTCGTCCTTGACCTCTCCCCACGATTAGCCCCATCTTCCGATCCACCACCAAACGCCAACATCCCGACCGTTAAATTTCCGGCCCCTGGCACAGACCACCCCGCCTCCGTCGACCACGACAACACGTCACCAAAAGTTCCCAAAAACCAGCCTTCACCCAAAACCCGTCACCATGGCCATCCCGAACGCCGACAACCACCGTCATCATCGCAACCACCTCCTCGCCCAAACCCGACCATCCGAACACCCAACCGCAACCGCCACGACCGGCCAACTCCCAGCCCTGCCACGACACACCACCGCCACCGCGACCAGCCTCCCTACTTCCGTCAACACCACAGAACCAACCAAAACCCAGCCAAAAAAAAAAAAGAAGAACAGTAGAAACCACCACCGACACCGCCGTACTTACCTCCTCCGGCCAAAACCGTCGTCGCCGTGCAGACCATCGCCGTCCACCCAGATCCGCTCCGCCCCGTCGCCGCGCCCCTTTTCCGCATCTCCGCCTCTCGCAGCACCTCCCCGGCGGTGATCCACCGCCACGAGCGTACCACGCCTCCGCCGCGACATCCAAACCCCCACCGAGACTCTCCGCTGACCGCCGATTCCCCCGCCGGCCGGATCTGGAGCGTCCGCCAAAAACCCCACCGTGGCCGACTTTCCACTCCGCCGCCGCACTTCTCCCCTCCGCGCGCAAGCCTCGCCGCCGCGCCTGCTACTTCCCCCGCCGGCCGACACTGCTCCGCCCCGTTTCTTCTCTCCCCGCTCCCCTCTCTTCCCATCATCCTCTCTCTCTATTCGACTCTCTCTTTTAGTTCGAAGAAGAGCAGTCTCTCTCAGTCAGTCTCTCTCCCATCTCCTTTTTCCATCCTTTGAAATTTTTAGTCTTCCTTGCTGTTCTCCTTGATAAGGTGAAGTGGAGACGCCTATAGATATGAGTATTGTTATTTGTTTTGGCTTCTTTCATTGCCTGCTTCTCTCTAAAGAGAAGGGTCAAGTAAAAGTTGGTTCTCTAACCGAGGAAGAACCTTACTCTTTAATACACTTAATGCTTCCCTCTTTCCTCTCTCTTGACCCATGTCGAGAAGTACAGCATCAGTTCAGTACCTCAATGTTTGTTCTACTTCATCTTCATGTTATTTATTAATTTTAGCTTTTGCTTTTGTGTAAATTATTATATTATTATTTTTAATTGTTTTTTTTTATTTTAAGTGTTATGGTTATTATTATTATTATTATTATTATCATAATTATTATAATTATTATTATCCTGTTTTATTATTATTATTATCCTTATTACTATTATTATCATCATTTTTACTATTACTAAGTTCTATTATAACTATTATCATTAGGATTTTTATTAGAGTTATTAGTATTTTGGAAAAATATCTACGAGTATGTATATCAAATATTTTGCCCTCATTATTATTATTACTTGCTACTTCATCCAAGATTTTACAAAATTTACTTTTTGGTATCAAAATAATTTTTCTAGAATTTTGTATTTATCTATATATATATGTATTCGGAAGTTATAGTTTTTGGCCTAAATTAGTTATTAATATTTTGATTTAGTTATTTAAAATATTTTATCAAGTGTAGTTATTATCTATAAGCATGTCCATACAAACTTTGGGTTTTAACCTAAATCTATTCCTCTGTTTTCAATATTTATCAAATTGTTTTAAATAGTAAATATATCTATAAGTACTTCTAAAAACAAATATATTTATTGTTGATCAAATTTTCTTCTATTCTTTTGACCGTGACCAATCCCGATCTTCTATTCCCTTGCCAATTCCTTTCTTCCACCTATTTGACCCTAATTAATTCAACCGTCCTGGACCCAATGTAACTATCAGTGCCACCACCCGAGGTCTCCTTGTACAGTTGTTGCACCAAAGTTGCAGATCATGCCACCTTGATCATCGCAGCACACCAGGCGCTCTACCAGGCAAGACACCTTGCCATTAGCTGTTTAATTATTTTTAGCTCATATTTCATGCATTACTTATTTTCTTTATAAACTGTGATACATGGCATAACTGTTCATTTATATTTCCTGCTGTGTATTATTTTTCTTACAAATTAAACCTAGATTTAAGGGACCACCTTGTGTGTCGTATTCATTGGCCTTGACACGTTGTAAACACGAAGTTGTGTGTCGCATGTAGAACACGAAAGTGCGTGATTGGCTGGCCACCAGTACGTACAAGCCGTGCGATAGGAATAACCGCTAATAGAGGTTGCATGCTAGTTTGACTTAGCGGTTATAGTGGTTTGTGTTGTGGATACAACACAGTAGGCATTGGGTGGGGAGGACAATTCCTTAGCGTATGGGCTTCGATGCACTTCCCTTGTGACCCGGACTCTCCGCTGGAGATACGGGGTTGATGACCCATGATTACTGACGGCCACTGACGATTCTGCGGAACGTCATGCTCTTCCTGATGGGGCCTCTGGTGCCCAAGGGGGACTACGCCGATCCTATTCAGCCAGGGTCCATGCGTAGGAAGGATTGTTCTTAACAACATTTCACTTAGAATGGTAGGCTACCCTATCCGTTAGGTACGAGTACTTTTGGTTTGGGTACTTGTATCTGACCGTGGCTTGGAATAATAACTTGTCGCGGATTAGTTCGTCACATCTTGTCCTTGTTTGGTTGTAGGTGTGACTTACTACTTCGATGAGAAGGTATTGAACCTTGTTGGGGTCCGGATACCATATCGAATTCTTAGCATGGAAAGATACGTCGCCGTGAATTAGTTTACCATCTCCTGTCCTTGTTTGGTTGGGGGGATGGTACGCTCGTTCAGTAGGTGCGTATTGGACCATGTTATAAATTCGATTTACTTATTTATTGAGTAATATTTATTCAGTTTATATGGCATGCTATTATGTGTCTTGTTACGTCCCTCTGAGGACCTGGTTGTCTTGCCAGGTGTGTGCTATTGTCTTTCGCAGGTGCTTTAGCTCTAGCCGTGTTCGTTGCTATTTCTCGAGGATGATTGCACTTGGATCGTCTTCGCTTCGCTCGCCGCTCATTTCATTTTCCATGTATTTTATTTCCTTATTTTGTTGGTAGTGGATTTGTCTCCGCCCAACATATTGTATCAAGACAAATTCATAGTTGATTATATAATATCTTTTATTCTTGTGGATGAGATTAGTTGTGGTTTTACTGCATTTTACAGCTTATGTATTTATACGAGGCTTCCATATATTGGAGTATACTTCATATAAATACAGCTGGCATGTCGATGTTCCTAGTCCTACGTATTTTGGGACTGGGGCGTTACACATTCTGAATGACCATGATCCACGGCATGGGATTTCACTTAACGTAGAGGCTACTAAGTTAAATAAAATAATGATTGCATGGAGAGAATAGATTCTCGAGTTCTTACATGGCAGCCCTCTTTGGGACTATTAGTGCCCGACAGGCCGACTGGTTCCCACAGATACTGCAAATCTACCACACGGGCAGGAAACGATATCTGCTTATATTATTTATTGTATATTGATGACGGGTGTCCTGCTGGGACTCATCTAATTCATGATTGGTGCAATTGATTGATTGGGTAGACTAGCCTTGCTTGCACATAGTAAGAGCTGAGAAATTTCTTATTGTATATTTTCAAGGTAACTTAGAACTCACAGTAGCAAGTCGTAGTAGTTGCATGGCCGTTTAAATTGATTCATTTGTATATTGTACCTACTCTGTCAACTAACTGAGATGATCAAAATGTCAGGACATGACTGGCCAACTTCTGTCCTTGTTTGGTTGGGGATTTGGTTCGAAGTGTCGTGATGTTACGTAAATCCCGGTAGTAAGAAGAGATCTATATATCATATTCTCTTATTACTGGTTCTAATTTCTCATATCGTGCGTCCTTGTGGTACTTGCTATTAGAGGTCTAAGCTCTCTGGTTTTGCATGGCCAGATTTAGAGCCGGTTCCCGAGGACCCAGCTTACTTCCACCTTCAAGATGGTCAATACTAGAGGAATGATCGCAGGAGAACTCGAGTGGGTTCCTTACTTTCCCGCTCGTTTTTGTTATTTACTTTATACTTTGCCGTTTGGCACCGACATGTTAGTCGGATCGTCTTGTGCTTACTTTTACATAATTGTAACTAAGTCAGGCTGCAGCTGATAACAATTGTGTATACTTTACTACATCATCTGGCTATATTTTGTAAAGCCAGATATCAAGAATATTTTGACTGAGCGTTTGGGATGCCTTACTGCTTTATCTTACATGTTCTCTATTACTGTTTCTTGTTTGAATGATTGAGACAATAGATGTGAAGTGACCATAGCGAGACTTTCATGTAGTATGCACCCCCTTGTCTTTTAGACAGCATTGATCGTATTATACGGTATTCATCTACCCATAATACGTAGCTGGATGAGTCATTCCCTCGCTCTCCAGTATTATGGTTCTGGGACGTGACAGCTTGTGTGAGAGTGATTGAATATTCCATCTTTCTCGGAGAGGCAACCGGAGCATAAGCTATCAATGGTAAATGACGCTATATAGATGGTACAAACATCTTACAATTTTTCGAGATAAGTATCTAAGCATGTTTATCCTTTTTGGTCTTGGTGTTGTCACCTCATGTTAAAGTCAAAGCGTCCCTAAATAGAAAAGTTGGTCTTAAAACTTCTCATTATTCAGAACGAAATCCCTGTTGTTCAACATCTGTTGTAAAAAGCTTTGGGTTTGACCAGCAATCATTTCTTGTCTTAAAGGAGGTTGATCTTTGTTGATTTGATCTGACATATAAGATACCAAATCAGAGTGGTTCGTGCCTAGCATTCTTTCAGGTGCATCCAAATAAGATTATCCAAGCAAGTTGACTAGAAAGTGAAATACAAAATGATAAAGAAGATTAGTCATATGACTTAGACAAATCTTGCATTATTTTATGAATGACAAAATAGGTGCATAGAAGTTTATGCAGGTATTCTCCACTGTCATTTAGACTGATGGAACTATTTATGACACATAACACAAGGAGCTCGTAAGTGCAGATTAGTTACGCTCATTCAGCAGCTCACAAAAGCACATAAATCAAAATGTGTATTTTCTGTTGAAGCTTTAGAGAAACAACTATGCACGTAATGGGGAAGTTGGTCTGCACATTTTTGGAGTTGAGTTTCCTCACTCATGCATCAAGACTTGTAGGCACATAGCCTTATGAGTTCTTGCCTACAAGTAGCAATTGCAAAAAAATTCGTCGAAAATAAAGTTCTACCCTCAATCGGCGGTTGTACTTCGACGGGAACAGTCTCAGATGAGTCATCGACCGACTTTCTTTTGTTTTTGCTCATTGATGGTGCCTTAGTCGAAGTCTTGGGAGCCATTTCTCGGGAGGTTTCGATGGAACAGAGTAAGAAGTAGGAGTTCTTGGAGAGATGGTCTGAAACCCGTAATTTTTATTAATTAATTTAGTGTTATTTTATTTATTATAAATTAAATTAAATTATTATTTCTGGAATTTTAGAGTTTAGTCAAAACCCGTAAAATTTTATTTATAAATTGTTGCTATTTAACTATTATCATTTTATGAAAAACCATAATTTTAGAAAAATATTTTAATTCTGGAATTGTGAATGTTAGTCCTGACCCGTCCCGAACCTGACTTGAACCCATCTCGAACCCAAGTTCAATTTTTCTGAAATTAGTCCATTACAGTATAATTATAAACTTTAATTCTATTCTTATTTATAAAAGAATAGAAATAAAGCAATTCTTTGATTAATCTTAATACTATTATTAAAGTATATAAATCAAACTCTCATTCATTTCTCTCTCACTATCAATTGTTGCCAGCAAAAGGAAAACTCTTTTCCTTTTCCTCCCCGACCAAAAATGCATGGCCGAGCTTTTCCCCTTCCCGAACGTCCGTCGCCACCCCGACTCCTCGCTTCCTCTTCTGAAACCTCCAAAAAGTCTCCCTATAAAACACTCTTCTTCACCATCATTCTTCTCCACACTCACCCCAAACTTTTTCTCCAAACCCAGCCCTAGCCGAGCCCGACGTTCTCCGGCGAGACCCGCGACCCTCTCCGTTGTCCCCGAGCCCCGCCCGGCCAGCACCTCCCTTGGCCAGCGACCCCCGTTCGACGCCGCAGCGTCCGATCCGAGCCGCCCCGCGCCAATCCGCCCTAGGCCGAGCCCGCCTTCACGGTTGACGCCGCCTCCACTGTTGGATCCAGGCCCTTGGGTCCCGATCCGTCCTCTACGACGATCTCGAGCCTTGTCGGCTCTGTTCCAGTGGTTCCGCTCCAGAGTCGTTTTCGTGCGACGACTTTCGGGCCCGATCTGCTGTTTCCGCGTTCTCGTGCGTGCTGTTCTGAGCCATTTCCGTTGTTTACGCGAATTTATTTTTCCTTTTTCATCTGAGAGCTCTAGCCGAGCACCCCAGGTATCTTCTGTGTCCTCATGTCCATCATATTGTGTCAATGATGACATGGTCTCCGATTAATAGATTCGGATTTTCCGAATTCCCTTCGGAATGATTCCGGGTTTTAAGATTATGTTGTTTTGTTAGTTCTGTGGTTCTCGGAAAGTTCCGAGTAGGGTTCTGGATGTTCCATACGTGGTTCTGTAGCTTTTGGTTCCCGAAATTCATTTCGGATTCTTCAGTTATTTCGGAATTCATGCTGTGATGGTTAGTATTCTGGTTTTTGGATGTGGTTCTGATTATTCCGATTTCGATATGGAATAGTCGGACTTGCTTCCAATTTCGAATTCGATAGATTTGGAGTTTGGATTCTCGGACTCGGGATTTTAAGCTCTGTTAAATTCATCTTATATATAAATGGCTTTGAAAAGGATTTTGGTTATGCATTGGTGTTTGGAATATTTTGTTTGTATTTTTCCAGGATTGGGTTGTCCCAATTATAGAGGAAGTGCTGCCCAAATTTTCGGGAATATATTTTTAAATTCTTGAATAAAATTATTTTCAAATCCTAGCTAAATGCAAACGAAACCGGTCATTCCGGACGTTGAGGCATAAGCTAGAATTCAACCTGAGATTTTATGACCAAGTCTGAGATGCATTTTAATACTTTTCCTTAATTTATTATTATTTTTTAGAATGGATTATCGTTGTTAGTATTTTGGTGCAGGGCTTCGGCCTACTGTTGGACCATTCGCAGCAGAGCTGACCTTTAAATTTAGTTAATTTATGTAAAAAAAATTGTAAGGACATAAGTCCAAGATTTTTTCTATTTTCTGTGGAATTGTAATAATAAGTAGTTTTTTCCTTTTATTTTTTGGATTGTTGATTTGTAGGTAACGTGTAAACAGTAAACTAAATATTTATTTTATCGAAAAATTAATAAGAGTTTTCTCACATTAAAGATAATAAGATTTCAAGTTTGTAACCTAGAAAAATTTCATGATTTCTCATTAAAAGAAAAATAACTAATATATATACATATATATATATATATATATATATATATATATATATATATATATATATTACAAAATACGAAGTTTTGCCAAATAACTAAAAATTGCGAAGTTTTCAATAAAAATGTTAACTTGATTTTCCCTTGTTAAATTAATAACTTGAATCGCATCGATAAACATGTTTTTGTCTATAACAACATAAAATTTGACTAGGATCAAATTTTAGAGATTGTAACTAGTACACCTAGATCTGGTTCAATTTTGGGTCTAAGACAGAACTTCTCCAATGTAGGATTTCAATGACGAGTCTGATTTCCTTCCCAGAACCGACCCTTCAAAATCCAGTTACAAACAAAGGCAAGTACGGTTGTGTTTATTTTCAATTTAGTTAATAATAGTAATATTGCAAGATTAAACCACATTGCTACACGGAACTCTCTCCGAGAGTATTGATTATTATTGATTGTGGGATTGGGGGAGTAGTGTAGTGTATTATGACCAATACCCCTCATATTGCATATTGATTGTGCGAGCTTACTCCTCTTACACACGGGAATAAGCCGTATCGTATCACTAAGATACTATTGTACAAACCAAACCTGGTAATAAACATTACATACTCAAATCACATTGTTTTCAATTGTGGAAAATTGCTAAAAAAATATTATTCAAATATTTCAACTGTTTAAACTGCAAATTTCTAATTATTAGTTAAATTGTTAAATTTTCATAATTGTACTTTGCTTCTTTCCTGACTGGATTCCCCACCCCCCAATAGGTTCTTTTGATGAGACTGAGCTATTGATAAATAGCTACTACGACCCGGTGCTTTATCCAGCAGTGCTGCCAGAGTCCCAATTGGAGGACGATGATATTGTGACTGATGAGCCAACACTCTAGAGGATGTTTTATCTTTTAGTTTTGATGTTAAATAAAAGACAGTTTAATTCAGTTTTTATTTCAGTTGTATTTTGTTGGACAAAGTTTATTTTTTAAATATTCGAATTTCAGATGTTGTGACAAAATAGATTGTGTTGTTGTGATTACCTGCATTTGGATACAGCTTACTGCCGTCGTCTCACAACGGTGCAGGCTGGGCATGATCCGATTCGACCCAACAAATTGGGACCGGGTCGTGACATGTTTTTAGTGGTGGCCCATGCAGGTCAGATCAACAACTTAGGAAAACATATCTAGAAACATTTAGAACACTAGAACATTAATTTGTCACAACATAGGACCGAAATATATTATAAATAAATATTTTTGTTTGTTATAGACTGTTAGGCTACCTTGCTTATGTTTTGTAATCCTAAACCTTCCAGAGTATGACCACCAATCCTGCTGGCGATGGGATGTCATCATCCGATTACACCCCACCTCCTCAATTGAGTCCGGATCCTACACCCCGACAGCTGACCGATCGTCCCCATAATGCACCAGCACCCCGTGAATTTTACACTACTACTCAAGTGTTAGATCCTACATCTTTTCAGACTGAACAGCAAGCTCCTACGGTGGTGCCCGATCCAGCTGCCCCACCAGTGCCCGTGGACCCCACCGACCTTGTAGGCCTACTACGAGTGCTTGAGGCACAGAGAACTCAAGCTGAAGCTCATCGCCAACAGACGGCGATTATGAGAGAAGGCATGGAGAATGCCCACAATGTGGCTATGGCTGTACTAGAGAGAGGAGAAGAAGCCCAATCTGAACCAAGGCCCGCTAAAGCTGGAGATATCGAGAAATTCAAGAAGCTGGGCCCTCGACCTTTCAAAGGGACCGAGGGAATTATCTATGCTGGCGAATGGCTCGATAGCATGGAGCGTCTCCTCAACGTTGCTCGACTTTCTGATGATATTCAAGTTGAAGCTGTGGGACTCCAACTGTTAGATGTAGCCAGCACCTGGTATCGGAATGAACCCCGACTCCAGGACAGGCAGCTTGACTGGAACACTTTCAAGAGATTGTTCCGCAGGAAGTTCTTCCCAACATCAGAGTTGCAGGATATGGAAAGACAGTTCCAGAATCTGAAGCAAGGGAACATGATTATTAGAGAATATGTGGCAGAGTTTGGTCAACTTAGTCGCTTTACAAAGAACTTGGTTGCTGACCCCGCCGATCGTGCTGAAAGATTCAGGTATGGACTGAGGGAAGAGATTCGCACTCCTGTGATCGCAGGCGGCGCCAAGACGTATGAAAGGATCCTAATACGAGCTCAGGATATAAAGAAGAGTCAGCCTGCTCGTTCAAAGAGGGAGTATTCTGGAACTAGTAACTTCCAGAATAACCAGAAGAGGCCCAACCACAACAATAACAATATGCCTTCGTACCACCAGCAGTAGCACCATCAGGCGAGGACCAATGACAGAGCACCTCAGAAGCAGATTTCTGTCTGCGATTTTTGTAAGAGGCTAGGACATCAGTCGAACATCTGCAGGAAGAGGCTAGGATACTGCCTAGTCTGTGGGTCTGCCACCCACCAAGTAAAGGACTGCCCCACGGCTTTCAACCGAACTGGAACAACATCACATAAGGCTCCCCTACCCACTCAGTAACAACAGTTTGGGCAGCACCAACCGAAGACTGGGCGAACTTTTGCCCTAACAGCAGATGAGCAAGAGTCAGAGCAGGAACCCACCGCTGATGTCATCGCAGGTTTTATTTATTTGTATTCACATCCAGCTTTAGCATTATTTGATTCAGGTGCATCACATAGTTTCATATCAACAAAATTCATCTCTGCACACCACCTAGTTACGGAATTTAGCAAGAAGATATGTAGAGTTATGACTGGTGGTGGACCCATACCCATCACTGAGACCTGTAACTGTCCTATAACTATATCAGGACACAATTTCTTAGCACCCTTACTTGTGATGCCCTTACCTAACTATGATGTTGCCCTAGAAATGGACTGGTTAAGTAAGCAGCATGCGCTGATAGATTGTCACAGAGGATGTGTAGTCTTCAGCCCATCTGGAGAACCTGAGTTTGAAATTTCTTGAGCTCCGGAAGATATGGAGGGTATTACTTAGGGTATTACTTACTCCTCTATCACCGAAGAATCTGGACCTCCTCACCCTATCATAGCAGAATTCATGGACGTCTTCCCTGATAGTCTTCCAGGATTAACCCCAGATCGAGATATAGAATTCACCATCGACCTAGTTCCCGGCTCTGCCCCTATTTCTCGGGGATGCTACAGAGTTAACCCTAAGGAGGCCAAGGAAATGAAGGACCAGATCAATGAGCTGAAGGCCCTTGGATTTATCAGATATGGAGCTTCACCCTGGGGAGCACTTGTCTTATTTGTACCCAAGAAGGACGGGACTGTGCGAATGTGCATCGACTACCGGGCGTTGAACAACAACACCATCAAGAATAAGTACCCTCTGCCCCAGATCGATGACCTGTTTGATCAACTCAGTGGAGCTAAGGTGTTCTCGAAGATAGACCTTCGATCTGGCTACTATCAAATCAAGGTCAGGAAGGAGGATATTCCAAAGACGGCGTTCAACACAAAATATGGTCAGTATGAATTTTTGGTCGTGTCGTTTAGATTAACGAATGCTCCTGCGGTATTCATGAACCTTACGAACAAGGTTTTCCATGAATATCTGGATCAGTTTTCTGTTGTCTTCATCGATGACATCCTGATCTACTCGAAGACTGAAGAAGAGCATGAAGAGCACCTTAGAAAAGTTCTGGGAACCTTGAGGGATAAAAAGCTCTATGGTAAGCTATCTAAATATGAATTCTTCTTAGACAAGATGGATTTTCTGGGCCATGTTGTCACAGGAGAAGGAATTTTGGTGGACCCAAAGAAGAATAGCTGCCATTGAGAAGTGGAGTACACCAAGTTCAGTTGCTGAAATCAGAAGTTTCTTGGGCTTAGCTGGCTACTACCAAAAATTTGTGAAGGACTTCGCCAGGATTGCTGAGCTGATGACGAAGCTCACAAGGAAGAATAAAGAATTTGTGTGGACTGATGCTTGCCAGGCAACATTTGAGGAACTAAAGAAGAGACTTACAACAGCACCGATACTTACGCTACCCGCAGGTACCAGCGGTTTCTCAATCTACAGTGATGCTTCTGGTAAAGGATTAGGTTGTGTTCTTCAACAACACAGGAAAATAATTGCTTACGCATCTAGGCAATTACCGACTCATGAGAAGAACTATCCCACACATGATTTGGAGCTTGCAACGGTTATTTTTATACTGAAGCTATGGAAGCATTACCTCTATGGAGAGAGAGTAGAAATATTTACAGACAACAAAGGTCTTAAATATGTTTTCACTCAAAAGGAGCTGAACATGCGATAGAGACGATGGCTGGAGCTGATAAAAGATTTCGATATCGACTTGCAGTACCATCCAGGTAAGGCTAATGTGGTTACAGATGTACTTAGTCGATACCCGATGGCGATGTTTTTGACCAAGGAACGGCATTTACTGGAGGACATAGAGAAGCTTGGACTGGAGATTATACTGCCTGAAGAAGAAATAAAGAAGCTGGGAAGAGAAACTATTATACCAGGAGTTGAATCATCAATGATGCAGTTGCAAGTGCGTTAAAGTCTGATAGACAAAGTCAAGGAGACACAATTTCAAGACGAGACGCTTTGTAAACTCAGAAAGCAATTGTTGGCAGGAACACTTGAGGGATTCTCAATCGCCAGCGACGGAGCATTAAGGCATGGTACGAGGCTTTACGTACCAACTGGCAAACTGAGGAATAAGCTGATGCAAGAAGCGCACCAGTCGCAGTATTCCATACATCCAGGAGCTAATAAAATGTATCGGGATATGCGTACTGTAGTGTGGTGGTATGGAATGAAGAAGGACGTATCCAGATTTGTGGCTAGATGCTTGATTTGTCAACAAGTGAAAGCCAGCAGACAAAGACCAGCAGGACTGTTGCAGCAACTAGACATCCCAGAGTGAAAATGGGAACACATAACGAAGGACTTTGTGTCAGGACTGCCTCGATCCCAAGGAGGAAAGGATGCCATTTGGGTTATTATGGACCGACTGACAAAGTCAGCTTACTTTATCCCCTTCAAGGTTGGTCTATCCACCGAGAAGTTGGAAGCACTATACATGCAGCATATCTATCGGATTCATGGAGTTCCGGTAAGTATCGTATCTGACAGAGATACTAGATTTACCTCTCACTTTTGGAAGAGTTTGCATGACAGTTTGGGAACACAACTGAAGTTCAGCACCGCCTATCATCCCCAAACTGACGGACAATCGGAGAGAACCATACAGACGCTAGAAGACATGCTGAGGTCTTACGTCTTGGAATTCGAAGGGTCTTGGGAAGACCACTTGCACTTGGTAGAGTTTTTCTACAACAACAGCTACCAAGCTAGCATCGGTATGACACCGTTTGAGGCACTCTATGGACGTCGTTGTCGCACTCCACTTGCTTGGGACGACGTAGGAGAAAGAGTACTGCTTGGACCTGAGATGGTGATCGATGTAGCAGAGAAGGTAAAGGTGATTAGAGACAAGCTCGGGATTGCCCAGGACAGGCAGAAACATTGGGCTGATAGCAGTCGTCGACCATTAGAGTTCGAAGAAGGAGACAGTGTGTTCGTGAAGATCTTCCCTACCAGAGGAACTATCAAATTTGGCAGAGCAGGAAAGTTGAGCCCCAGGTACATCGGCCCATTTGAAATTTTGAGCCGAATTGGAGAAGTAGCGTATCGATTAGCTCTACCAACTAATCTTGAAGGCGTGCACAATGTCTTCCACGTTTTATAGCTCAGACGCTACATCCCGGATCCGAGCCACATCTTGGACCATTCAGAGCTGGAGATTGGACCCAGCCTCACAGTGCCAGAGAAGCCAGTGGCGATTCTAGACAAAAGCGAGAAAAGAACAAGGAACTCTGTGACACCCATAGTCAGAGTTATGTGGCGACACAATTCCCCAGGTGAGTCTACTTGGGAGCGAGAAGATGAGATGCGGGAGCAGTATCCGTATCTAATTGAGACCTGAGGTAATTCCTAACCCTATCCTTTAATTGAGGACGAAATTTCTTAAGGAGGGAAGGTTGTGAAACACGTAATTTTTATTAAATAATTTAGTGTTATTTTATTTATTATAAATTAAATTAAATTATTATTTCTGGAATTTTAGAGTTTAGTCAAAATCCGTAAAATTTTATTTATAAATTGTTGCTATTTAACTATTATCATTTTATGAAAAACCATAATTTTAGAAAAATATTTTAATTCTGGAATTGTGAATGTTAGTCCTAATCCGCCCCAACCAGACTTGAACCCATCTCGAACCCAAGTTCAATTTTTCTGAAATTAATCCATTAGAGTATAATTATAAAGTTTAATTCAATTCTTATTTATAAAAGAATAGAAATAAAGCAATTCTTTGATTAATCTTAATACTATCATTAAAATATATAAATCAAACTCTCATTCATTTCTCTCTCTCTCTTACTATCAATTATTGCCAGCAAAAGGAAAACTCTTTTCATTTTTCTCCCTGACCAAAATTGTATGGCCGAGCTTTTCCCCTTCCCGAACGTCCGCCGCCACCCCGACTCCTCTCTTTCTCTTCTGAAACCCCCAAAAAGTCTCCCTATAAAACACTCTTCTTCACCATCATTCTTCTCCACACTCACCCCAAACTTTTTCCCTAAACTTTTTCCCCAAACCCAGCCCTAGCCGAGCCCGGCGTTCTCCGGCGAGACCTGCGACCCTCTCCGCTATCCCCGAGCCCCGCCCGGTCAGCACCTCCCTTGGCCAGCGACCCCCGCTCGATGCCGTAGCGTCCGATCCGAGCCACCCCGCGCCAATCCGCCCTCGGCCGAGCCCGCCTTCGCGGTTGACGCCGCCTCCGCCGTTGGATCGAGACCCTTGGGTCCCGATCCATCCTCTCCGACGATCTCGAGCCTTGTCGGCTCTGTTCCAGCGGTTCCGCTCCAGAGTCATTTCCGTGCGACGACTTTCGGGCCCGATCTGCTGTTTTCGCGTTCTCGTGCGTGCTGTTCTGAGCCGTTTCTGTTGTCTACGTGGATTTATTTTTCCTTTTTCATCTGAGAGCTCTAGCCGAGCACCCCAGGTATCTTCCGTGTCCCCGTGTCCCTCATATTGTGTCAATGATAACATGGTCTCCGATTAGTGGACTCGGATTTTTCGAATTCCCTTCGAAATGATTCTGGGTTTTAAGATTATGTTGTTTTGTCAGTTCTGTGGTTCTCGAAAAGTTTCGAGTAGGGTTCTGGATGTTCCATACGTGGTTCTGTAGCTTTTGGTTCCAGAAATTCATTTCGGATTCTTCAGTTATTTCGAAATTCATGCTGTGATGGTTAGTGTTCTGGTTTTTGGATGTGGTTCTGATTATTCCGATTTCGATATGGAATAGTCGGACTTGCTTCCGATTTTGAATTCAATAGATTTGGAGTTTGGATTCTCGGACTCGGGATTTTAAGTTCTGTTAAATTCATCTTATATATAAATGGCATTGAAAAGGATTTTGGTTATGTATTGGTGTTTGGAATATTTTGGTTGTATTTTCCCAGGATTGGGTTGTCCCAATTATAGAGAAAGTGCTGCCCAAATTTTCGGGAATATATTTTTAAAGTCTTGAATAAAATTATTTTAAAATCCTAGCTAAATGCAAACGAAACCGGTCATTCCGGACGTTGAGGTATAAGCTAGAATTCAACCTGAGATTTTATGACCAAGTCTGAGACGCATTTTAATACTTTTCCTTAATTTATTATTATTTTTTAGAATGGATTACCGTTGTTAGTATTTTGGTGCAAGGCTTTGGCCTACTGTTGGACCATTCGCGGCACTCAGAGCTCACCTTTAAATTTAGTTAAATTTTGTAAAGAAATTTGTAAGAACATAAGTCCAAGATTTTTTTCTATTTTCTGTGGAATTGTAATAGTAAGTAGTTTTTTCCTTTTATTTTCTGGATTTTTGATTTGTAGGTAACGTGTAAACATTAAACTAAATATTTATTTTATAGAAAAATTAATAAGAGTTTTCTCACATTAAAGATAATAAGATTTCAAGTTTGTAACCTAGAAAAATTTCATGATTTCTCATTAAAAGAAAAATAACTAATTTTTATATATATTACTAAATACGAAGTTTTGCCAAATAACTAAAAATTGCGAAGTTTTCAATAAAAATGTTAACTTGATTTTCCCTCGTTAAATTAATAACTTGAATCGCATCGATAAACGTGTTTTTGTTTATAATAACATAAAATTTGACTAGGATCAAATTTTAGAGATTGTAACTAGCACACCTAGATCTGGTTCAATTTTGGGTCTAAGACAGAACTTCTCCAATGTAGGATTTCAAGGACGAGTCTGATTTCCTTCCCGGAACCGACCCTTCAAAATCTAGTTATTAACAAAGGCAAGTACGATTGTGTTTATTTTCAATTTAGTTAATAATAGTAATATTGCAAGATTAAACCACATTTCTACACGGAACTCTCTCCGAGAGTATTGATTGTTATTGATTGTGGGATTGTGGGATTGGGGGAGTAGTGTAGTGTATTATGACCAATACCCCTAATATTTCATATTGATTGTACGAACTTACCCCTCTTACACACGGGGATAAGCCGTATCGTATCACTAGGATACTATTGTACAACCCAAGCCGGTCATAAACATTACATACTCAAATTACATTGTTTTCAATTGTGAAAATTGCTGAAAAATATTATTCAAATATTTCAACTGTTTAAACTGCAAATTTCAATTATTAGTTAAATTGTTAAATTTTCATAATTGTACTTTGCTCCTTTCCTGACTGGATTTCCCACCCCCAATAGGTTCTTTTGATGAGGTTGGGCTATTGATAAATAGCTACTACGACCCGGTGCTTTATCCAGCAGTGTTGCCAGAGTCCCAATTAGAGGACGATGATATTGTGACTGATGAGCCAACACTCTAGAGGATGTTTTATCTTTTAGTTTTGATGTTAAATAAACGACAGTTTAATTCAGTTTTTATTTCAGTTGTATTTTGTTGGACAAAGTTTATTTTTTAAATATTCGAATTTCAGATGTTGTGACAAAATAGATTGTATTGTTGTGATTACCTGCATTTGGATACAGCTTACTGCCGTCGTCTCACATCGGTGTGGGCTGGGCATGATCCGATTCGACCCAACAAATTGGGACCGGGTCGTGACAGATGGTAAATTTTAAGAAGAAAGTAAAGTTCTTCTTCATTATCTTTCAGCCCTATTTATAGACTGCATCAAGTAGTCGCATAAGAATATATGACTCTTGGAATTCTGAGTCGTTCGGATGAATCATACCAAACTCCTCGATTCTCATATCAAACGACGACTATATTAATGTCACATAATTCAAAGAGGATTTCAAAGGATTGACAACTATCTCAGTCAGAGCGGTAATCTTATGCGTCTCAATTCGGGAGAGCAGTCTCATGCATTTCATTTAGAAATGCCAATCGTATGCATCTCGATCAGAGTTACAATTTATGCAACTACTCGATAACAAGATTCTACACATCTCAAAATATTTTTAAGTCTTACATAATGGAATTCATTTATGAATATGCGCTAGTTTTCTACTTCCAGCAGTTATGCAACATTTTGGAGACAGTGATTCTTCAAAGACAAACTAGAAGTAACACGAGTAGAAAAGTACAAGCAAACGAAAGCACATTTGAAGTCAAAGACAAAATTTTTATTTCAGAAATCATGATTACATATGATGGATATCTATTACATTCTGGATTTTATCTTTAAGTCATGGTGATGAATGATGGAGGTCTATCACATTCAGGACATTCTCTATCATTTTGTCTTCTAGTGCAAACCATAATACATGGAAAATGTTATACTAAAGGAGACAACTACAAAGAGGGGAGAGTGTGACATATAAGTCCAGTGCCAATATTCCCACAACCTCATAAGGTTGGCGGTAGAAATACAGTACTGATTAGACCCCTCAAAAGGTGTTCGACCCCAGACCCCCACTTTACGTCTGCAAGTGTGGGCCACCCTCTGCAATATCAGGCAGTATGCTTAGGCAGGAGGATATAAAATTAGACCGGCACAAAGTAGCCACTGCCAACAATGTCCGTCATCGAAAGTGTTTCGATTGGGACTCAAACCCAATCTCATCACGGATGCTACGACAGTGAAACCAGCCAGTTGTAAGCCCTGAAAGTTGGTTGCAGACAACTAGCTGGGTCGAAGGACAGTAAAAGTCCTCTGTGTAACGTGCTGAATAATGTCAAATAAGACATGTTATGATGTCCTTCCAACCTCCATCTGAGCTCCAGTCATCCAAAGAGTATCCTAAAAAGTTTGACAAGTTCAAAGGAGTTAGGTGTATGAAATCAGTTGACCTTCTGAAAAAATCATGCAGTCGTACCGCATAGCTTCAAGAGGCACATAGACAGAATATAAAAACTTTATACGTCTATGAGCTGTATAAATAGCGATATTTTCCAGCAACACATTATTGGATGAAGACTGGTGGCAGCCTCATCTATGTGTGCAGTAGAATTTTCTACTGAGCATCTTGTGACAATTATAACTACGGACTCTATTGATATGTTGTGCCCAAACATGATCAGAGTGAAAATATATGCCATAAATTCTGTATAAAATGATTGGTGGATAACAAAGAGGAAGAGATGAAAGTTACTTCAAGAAAAGTTACCTTTTGAAGATCGATCTTTTTTCGACTTTTGGCATAACCAAAAAGCAGTGATCTTGGCAAAGTGATGCCGAATCCCCTCACAAATTTGGACGAGTTTGCTGGAGTGCTAACTAGAAAATGCATAGTGAAGAATGGTGATGACAAATTCTATCAAAACATGTCATATTTATAGGGGTAGAAATTCACGATGCGGCAAAATGTCATGTGGCTTGGTTCTTAATGAAAAGATCAAATCTATCATTAACTGTCGCATGATTTTCTGTTCCTGAAATTGTGGATGACGGTTGACTCAACCTCGATCCAAGTAGTTGTGAGAAACAATCGCCACTAACTTCAAAGCCAGTCATATTTCAAAGGATAAAGTCAAAGCAGTGACAGCATGGCAAGTGATCTTACGCGTTTAAAGCTTTAGTTACAAAACCCCCTCTCATGCTACTTGTTCAAAGTATTTCAAAACTTGTTCAAGTTTTAGTAACTCTGAAGGGGTCTTGTAGAAGCATAAAAAATACAAGTAGGGCCGCATGGATGTTATGCGCCTAAGTTGTAAAAATCCCAAAAGTTGAAGCAATCCCCGAAGCACTATGGTCTTTTGAATATTGATTAAAGAAGACGCATATGTCAGAGAGACGCATGGTCTATTTGACGTATGATGTTTCTTTTGTCTTTATATGAAAAGACGAACCTTAAGCAGTGTGCAGTATACAGACTACGAGAAAGATGACAGTAATTACATTACCATCATTATTACACTTCTACATCTGTAAAAGGAGCAGTTTCATGCGACTACTTCCAGAATAGTTGTTTGCAGTATGCAGTTAAAAGCTATGCATTCAAATATACATAGTTTTGCTATTTTCCATAAAGAAACTGTAACCCCGCTTTTCCGAATAAATAAGAATTTGGTATTTTGCTAATATTTTAATATCTTAAATATTGATTTACAATCTATTTTGTGAAAATATTAAATTATTGTGGTTTAAGAAGAAATAAGGCTCTAGCCTAATTAATCACATTGTTTGGTTATTTAACTAATTTTTCTCTAATTATTCTACCTAAGGTTTTCCGTGAAATAATTAATTACTGTTGTAATTTGGTTAATCCTTGATTTCCTAAATAATTAATTACTGTTGTAATTTAGTTGGCTCAATTGCTTCGGTGGTACTCCAAGTTATACCCTATTAACAATAAAGTACATAATGTATTATTCCTTACTTAAAAGTAACACACGTTATAATTAAGGTGTATCACAGTCCCTGTACCAACTTTCCGTCAAGTTGCTAACGGAAATGGACTCAATTACTTCGGTGGTACTCCAAGTTATACCCTATTAACAATAAAGTACCTAATGTATTCACAACCGGGATTTTTCCTCTACACGTATTGAAGAAAGAAATTACAATTGTAAGTTGCACATTAATAGCAAAAAATAATAATTAATTTATATTAATGTACAAAGAAAAGTATGTTTCACTTACACTAGTAGATAATGGACAACAGTAGAATTTTTTACCTAAGCTCCTAGGCACCTTTGATGTTCGTATTTTACAAAATCCGGCTTCACAACGACATAATCGAAGTTCATCAGTCCAATACCAAAAATCACATCCTACCTCCTTTGCACATTTTAAAAATTGGCGCTCACGATTCCAAGGTGTATTTGCAGTGAATAATTGTTGGTGTTTTTTGCCTTTGGACTAGGAAAGATAGTCCCACATCGGCTACACCAAATGGTGAGTATCTCAATATAATGTATTGCTTGTGTTGAGGTGTGCACATGAGGTGTAGTGGGGCACAAGTTTGTGCCATGTGGAAGTATTTTCCTAGAAGGAGGATTAAATCCAACAAGGATGCAAGTTAATTTTTGTTGTGCGGACTCGGACACGGACTCCAGGATGTCTCGTGCATGCACGGGAGTGTTCGGGGGGTAGGCGTGGACTGGCACACTTCTATGCTGATTGTGGGATGATCTAAAATATCAAACTCTATTTTTGAGTATTGGTATTTTAGTCCCACATCGGATAGGAGAAGAGGTGAAGTCTCAACTCCACTCTATAAATAGAGCCCCTTGGCCTCCTTTGAAAGACGCACCAAAAAGAGAGTTGAGGGAGTCTGTTAAGTCTAGGAAGCCCGTTCAAGTCTCAAATATTGACTTACGAGCGTTCCAGAAGTTCTTCGTGAACTTGCTGGTTCCTGGAAGCTGTTCGTGCTCGTGTGGTGCGGATAAAGCTTTGAGCAACGGTAGTTCATTCACCCCAGCATCTCATTCTCGTCTGTCATCGCTGCTGTTGCCTTTTACAGTAACTTCTTTTTAGAAGCTCTACTGCCGATAGTTGCTTGCACAAAGTCTCTTTAGATTTTTTTGTGTATTACGTAGAATCTTTTTAAATCCTCGTAATTCAGAATCCTCCAGGACCTCTGTTGCACATCTTCTTTAAGGTGCTGCATTTGAAACGTTGTGTGTACAATTGTTTCAGTTTCAGAATTTTCCATCAAAAATTGTGCCTCGGCAATAATAATCTCAAAGCTTTATTGAGAAGATGGATAATTCTCGTACTTCGCTCATCGATACCGGCTTTAACAAGTTAGAGAAATTCGATGGCGAACACTTCCAGATATGGAGACGAAATGTCACTTTAAATTTTCAACTCATGAATGTTGATCACGTGCTGTCAGAAGAAGAACCGATCGTTCCAACTACTGGATCTGCTGCGGCTGTGGCCACTGCTACGACCAAGCAAATGAAGTGGAAGAGAGAAAACAGTATATGCAAACTACTGATACTCAATTCCATAGAAGACTCTATGGCAGAGTCCTACTCCAAGAAGACATCTGCCAAAGAGATATGGGACTCCTTGGGAAAGCTCTATGAAGATGACGAGAACCGGTCCAAGATCTTCATGGTAGAAAAATACCACAAGTGGACCTTCGAAGACGAGAAGGCGATGCTGCCCCAAGTGAAGGAGTTTCTGAAGTTGCGTCAGAAACTAGAAGACGAGAACATGCCCCTCGTCGACAAGTTTGTCGTTGGAGGGATCGTCGCGAAACTTCCTACAGAATGGAGCAACTTCTATGCAAGGATGCATCGAAAGAAGATGGAAATTAGCTTGGAAGATTTCTTGCAAGAGATCCATGTTGAGGACGAGATATGCTCTCAACAGAAGATGGATACTCTGTCCAAACAACTGGCGAAGGCAAATCTGGTCCAAACCAGAGAGTACCAGGGGAAGCAGGCTGCTTCTCATCGCAAAAAGAAGGACTTCACAAATCTGAAAGTGAAGGGTCCTGCTTTCAAACAGCAGAAGTCCAAGTCCCATGTAACTTGCTTCAATTATGGCAAGAAGGGCCACTACAAATCCGAATGCAAGTCCAAGCCCAAAGAACAAGGTGAGCCTAGTAAGGTTTCTGTGATTACTAATCTAGTTGCCATGATAGTACAGGTTGCAACTGTGGGGGCTGACTTGGACTGGTGGATAGAAACGGTGGAGCTGAAGTACTGGGGATCGAAACGGTGGAGCTGAAACTCACATCGGAGAACACTCTGACGCTTCAAGGTGTGAAGCATGTTCCAGTAATTGCTAAGAACCTGATCTCTGGAAGTCTGCTCTGCAACGCAGGCTTGAGGATGGACATCAATGCTGGCTAGTTGGTGATGTCGAAGAAGGGTACATTCTTCGGGAAAGCTTTCCAAACTGAAGGAATGTACAAGATTCAGCTTGTTGTAACCCAGCATGATAATATAAATACAATCACTTTTTCTGATTATTCTCTTGAGTTGTGGCATAATAGGCTAGGACATGTTCATTGTAAAAGGATTAACAGAATGTCTAGTCTAGGACTTATCTCCAAGTGTGGGGGTAAAGTAGAGAAATGCGAAGTATGTGCTCAGACGAAGATCACAAGGAAACCCTTTCACAGGGTCCATCGAAGTACAGATCTTCTGGAGTTGGTTCACTCAAATATCTGTGACTTCAAACAATTCTCTACAAAGGTCGGGATGAAGTATTTCATTACTTTCATCGATGACTTCTCAACGTATGCTTTCGTCTACTTGTTCAAGTCTAAAGACGAAGCATTCGAGAAGTTCAAGGAGTTCAGGGCCGAGACTGAGCGGCAAACTGGACAACAACTCAAGAGGTTAAGGAGTGATCGAGGCGGGGAGTATCGGTCTCATGAATTCTTATCATTCTGCAAAGAACATGGAATCATCAATGAGACAACAGCTCCGTACTCTCCTCAATCCAACGGAGTAGCAGAAAGGAAGAACAGAACGTTGACAGAGATGATAAACTCCATGCTGTTGACTGCGGGTCTTCCAAAGTGTTACTGGGGAGAAGCTGCACTAACGGCAACGTTCATTCTGAACAGTGTGCCATATGCAACTTCTAACATAACTCCTCATGAACTCTGGTTCAAAGTCAGACCTAACTTGAATGTCATTCAAGTGTGGGGGTGTCTGGTTTATGTGAAGCTCCCGGATCTGAAGATTTAGAAGCTGGGGACAAGGACTACGAAGGCGATCTTCTTGGGGTATGCCGAGAAGAGTGATGCTCGGAGATTCCTTGATATCGAGTCAAACCATATCATCGAATCTCGCAATGCTGAATACTTTGAAGACAAGTTTGCAAAACACAAGAATATTGTTCTCGCGGATCTTTCGGAGAATGATGAGGGTACAAAGCAGACAGAAGTCTTTAATGAACCAGTAGTCCAAGATGAAGCTGTCGTCAAGGAGACACCAGCTGAACCAGAACTCGCTGAGCCGTCAACTAAGCGAACGAGGAGGCCGAAAGACTTTGGAGATGACTTTGTCACCTATCATGTGGAAGCAGATCCGCTTACCTATGATAAGGCGATGAAGACCAGAGATGCTGTATTCTGGAAGGAGGCGATAGACAACGAGATTGACTCAATCACCTCCAACAACACATGGGTATTGGTTGACCTTCCAGAAGGAGAAAGACCCATCGGATGCAAATGGATCTTCAAGAAGAAGATGAAAGCAGATGGAACCATTGACAAGTTCAAGGCCAGGCTAGTGGCCAAGGGGTTTGCTCAGAAGCAGGGGATCGACTACTTTGACACTTATGCTCCAGTAGCTCGGATGACAACCATCAGATTGTTAATTGCTCTAGCAGCAATACACAAGCTGGTGATACATCAGATGGATGTGAAAACGGTATTCCTTAATGGCGAGCTGACCGAAGAGATCTACATGCAACAACCAGAAGGTTTTGTCGTCAGAGGTGTGGAAGACAAAGTCTGCAAGTTGATAAAGTCTCTGTATGGTTTGAAACAAGCTCCCAAAATGTGGCATGAGAAGTTTGACAAGGTGATAAGGTCAAATGGCTACAGGGTCAGTGAAACAGACAAGTGTGTCTATACGAAGTTTGCTAACGGAAGAGGAGTAATCGTATGTCTTTACGTGGACGATATGCTAATCCTAGGTACGGATTTAAGCTGCGTCACAGAGACAAAGAAATTCCTCTCGACCAAGTTCAGTATAAAGGACTTGGGGGATGCCAACGTAATCTTGGGGCTCAAGATCATCCGGACAGGCACTGGAATAGCGCTGTCACAATCTCATTATATTGAGAAGATGCTCACTCGCTACGGGTATCAAGATCTTCCTTTTATTGATACACCGTACCGGAGTGATCAGAAGATGGAGCCAAATTCGAGGGAAAGCGTCAGGCAGTTGGAGTACACTAGCGTCATCGGAAGCTTGATGTACGCTACTACTGCCACAAGGCCTGACATAGCTTTTGCAGTGGGAATGCTGAGTCGGTTCACTAGCAATCCAGGCGTTGAGCACTGGAAAGCTGTGAAGTGTGTTATGAGATATCTCAAGAAAACTCAGACATATGCACTTTTCTACAGCGGAAATCCGTCAGTAGTGGAAGGCTTCAGTGATGCTAGCTGGTGTTCAGATATGGAGAGCGAGTATTCCACAGGTGGATTCGTATTCGCCATGGGCGGAGCTGCTATATCGTGGAAGTCGAAGAAGCAGACTATGTTATCTCGCTCCTCCATGGAATCTAAATTCTTTGCATTGGATGCTGCTGCAGATAAAGCAGAGTGGCTTCGGGAGCTCATGTATGATCTTCCGGTGGTTGGGGCTCAGATACCGGCAATACCGATATACTGTGACAACCAGGCGGCAGCAGCAGTGGCATCAAATGAACTCTTCAACGGGAAGAAGAGAACGGTACGGTTGAAGCACAGAGCAGTACACGATCTTATCAAGAGAGGTGTTATTGCAGTGATTAATGTTCGGAGTCAGGAGAATCTGGCGGATCCGTTCACCAAGGGCCTCAAGCGCCAGCTGGTCGATGACACAACTTGTAAAATGGGCTTGAAGGCATTCTGATATTGTATTATTGTATTCCTACCATAAAGTTTTATGCTATTAGTTCAAAGATTTATCTACTAGGCATCTAGCTTTTGGTTCAAGGGAGGACCACTAATCGGAAGAATATCAGGAACGGTGGGTACATGTTCTATTGGACATGGAGAGGTTACGGACCTATAACCACTGTTGTCTACTATTATTTTCTGCGGAAAACGGTTTCTGTGGGAAGGTTGGCTTAAATGCCTTAATGAGTTCTCAGGCAGAGTGAATGCCTGGAGTGCTTTACAGGAAGCACGGTAGCGCAGCACTACAAGGAGTGTAACTCCATGCTACAGTGGGGTGACTCCACCATGAGGTTCCCAAGTAGGGGTAATGCCTCGGCTTTGCAAGCCAAGTCACAGCGGAGTAGCACCGCAAATAGGCAGGTAGCCTAATGCTGTATGATAATCGTAATAAAGAGAAGTAGACAACACTACAAAGAGGACAATGTCCTCATGTTACAGTGGCATGACACCACGAAGAGGTACTAGGTAGGGTAAAGCCTCGGCTTTGTGAGCCATGTCATAGCGGCGTAATACCACACGGAAGCGCAAGGCTTCATGCTGGGTAGTTTGGCACTACAAAGAGGCCTGTGACCTCATGCTACAGTAGTATAACACTACGATGAGGTACCCAGGTGGGGTAAAGCCTCGGCTTTAAGCCATGTCATAGCGGCGTAGCATCGCAAAGAAGCGCAATGCTTCATGCCATGACTCTTTATAAAGAACTCACCTATAGTGTATGGACAGAGATATCAGGCCGTCTCTTGAGGGTAAACTTGTAGACGCCCAAAAATTATACACTAAAACCAGGCTGGCACAAGGCCTTCAATGTGCAGCCAGAAGCACAGTTGATGTCATTATGTGAGTAGGAAGAATTGCAGTTATGGTGCAGAATTCAAGGCTTAGTCCATTCTTGTATCATGCTGTTATTTAACATATGCGGGAAGATTCAAGTCGTAGCGACATCTCGCCTAATGCATGATGGGCAGTAACTGTGGGGAACGCTCAACCCATATATTGAGATATGTGGGGGATTGTTGGTGTTTTTTGCCTTTGGACTAGGAAAGATAGTCCCACATCGGCTACACCAAATGGTGAGTATCTCAATATAATGCATTGCTTGTGTTGAGGTGTGCACATGAGGTGTAGTGGGGCACAAGTTTGTGCCATGTGGAAGTGTTTTCCTAGAAGGAAAAAGGATTAAATCCAACAAGGATGCAAGTTAATTTTTGTTGTGCGGACTCGGACTCGGACACGGACACGGACTCCAGGATGTCAAGTACATGCACGGGAGTGTTCGGGGGGTAGGCGTGGACTAGCACACTTCTATGCTGATTGTGGGATGATCTAAAATATCAAACTCTATTTTTGAGTATTGGTATTTTAGTCCCACATCGGATAGGAGAAGAGGTGAAGTCTCAACTCCACTCTATAAATAGAGCCCCTTGGCCTCCTTTGAAAGACGCACCAAGAAGAGAGTTGAGGGAGTCTGTTAAGTCCAGGAAGCCCGTTCAAGTCTCAAATATTGACTTACGAGCGTTCCAGAAGTTCTTCGTGAACTTGCTGGTTCCTGGAAGCTGATCGTGCTCGTGTGGGGCGGATAAAGCTTTGAGCAACGGTGGTTCATTCACCCCAGCATCTCATTCTCGCCTGTCATCGCTGCTGTTGCCTTTTACAGTAACTTCTTTTTAGAAGCTCTACTGCCGATAGTTGCTTGCACAAAGTCTCTTTAGATTTTTTGTGTATTACGTAGAATCTTTTTAGATCCTCGTAATTCAGAATCCTCCAGGATCTCTGTTGCACATCTTCTTTAAGGTGCTGCATTTGAAACGTTGTGTGTACAATTGTTTCAGTTTCAGAATTTTTCATCGAAAATTGTGCCTCGGCAATAACAATAATTTGCACAGAGAAGTTCCTTCGCAATAACATGGGATCTTCGCAAGATCTCATTTCATTTCACTTGCTTCATTTGCTGCAATTTTGTCAGCATAAACATTTTTAGGATCGGCTCTTCTTTTATTTTAGGGTTTCCACAATAAATTATTGCGTGGTTTACACAATAAATTACTTTAGGGTTTCCATAATAATAACTACTGGTTAGGATTTTCATCTAATGTTGCTCTACTCTACTTCGAGGTTTTTCAAATTTTAGTGTTTTGGTAATAAAGAGAAACAAAGTGAGATTCGAAAATGACGGAAAGTTGATACATGGACTGTAATACACCTTAATTATAACGTGTGTTACTTTTAAGTAAGGAATAATACATTAGGTACTTTATTGTTAATAGGGTATAACTTGGAGTACCACCGAAGTAATTGAGCCCATTTCCGTTAGCAACTTGACGGAAAGTTGGTACAGGGACTGTGATACACCTTAATTATAACGTGTGTTACTTTTAAGTAAGGAATAATACATTAGGTACTTTATTGATAATAGGGTATAACTTGGAGTACCACCGAAGCAATTGAGCCTAATTTGGTTAATCCTTGCTTTCCTTCAAAACCTATTTCTTACAGACTGTTTCTGCTTAATTGCCAGAGGGAAGAGCTGCGTTTAAATTTCAATTACTTTCGAATTTACCCTAAATCTTTTCTTTTTCTTCAAGATTGCTAACCACCCCAACGGCCTATATAAAGGTCTCCCTCTCTCTTCTTCTCAGTTTTCATCTGCTCTTTTGAAATCACAGAGAGCAGAGAGCAGAGAGCAGAGAGCAGAGAGCGGAGAGCTCTATTCATAAATCCTTCCACATTCTGCACCTTCGCCCTTGCCAAGTCAATTCCTAACCTAGCTTCTAGCAATCGGTCATGGCAGTGAAGGCGACACCCGGCCCGGCGAGTACCGACGACAGCTAGGCATCCTCTTCCCGACGTCGTGGCGAGCGGCTTCCAACAACCATTATTTTCCGTCGGTGATCCGGCGAACTCTTCTCGGTGTCGACAGCGAACCTTCTCCGGCGATCCTCCGCTGGGACTCCATCCTTGTTGACCTAAAACTCAGGCGAGTCTTCAATTATTTAGTTCAGATCTGGAGATTGATTCCATATATGTATTCCTGATGGCCGACTGGTTGTTTCTTTTCCAGTCCAAAATTTTAGATCGGACAATTGTCGGAAGAGTATTAATCAAATCCTGAGGAGTGTTGAAATTGCTTGTAAGTAATTTTGGATCTTAATCCTCTGCTTCTTGAACTTCTTGATGGATTCTCGAAGTTCTCCTTGAGAAGAATTGTCAGTTCCTCTAGGAACAGTTGTCTTCTGGATGCATTGAACCTATTTGATGAAATGTCTAAACAGGGTTTCAAATTATTTTTCGGCCACAAGGAGACTGTATCGGACTCGTGAGATTGTGTTTGACCCCTCAGAGTAGGCTCCTTCTTCCAGATTTGATTTCCTTTCTTCAGGTACTACTTTACTTTTCTATAGTATGATCTTCCAGATTTGATTTCCTTTCTTCAGATACTAGTTACTACTTTACTTATCTATAGTATGATGTTTTGCTTCGTAGCTAGAATTAATTGGCGGTATCGACCAGGGATGGGGTCGGGATATCGGAGTTGTGTGTCGGTCGTGTCCAGGCACCCCTCGTGTTCGCAACTGGTTGGTGTTCAGTTTTGTTCAAGTTCAGCTTTGTGTGTTCGATGCTTGGCATCATGTGCAGGAGTTTAAATTGGACTGGGTTCTGTTTAAATTTTTGCAGAAGCTTTAAGTTGTGTATATTTTCTCTTGAATTTAGGGTGTCTGGGATAATTGCTGGGGTATTTGCACATTATTTGCTGGGGTTTTTGTATATTATTTGCTGGGTTTGTGTTACTGTGGTGATGTGGGTCTGCTGGTATTAGCTGGGATTCTCTGGTTGATTGCTAGACACTTGGTTGGATTTTGAGGCATATAGTTGATGATGGTTGGGTTCATATTGTTTATAGTTCCAATTATGGCCTGCATATGATTTTGCTAAAGTTGAGTTGAATCTGGATTGTTTGAATCCATGTGGAGTTAGTCTGTTGATGAGTTGGTTGGAGAGCAACAGCAATGGAGTTGCAGTAGAGAGTAGGCGAGAGGAAGAGTTTATATTGGTTGTGTTGGATGTAGTAGTAGTTGAGTTCTGTAGGTTTGAGACTGTAATGATTTCGGCTGAGTTTGGTTATATAAATTACCGAGTCATGTCGTTGCTTGCTTAGAAATTGACTGTTGGTTTTTAAGTCTAATAGGGTACTGGATGCAGGAATGGGGTGATGGGCCGAGCATGAGTTAATAAATTTTGGCAAACTACACAGCAGCAGTAGCAACGTTTGGACTGGGCCAGTGTTCAGGCCCAGTAATGTTGAGGACTAGATTAATTGTGTAATTACCATTATATAATGAATAGCTCATATCATCATAAATAGCATCATTAGCTCGATATATAATTAGTAATCTTAGCAAAATATTTTACATGTTATTTGATAGTAGCTACATCCTAGCTAATCATTTACTAAATTCTTTTCTTGTAAGTTAGTGTAAATAATAAATAGTATCATTGCTATAGAATATTATTTATTGATATTTAGATAATATCTTAATATTAATACATTGTAAATAATTTTAGCTAGCAAGCATTTTCTAAAAATAAACGAATTTCTAAATATAGTTTAAGTAGCTTCACTAGTATTTATTTTGGCTAAAGCTATGGCTATATTTTTTTCTAAAAATATTGTTAACATCCATGTTT
This sequence comes from Iris pallida, assembly GCA_029216955.1. Taxonomy (NCBI): domain Eukaryota; kingdom Viridiplantae; phylum Streptophyta; class Magnoliopsida; order Asparagales; family Iridaceae; genus Iris; species Iris pallida. The sequence continues at coordinate 36,829,034 of JANAVB010021798.1, forward strand.
TAAAGGATTTTGTTATAATAACTATAGTTATTTTGTTGGTATATTTTCACTAAATAAAAGTTTGATTAAAAACTATCTTCTAGGATTACTATATTCTAAAATTTTACTTGCTAACTAGTATAAATACATGTAGTTAGTTAAGGAAATATTAGCTAATGAGATTGTTTGGAACTTAACCGACTTGTACCCATTATCAGGAGAGCATACAGATCTACTTTCCATTCTCGATCTTCCAAAGCAAGGCAAGTGTAATGCCCCGCTTCGCACGGCGCATTACGCTTAGAATATTAGAGGTTGACATTTTGCCTCATTCGCAACGGGTCCGCAAAATCCAAATTACCGCCTTGCAACGTGCTGGGACTTGGGCACGGTAGGCCGTAATCGATCGAGTAGTTCAATGAAACAAGAAGTGCTCGAACGGCTAAGTCAGAAGATTTGGCCGTGCAACAAAGATATGAAATTGAGCCGCATCGGCTCGACAAACAACAAGGCGTATCGGTTTAAGGTGGGTGGACAAACTCTTCTTTTTACCCCTTCATGCCTAAGTAAGAATGTAATATTGTATGCTAAGTTAACCTATCGACGCCACGGGCGTGGTACGATCGGAAGATAAATCATAGTGTGTGTCGAACACTAGTTAGAACAATTGAAATGAAATGTGTATCAAATGCACGAGTCGCTATGGAACATTGGATATCGCAAAGGTGAGTGCCTTGGTGCGCAAGCCGCAAGAATATGGGATAACTGTATTCGGTGAGTGCCTTCGTGCATGAGCCATTCCGTGCCCTCGCGTACGAGTTAGAAAGCCTAGCACATTGGAAAAAAAAACTATAGGCGAGTGCCCTAGTGCACGAGCCATGTACATTTAACACTAAGGCATAGAACATGGAAATACGGCTTCGATGCGTGCAGCAAGTGCACGGCGCGAAGGAAAGATGATAAATGTGTCGAAACATGCCTACGTATGCACAAGATTATAAAAGATGGCTTCGTTGTGAAAGAATACAGTTGTGGCATGAATGTGACGGAACTGTGAGATATGACATGATGCCTCGAAAGGTGTTCTGGACCTTCGGATCGTTCGGTTGACGAACATTGAGTTGAGGCATGATGCCATTGAACACTGAAATGAAGTATGAAATGTAAGAACATAGAAAGTAAATGAAAGAAATACGACATGATAAAGTCTGAGTCTCGGACTCAAGACTATGTTTGGTTGTTTGAATAATAGTGCGTTGCATAGTTGAATGGACTTGAGATAATTGTGATAATCTTCCGTGCACAGAACTTTCCCTCCAAACGGGTGCGCCGGGGCACCGGGACCGTTTGGCCTAGGAGGGATATAATCTTTGATGGACGCTCATCTGTAAAACGACTAGCCACCGGTTATAGATGTGAAAAGCCGTAAATAAAGGTATGCACGCGGTATGTCTTCGGTTGTTTGGGATAGCAACCCAACCCGTGAAGCGTCGGGCTACCCAAATTCGAGAAAGAAAAGAAAGAAAGAAAAGAAAGAAAGGAAAAGAAAAGAGAAACACATTTAGTCCATTCTGGCGCAGATACGCCAACGATCTCCATATAGTTAAGGAACGATGGATAGAAAGTGCAGGCACGTATGTATCATGCGCACATAAATCCTGCTTAGAGAGCACTTATAACAAGACAGGGAAGGAATGCGGCGTATTCTTCTTGCGTCAGTGCAAGGGCGAGTGCGTATATGCTGGTAAGAAGCCGTGCCACGAAACAAACACGAGATTGCTTGTCTGCTTGCCATGATAACATACTTTACCGTTTTCGAATATGCCATAAAATCGACCCTAAGGAGAATATAGCAAGATCGTAAGCTAAGTCGCATGATTCAACATAAATACTAAATGTCGGTTTAAAAAGTAGGTATTTTCATCAGTACATGCGAGGACGAATTTACTGATCCCCCATCAGCTTTCATGCAAGGTGTAGGGAATGGATTGCTCGCGGCGAAGCTTCGCTTGATCGCGCAGGGGCATGGAATGTCGTAGCGTTTGAAGCATGTGATCGCATTGACGCTTGGACTTGCAACAGGATTGATGCGGTCGAGATATAGAAGGCATGATGTATGGAATAGTGAAATCCTTTGTGGGCAAGAGAGAACTTGAGTGTTGTAGCCAACCTGACAAATTCAGTTGGGCTATTGAAATCCTTTGTAATCTCAGTTCATTATCAATAAAGAGAATTGTTTCGTATACTCTGTTTTCTTCCGTTTGCTAATATCAAATTTAAAGATAACCAATTTGAGAACTTGTCATCTTGCATTGCACGAGCGCAACTCCAGGCTCTTGCGGCATCACGCCCCCTGCGAGGACGATGATTCGGGTGATTTCGGGTCGGGGCGTGACAGCAAGTACACCGACTCGAACTCTTTACTCTGTATTATGTCTTGCTTCATGTTCTCATATTGGACACGTTGTACACACGATTGTTCATAGTTTCATTGTTCATTGTTCATTATGTTATTGTTCTTACTTGTACCTTGGGGAGGGAAAATACTACAGATATGTGATCAAACCTAAATTAGCTAGTCATTGTTTAATAACTTAGGTCTCACATCGTGCATGTGGGACTCTAAAACATACCATTATTCTTGTACTCTTATACCCTGTGCTGCTTGTTTGCCATTAAAATCTTTTGATTGCAAATTTCAATACAAACAGAACAGTGTTACAATATAGGACTTAGATGTAGTCCTAGGAGTACACTTTTGTTTAATCTGGGTCCCTAGTGCCAATGGAGCGAGTGGTAATACGTTGACTCCGTTGACGATCTGACGACGGTTATCGGTTCTCTGAAGGTTTGGATTGCTCTGGGTGCTGGAGCTTGCTGAGAGGAGGAAGACGTTGAGTGTCTGTATCTGCCTCTCTGGTGGTGTGAAGTCTCTATCTGTCGATATATGTTTGCCTCTGTGTGTGTGTTCGTTCGTGGGTGAGAAGGAAATGATCCCTCTATTTATAGCTTTGCAGGCTGGCTGCTCATGCGCACATATGTAGGATGCGCCTGGACGTAGGGACGCCACGTGGTGATTGCTGATGGAGGCGCATGGTTGATGCGCCCTGATTGAGGGGTTGAATTCTTCATGCTGCTGTCGTGAGCCAGTACGTAGCAGGAAAGAAGATCTTTCTGTTGCTGAGATCTTGGGTGAATCGAGTCAAAGGACACGTGTCATCGGCCCATGGCTCGGAGATCTCGGATTTGGTGGGGAATGATCTGGTAGGATGCGCCTGGGATTGGGTGCATGAGGAGACTTTGGCTCGTAACCTTTGGGAGTCACGAACCATTCAGAACCCATGGCTTTTGAGGCGCATGCGAAGCTTCAGTAGTGACTTTACTTCTATCTTTTGGGATCAGAGAGAAGTCTAGGATGCATGGCTTTTGAGGCGCATGCAGATTTAGGCGCATAGCCGCGGAGGCGCATGCGAGTGGTTGGACGGCCACGTGGCTTGTAACCGCCGGAGGAAATTAATGATGATGCTGACGTTGGCGACGCTTCATTTTCTGAAAAAGCTGTCAACTGTTCAGTTTTCGGAAAGCGTGCTGCCAACTCTGTCAGACTTCAGCATTTAATATTTTTGATATTTGATGGACAGCTGAGTGGACGCATCGATCGGCGTTCCACTAGGCGTATAGGGACGCATGGGGGCGCATCCCTGTGAGGCGCTTAGTGTTGAAGGGCGCGTCTGTGTGATGCGCTTTGATGTTTGAAGGACATGTCTGTGTGATGCGCTGTCTGGCCGGCGCATCCGCTTCGTGACACGTCTTTAATGGTGCGACTGTTACGTTCTTCGAGTGCTTTAAATAGCCGTTTTGACTGGCTGAATTCGAAGCGTCCGGTTCATCCATTAAATGCAAATTCATTGCACGGAATTCGGAGAGCCATCCACTTGGCGCATGGGTTTGATTTGCCCGGCCTATAAATAGTGGCATGGAGAGAGTTTGCTTCTCGTTCTTTCACGTTCTTCCGATATGAACTTGTTTACTCGAGCGCATTCTGTTGATGAGATGCTTCCGAGGGTGAAGATGCGACGCAATGTCTTCATTGATGCACTTGAAGGTGACTGTTACATCCAAAAGTCGGAGTCGAGGGCTTCTGAGGCAGACAGAAGGTGCCTGTTGCATCCAAAGATGGGGATGCTCGAGCCTCGTCTCCGTTATTCTAGAAAAGCCACAGATCGGAATGGCAGTGTTGCGGCTTTGGGGGCTCTTTCTTCCTTCAAAGTGGGTGTCGCCCACTCTGGTTGTGTTGAAAGCTGCTCCTTTAGCCGCGGTTTCGATTGCGGTCTTCCTTCGTCTTTGGAGGCTCTTTCGAAGCCTCCCCTGGCCACAGGTTGGCTTGCGGTGCTCTTCTCTTCGTCGGTTTGGGGAGCTCTTCCTCCAGCTAGAGGGTTGATTGCCACCCTCAATCTGCTCAATAAATGCTTCATTAGTCGAAGCATTTAGACGACGGTGAGCCTGGCTAGAAGAGCGGCACATAACTGGGCTGCTGAAGGGATGCACATAACTGAGCTGCCGAAGGGATGCACATAACTGAGGATGCACATAACTGAGCTGCTGAAAGGATGCGCCCCGCTGAGTGCGCATGGTGGGATGCGCCCTGCTGAGGGCGCATGGTGATCGCCGTGCCTGGCTGTAGACTTAGGATATTTTTTTTTTGTAGAAGTTCTCCTTTGTACAACCTTTTTTAGACATGTAATAGACTTTTATATGTAATAAAAAGTCCTCTTTCAATGTCTATATTTGTTATTTTTGCTGTGTGAAGTACTTTGTCCGAGCTCTGGCGCATGTAGGGTTTGGCGCATAGGATTTCTTGTCCTGAAATTCCATGCTTCTACAAGACCCCCTTCAAAGTTTTCAAAACTTTTGGACAAGTTTTGGAATACTTTGAATAAGAAGCATGGCGGTCGAGGCGCATGACTGTTGGGGCGCATGTCTGTTCGGGTGCATCCGCGCATCAGTGATGTGGCGCATACTCCTCTCAGTTAATGCAAATGATAACGCCTCGATAACCAAAAAGATTAATGATGATCTTTTTGGATTTATTTGCGGCTATCTCCTCACAGAACCCGAGGCGACGGCTGAGGTCACACTTCATCGATTCACGCGTGCGTCCGTGCCTATAAATAGGCGTGAGATGGAGAGAGAGAGTTCTTTCTCTCCTTGCTTTTGCTTTTAGAGTTCTTCTTCACAAAAAACCCTAACTTTTTTCTCTCAAGCGATGGCTCCCAAGACTCCTCGCGGCGGTAGCAAGGGAAAGAAGCCGGCGGAGTTTGCCGAAGAAGATGCTCCTGTCACCATTGTGACTCCGGCTGACGTTCGGCCCGCGGTGACGGGTGGGTGTCATCATTTCCACTATTTTTTGTTCAGACGAGCTTTGGGTCATACGGCGTGCCCTAACTCTTCTGCTGCCGACGCGCATGGACTTCTGTCCTGATAATGCGCCAAGGTTTTATCCCGCCGACGTGCATGGGTTTAGGCCTTTTTTTATGCACCGAGGTTTAACTACTGACGCGCATGGGTTTACACCCTGATGATGCGCCGAAGCCTCACTGCTGATGCGCATGGGTTTTTACCCTGATGATGCGCTGAAGCTTCTGCTGACGCGCATGGGTTTTTACCCTGATGATGCGCCGAAGCTGAGACGCACGGGTTTTCACCCTGATGATGCGCCAGGTTGCTTGACACACTTCCTACAGCTTTTTGCCTGACTTTTGTTTTTGTTGTGTCAGTGTTGATGACAATCCCTTTGCTGGATGAAGTCCTTCTGGATGCTTATCTTTGTCAAATGAGAGTTGATTTTGACGAGGCGGTTATCAACCCTGCGAAGGATGCTATCTTACAGAATCAACCTCCTGAGAGAATGCTGCAGATCCAGAATCAGTTGTCGATTTTCCTCTAGAGTATGATGGAGAGTGGTAAACTGAAATCTGCTGAATCCGAGGATGTGACTTTCTTAAAACCTGCCTTTTTATTCGGTGACCGATTGATCTCTTCCGAGGTGAAGGTATTGAAGATCAAAGAAGACTGGTTTTTCTCTGCAAAAGGCATGGTTCTGTACATGCGACAACTTGACCGCCAGTTGCCGCTGACGGCCTTCTACCGTTTAGCTTCCAAGAGAAGGATGCCCTGGAAACTTACTCCTTCTCAAGGAGGGGCGTTGGGAGGTACTCTTTCAATTGATGCCACCTCGAATCAGAAGGATTCCTTGGCCGCTTCGCGAGCCGGTCCCTCGTTTAGTTGCCGAACTTTGCGTCCTGGGAGCCTCTATAGTGAGGTCTCTAATGACACCTTTGCCTTCAGTGCTTCGACCTTTGCAAATCGGATGCTAACATCGAGGGTCATGTATCCGAAAGGTGGCTTTAGGGTTGAAGGTTGGTGTCACCACATGTCGAAGTGGGATGAGTTGACCATTTGGGTGCTTTCGAAGTTCAAGGCTGAGCTTAAGGAGATTGGGCTGACAGCCGCTATCCGTGCCACGCAGGCTGGCGTGGACCTCAATAAGCCTATGTTCCTTGCACTCTTGGAATTGTTCAATGCCCAAACTGGAACCTTCTTTACTCCGGTAGGGGAGTTGGGGTTAGCTCTCCATGAGATGTACGAAGTGTCCAAGCTTCCTTGGGGCTCGGAACCGTACGAGGAATATTTCCCGTCGAACGAAGAGATCCTTGTTCTGGAAAATAAGGACCCGGAGATGATGGCTGTCTTCAAAGAGGTGGCGAGCCATCATTATCTGATGCAACGGAAGGACAAAGGCAGGACTCAGCCTCATGTGACTGCTTGGAGGGATTACGTCTTCAAGCAGGATCTGGCAGATTCCTCGAAGATCCGATTTATGACTCCGCAAGGGCTGAAACCCGCGAAAGTAACTTCCGAAATGAGCCGGCTAGATGAGAGGGCCCCCCGTTCAAATGAGAGTGGCAAGGATGCGTATAGCTGCTTCTGGCACTGTGTGCACCGGATGTCATCTAAGGCGGTGTTAACGGCATACTTGATGATATGGCTCCGGGATTGTGTGTTTGCGGGTGGATCTGGTGCTGTGGAGAGGGTACACTGGAACCTCATTTTGTCCGTCGTGAAATTGGTCTTTGGTCGTCCTCTAGCTCTCCTCCCCGCGATGGTGTGTAACATGTTGCGGGGTTTGAGGACCTTTGCTGATGATGTGATCCATGGGAGAGGTAGAAACGACAATTTTCTCCGGGCCGAACTACCATTCCATTATCTTATGGGGTGGTTGATTCTGCATCATCCAAACGTGATGAATCCAGGTCAGGAGGAGGATCATGTTGAAGGTGATGCCTTTATCCGCCGCTTCTACAAGAGGAAGTGGTTACACACTGGTGTCCCCGTTTGCAGGAGAGTTTTGTCCTACCTTCAGGGGTGGAAGATTGTCAAGGTCGGCCCCATCTTTAAAGATTTTGAGGCTGACCAAGATTTAGACGACTCAGGTGAAGATGCGATTACTCTGCCGAAATAGGGTTTTCGTTGGTTGCAAAGTATTCGGCCTTCTCACTTTGTCTACCGGAACAAAAATAGGTGTTATCTGGAGCCATATCTGCTCAGCCGATTCGCTCGCCAGTTTGGCTATACCCAGCTAATGTTACGGAATCCCAGTAACAGTCTGGGGTTTATCGGGAGTTTGCTGGATGGAGCCCGGGGCTGGCAATATTATAATGCCGGGTGCACTGGTGTTCATTTTACTACGCCAGTTCGCAACCCTCGGCCACAGATCCTGTATTCGGCAGCTAAGCTGTATTACGCCATGAATACTGTGTCTCCTGGTTATGATAGGGAGACTAGTTTCATCATTGGAACTCAGCTGGAGGCCACGACGAATATGTTGATAGCGGCTCGATCATATCGTCCACCAGAATTGGCGGAATATCGGGCTGCTGCTGTAGCATCAGTGAGAGATCCCTATGTTGGGAAGAGACGGGCCGACGCAGAAGCCGGTTCGTCTGTACCAAAAAGGCCAAGAAAAATGATGACTCCAAAGGCTATGGGAGTGCCGTCTGTAACGCCAGTGGAATCAATTCCTGCTGAGGTAAAAGAGTCCTCCGTAATTTTGGCTCATCTTGTCATTTTGGTGACTTGTGCTTTTTTTCTTGTAGGGATCGTCGAAGAAGAAGACCCGTGTTTTGAAACCGGGTGTCAATAAACCGAAGAAGGTGGCAAGCTCTTCTGACGAGCGCATTCCTCCGATGGTAATGTCCCCAATGGAGGAGAATCCTGAAGATGTTCCTGCGGAGGTTCCAATATCTCCAGACTTTGTCGGAAGAGACGCGGAGGTTGCAGCAACTTCCGGGATGGTGCAAGCTGTCGTGGGGGCCTTGGACGTTGAGGGTCCAGCGGACACGGGGCTTCGCGATGATGAAGTGGAGTAGAGTTCGTCGTCTTCAGATGACGTGGCTCCAGAGTTGCAAGAGTCTGTTGCGGGGGCAACAGATGTAGTTGGAACAGAGGAGAGGGTTGATTCCTGTAATGCCTGTTGTTCGTATTACGTATTTTGGAAATACGTGTACGTATTTTTGTATTGTTCCTTGTTTAGTTTTCTTGGCTTGGTTTAACTCTCGGTTTGGGTTGGCTTGGTTTGGCCGGCTGGTTGCTTGGTCCATCATGGACCAAGGTGAACCCCCTACCTACCACAACCCATGATATTTATTTCTTCACCAACCTTCTCTCTCCTCCATAACTCTCATTTATTTCTTCTTCTTCTTCTTCTTCTTCCTTCCTCTCCACAACTCCCCAACCATAGGCAAGTGCAACTTGCTTCCACAAGAGAACTCATTTTATGGTTCCATTAGCTTCTTCTCATGATTCTAAACCACATTAGAACTTGTCATTTTCCATTTTGAGGCTTTAATTCTTGTAGATCTAGAGTTTTGCTATTTTCGGATTTTTGGTGTTTTGATCTATCAAACTTGCTTGTTTTCAAGTTTTGATGGTTCCATGTTTTAGAGAATTTCATTCTACCCAATTTTGACCTTTGGAAAGTTGGATTCGGACTTGTTTTGACCAAGATATGGACTGTTGAAACTTAGATTCAACTTTAGAGTTCTTGCTGTTCTTGCCATTTGGAGAAGACAGTGAACAGTGAGCTAGCTTTTTAGCTTATGCCACTGAGCTGTACGCTGCTCTTTAGTGAGCGTACGCTAGCCTTCGTACGCTGCTCTTTAGTGAGCGTACGCTAGCCTTCGTACGCTACTCTTTAGTGAGCGTACGCTAGCCTTCGTACGCTGCTCTTTAGCGAGCGTACGCGTGCCTTCGTACGCTGCTCTTTAGTGAGCGTACGCTCACCTTGATACGCTGCCTGTTGGCAGCATGTCTTGAGCATACGCTAGCTTAAGCGAGCAAGGCGTACGCTGGCTCCTTTCGTACGCTAGCTCGGGCGTACGCAGTCTTGAGCATACGCTAGCTTGAGCGTACGCTGACCTGTAGCTTGAGCGTGCCCTTGTGTACGCTGACCCTTGCATACGCTTCCCATTGGAAGTGTATGGATCCTTTGGTACGCAGACCTGAGCATACGCTAGCCTGATGCGTAGCCTGATTACCCTTGATCTTCTATAGCCCTGTATATTGATATTTTATTAGATATTTAACGTCCATTTTATATCCTTACGCCTTTTGTCATGAACTTGATAATCATGGATTTGTTTAATATGTTTGGAAATGATACCTGAGCATGACACGATAGTGACCCGTAGTGGTGCACTCCTGACATAATGACCTGACATGACCGGATAGTGGCCCGTCGTGGCGCACTCCTGACTCGTACACTTGACATGATGACCTGACATGTTATATCTTGATAAGCTGTTGCGACGGCTACCTGACATGACATGACCTGTATAATAAAAAAAACATGGACACCGTGGGCGATTGTGCTTGTACAAATAAACCAGTCCTGTCTTGCATCATGTCTAGGGAGGGAGCTCCTGAGTACCACGGTCAGGAGTACCTATTGAAATGGACTAAGGTTAATAACTAGATTAACACATTAGTCATGAAGAGATTTCCCAGCTACAGGCAATCCCGTTACCTGGGCGCGCCTGGGATCTGTAGCCTGCCGTCGAGTAGGGCACATTTCCAGCACACTGTCATGTGTTGCACCTTTCAAGCTACTTAAGGGTACATGCGTTTCCTGGACGATGTACCCACCTGAATTCAAACCTAATCTTTCGACCTGGGTAACCTGGATGGTCTGCAGGGCTTGTGGCTGTGGAATAATCTCACTGCATCTTGTTAGTAACTAGGACTGTGATAACCCTAGTTAGTTAAAGTATCAAGCCGTAGGTCTTGCTTGGCCGTGAAATGATTGGATGGAGTCTAACCAGTCTAGTCTTGTCCTGATCTTGTCCCAGACTGTTACACGACCAGCATGCTTGTATTTATTTTCTCGATAAATGGTGAGAAACCAAGCTCCGTTCAGACGAAGGGTTACAACCCCGGTCCTTGTTTGGTTTACGGGTTGTAACCTAGCTATCTGAATAGTTCCATGGTTATCTCGTCGTATATCATCCTGGCATGCTTTTCTTATTTCCAGTTTTACCAGTTATTTATATTTCCTGTCTTTTATTATATTATTTATATTCCTGTGCTGATTGCTGGTTTTAGTTCTTAAGTGAAGCTCCTTTGTGGCACTTGCTCTTTCTGGGGTCTGACCCAGCTGGTTTTATGTGGCCAGATTTCGGAGCAGCTCCAGAGGATCTACCGACCTTTCAGGCAGATGGTGGCCACTAGACGGAACCCTGGCAACGAGTGGGTTATTTTTGGCTCTCCCACTCTTTTGTAAAAATATTCTTTTGAGGCGTTTAGCCGACGAGCACCTGTTTAGCTCGATTGCACTTACTTACTGTCTGCCTACGGGCTGTAACATGATTAACAGATCCTAGGGTTGATCATGTATGACTAAACTCTTGCTAGTCCTAACATTTTGTAACGACTAGCTTCATGATCAGCTGAATATGTAATATTTGGGACGCCTTATTATTGTATATTTAATGATCATACATCTTGTAACATTTACTTGCTCGCTTGTGATTGAGACACTAGGCTTGTTCATGACCATAGGAGACTGTTGGCTTGTAGTAAACCCTCATGTATCTAGACAGCCGTGACCGTATAGCGAGGTGGGCTGCACTTCAATATACGTAGCTGGCTATGTCTGCCCCCGCTCTCCAGTATTCTGGTTCTGGGGCGTGACATGGTTTAAGTGGTGGCCCATGCAGGTCTTGTAAATCAAGATATGTGAGGGTTACCGAATAGATGTCTCAATCAGTATTCGTCCTTGATCTCTGCTTGTATCTTCTAAAATCCCTGGATTCTTGTCCTAATCATATGCTTGTATCGTTGATCTGTCCTGGTCCTTCCTTATTGTTCCCTATGTCGTCTTCTTCAGCGGCATTGTTCGTGGTCCTACCGATCAGCAAGGCGGAGCACCTCCTGCGGACCAGCAGCAACCCGGAGATCAAGCCCAGCATTCCGGAGTAGCCTCCAGAGTCGAGCCTATTGAAAAAGAGCCCCCAGTTCAGCCGGTTCAGCCTGCCGAACCTGATGATGGCACATTAGTAGGACTCGTCAGGACCTTGATAGCTTCTCAAGATCGTCGTGGAGATGCATTGCAACAGGCAGTGACGGATGCTTTGATCAGAGGCAGTCATCCAGGGAACAGCGCGGCCAACAGCTTCAAGCGCTTGAACCCTCCATTCTTCGACGGTAGTGAAGATGCTATCGCAGCAGATGCATGGCTTCAGGACACAGAGGTGGTTCTTGAAGCAGCCAGGACTCCAGAGAATGAGAAGGTAGCCGTGGTGCGCTTGCAGCTATTAGATCTTGCCCGCAGCTGGTGGGCAGTGCAGGCCGTGGGATTAGTAGCACCCATTGCTTGGGCAGTATTCAGAGAGAGATTCCAGACCAAGTATTTTGATGCCGTGGCTCGGTATGATCTACAGACGAGGTTCACCAATCTGAAGCAAGGAGGCAGGACGGTCGACGGATATGCGGCCGAGTTTTCCAGACTCAGTCGGTTTGCTTCCACTTTGGTGGCAACCGAGTATGATAGAGCCCAGCGGTTCCAGCAGGGACTTCACCTGGAGATCTTGTTGGCAGTCGAGCAATTTGAGCATCAGACTTTTGATGCAGTCTTGAGAGCAGCCCGGAGGCATGAGTATACCTCCCAGAGGATTGTGGATAGGACCGGAGGTCGGAAGAGATCTCACGGCCAGATGAATCAGTCTTCAGCACCAGCCCCGGCAGCCAGGGCCTTGACTATTGGAGCTCCGAGGCGAGCGGCCTCAGTGACGTCGGTTCAGCATTCCACTCCGACGCACCCTCAGCAGCAGCAGAAGCAGAAGCAGTCTTCCGCAGTGGGGTGTTCTCATTGTGGGAAGCCAGGCCATGTGGTGGCAGAATGTCGCAGGGCACAGGGATTGTGTCTGGTTTGTGGAGCACCAGACCATAGGGTTGGATCCTGCCCGAACAGGGGTGGTTCATCCTCGTCCAACCTTTCTAGCTCTTCGGTGAGAGGACCAGCTCCGGTCCAGCAGCAGCAGTATCCATTGCCGAGGCCCTTGCCGCCTCAGACCCAAGTGTTCCAGCAGCAGAACCCCCAGCAGTACGCACAAGCCCAAGCCCAGAGTCAGAGCAGGCAGCGAGGATATCAGCAGAGGGGACCAGCACCCCGAGGGCACGGTCAGGCCATGATGATGACCGTGGAGGAAGGATTGGCACCAGGAGAGGTAGTGGCAGGTACTATTCTCGTCAACTCCTTTCCAGCTTCAGCTTTATTTGATTCTGGTGCATCGTATTCTTTTATGTCTGCACGATTCGCGACACGGGTAGGATTGGAGCCCGAGTCATTATCAGTAAGGCTCAATATACTTACTGGTAACGGACTTGTGGGAGTAGATAGAGTGTTTTCCTCATGTCGGATCGTAGTTAGCGGTAGAGAGTTCTCCGCTAGATTGATAGAATTCCCGATGGCCGATTATGATGTGGTCCTAGGGATGGATTGGTTGAGGAACCAGTATGCTAGAATAGACTGCCATATCGGCAGGGTTGTTTTTAGCATTCCAGGCGAGCCAGAGTTTTCCTTTTCCAGAGGAGCAGTTGAGCCTTCTCCTCCGATATTGCGGATGGCAGTAGCAGCAGTTCAGTTGCCCAGGATAGTGGATGAGTTCCCAGATGTTTTTCCAGAAGAGCTTCCATGTATGCCTCCGGAGCGGGAGATCGAGTTCACTATAGACTTGATTCTCGGGACAGCCCCAGTATCAGAGAGAGTCTACAGGATGGCGCCGTCAGAGTTGGAGATATTGTACAAGTTGATTGAAGAACTTAGAACCAAGGGATTCATTCGTGCTAGTGGATCGCCTTGGGGAGCCCCGATGCTTCTTGTGAAAAAGAAGGATGGTACGTCCAGGTTATGTGTTGATTATCGTACCTTGAACTCAGTGACAATCAAGAACAGATACCCTCTCCCGAGGATAGATGACTTGTTTGATCAACTCAAGGGGGCTTCAGTATTCTCGAAGATTGATTTACGCTCAGGTTATCATCAGATCAGAGTCAGAGAGCAGGACATCCCGAAGACAGCTTTTAGATCGAGATATGGGCATTGGGAGTTCCTTGTTATGCCTTTTAGAGCAACCAATGCGCCGGCAGTATTCATGGACCTCATGAATCGCATCTTCATGCCTTACTTGGATCAGTTTGTGATCGTATTCCTAGACGACATTCTGGTCTACAGCAAAAGTGAGGCGGAGCATGAGCAGCATCTTCGGGTGGTTCTTCAGACTCTCAGAGAGCACCAGTTATATGCCAAGTTCAGTAAATGCGAGTTCTGGCTCGATCGCATTTCGTACTTGGGTCATATCATCACTCGAGGAGGAGTAGAAGTGGATCCCCAGAAGATTGTGGCTATTGAGTCATGGCCAGTGCCCAGCACAGTTGCAGAGATTCGTAATTTTCTTGGATTGGCCGGTTACTACCGGCGGTTTGTTTCAGATTTTGCTCGAATTTTAGCGCCATTGACCCAGTTGACCCGCAAGGATGCACAGTTTGCTTGGACAGCAGAGTGTCAGAGTTCTTTTGAGCAGTTGAAGTGAGGCCTGATAACGGCTCCTATTCTTGCGCTTCCAGATGGGACCGGAGGATTCTCAGTGTACTGTGATGCTTCAGGCAGAGGTTTAGGATGTGTTCTGATGCAGCATGGAAAGGTAATAGCTTATGCGTCACGACAACTTCGTGAACATGAGAGGAATTACCCAACCCATGACTGGGAGCTGGCAGCAGTGGTGTTTGCACTTAAGTTGTGGAGGCACTACTTGTACGGAGATAGGGTGGAGATTTTCACCGACCATAAGAGCCTGAAGTATGTTTTCACCCAGAAGGATCTTAACATGCGTCAGAGAAGGTGGCTGGAGCTTCTTATGGATTATGATGTCAACCTGCAGTATCATCCTGGGAAGGCCAATGTCGTAGCAGATGCATTGAGCAGGAGAGCCGGAGCTTATTTCCTAACAGCGCAACCAGAGCTGTTAGCAGATCTTCAGAAGATGGGTATTGAAGTTGTTCTCCCTTCTAGTGTGGCATTGATGGCCAGCATGCAAGTTCAGTCCACTATAGTCGAGAGGATCCGGATGGCGCAGTCGGCAGATTCCAAGCTTCAGCGACTCAGAGCAGAGTGTGAAGCAGGACGAAGACCAGAGTTATATATTCATGAGGATGGTACACTTAGGCATGGTAAGCGTCTTTGTGTACCCAGTGGAGATATCAGACAGGAGATCATGTCAGAGGCGCACAGTTCTCAGTATTCCATCCATCCTGGCAGTACGAAGATGTACCGTGATATCCGTCAGCACTTCTGGTGGAATGGCATGAAGCGGGAGATAGCTCGGTTTGTCTCTCGGTGTTTGGTTTGCCAACAGGTTAAGGCCGAACATCAGAGACCGGCTGGACTTCTTCAGCCCTTACCAATTCCAGAATGGAAGTGGAAGCATGTGACCATGGATTTTGTGACTGGACTACCTAGATCCCCAGCTAGTAGAGATGCTATTTGGGTCATTGTGGATAGGCTTACCAAGGTAGCGCACTTTCTCCCGTTTAGAGTTGGTCAGTCGACGGCTCAGCTAGCGGAGATGTACCTCAGGCAGATTGTCAGATTACACGGAGTGCCAGTCAGTATCACCTCGGACCGAGATTCAAGATTTACGTCGCACTTTTGGCGTAGCTTGCAAGAGAGTTTGGGGACTCATCTCCAGTTCAGTTCAGCATATCACCCGCAGACAGATGGCCAGTCGGAGCGCACGATCCAGACTCTTGAAGACATGTTGCGGTCTTGTACACTTGACTTCGGTGGTTCATGGGAAGATCACTTGCACCTGGTAGAATTCTCGTACAATAATATTTTCCAGGCCAGTATCCAGATGGCACCGTTCGAGGCGTTGTATGGCAGGAAGTGCAGATCCCCGTTAGCCTGGGATGATATTGGAGAGAGTCAGATGCTCGATCCAGAAATGATTGCCCAGACAGTTGAAGTGGTCAGACGAGTCATAGATCACCTTCGAGTTGCCCAAGATCGCCAGCGTCATTGGGCCGATTCTCATCGGCGCCCTCTCGAGTTTTCGGTCGGCGATCATGTATTCCTGAGGATTTCGCCTAACCGTGGCGTCATTCGTTTCGGCGTACGGGAAAAGCTTAGTCCTAGGTATATAGGGCCGTTCGACATTCTGGAGCGAGTAGGAGATATATCCTATCGTCTCGCTCTTCCGCCGTCGCTAAGCGAGGTGCATGACGTGTTCCATGTGTCCCAATTACGACGGTATATCTCGGACCCGAGCCATATCCTAGATTATTCGGAATTGGTTGTTGGTACCAACCTTTCGTATGAGGAGAGGCCCGTGTCTATATTGGACCGGAGGGAGAAGATCCTCAAGAACAAGACTATCAAGTTAGTCCGAGTTGCTTGGGTCATCACTCTTTGGGGGAGTCAACGTGGGAGCGTGAGGATGATATCCGATCGCGATATCCCGACTTGTTTGACTCGTGAGGTATAATGTCTTTCTTATGCCTCATGCCATCAATTCCTTGCTTGCATGATTGATTGATTGCCTAGTATTATTGCCTGTGAATAGTGTAGCTTGTTCTTGCCCCTCTAGCCCTTGATTAAATTCCGAGGACGGAATTCTTTTAAGGTGGGTAGAGTTGTAATGCCTGTTGTTCGTATTACGTATTTTGGAAATACGTGTACGTATTTTTGTATTGTTCCTTGTTTAGTTTTCTTGGCTTGGTTTAACTCTCGGTTTGGGTTGGCTTGGTTTGGCCGGCTGGTTGCTTGGTCCATCATGGACCAAGGTGAACCCCCTACCTACCACAACCCATGATATTTATTTCCCCACCAACCTTCTCTCTCCTCCATAACTCTCATTTATTTCTTCTTCTTCTTCTTCCTTCCTCTCCACAACTCCCCAACCATAGGCAAGTGCAACTTGCTTCCACAAGAGAACTCATTTTATGGTTCCATTAGCTTCTTCTTATGATTCTAAACCACATTAGAACTTGTCATTTTCCATTTTGAGGCTTTAATTCTTGTAGATCTAGAGTTTTGCTATTTTCGGATTTTTGGTGTTTTGATCTATCAAACTTGCTTGTTTTCAAGTTTTGATGGTTCCATGTTTTAGAGAATTTTATTCTACCCAATTTTGACCTTTGGAAAGTTGGATTCGGACTTGTTTTGACCAAGATATGGACTGTTGAAACTTAGATTCAACTTTAGAGTTCTTGCTGTTCTTGCCATTTGGAGAAGACAGTGAACAGTGAGCTAGCTTTTTAGCTTATGCCACTGAGCTGTACGCTGCTCTTTAGTGAGCGTACGCTAGCCTTCGTACGCTGCTCTTTAGTGAGCGTACGCTAGCCTTCGTACGCTGCTCTTTAGGGAGCGTACGCTAGCCTTCGTACGCTGCTCTTTAGCGAGCGTACGCGTGCCTTCGTACGCTGCTCTTTAGTGAGCGTACGCTCACCTTGATACGCTGCCTGTTGGCAGCATGTCTTGAGCATACGCTAGCTTAAGCGAGCAAGGCGTACGCTGGCTCCTTTCGTACGCTGGCTCCTTTCGTACGCTAGCTTGGGCGTACGCAGTCTTGAGCATACGCTAGCTTGAGCGTACGCTGACCTGTAGCTTGAGCGTGCCCTTGTGTACGCTGACCTTGCATACGCTTCCCATTGGAAGTGTATGGATCCTTTGGTACGCAGACCTGAGCATACGCTAGCCTGATGCGTAGCCTGATTACCCTTGATCTTCTATAGCCCTGTATATTGATATTTTATTAGATATTTAATGTCCATTTTATATCCTTACGCCTGTTGTCATGAACTTGATAATCATGGATTTGTTTAATATGTTTGGAAATGATACCTGAGCATGACACGATAGTGACCCGTAGTGGTGCACTCCTGACATAATGACCTGACATGACCGGATAGTGGCCCGTCGTGGCGCACTCCTGACTCGTACACTTGACATGATGACCTGACATGTTATATCTTGATAAGCTGTTGCGACGGCTACCTGACATGACATGACCTGTATAATAAAAAAAATATGGACACCGTGGGCGATTGTGCTTGTACAAATAAACCAGTCCTGTCTTGCATCATGTCTAGGGAGGGAGCTCCTGAGTACCACGGTCAGGAGTACCTATTGAAATGGACTAAGGTTAATAACTAGATTAACACATTAGTCATGAAGAGATTTCCCAGCTACAGGCAATCCCGTTACCTGGGCGCGCCTGGGATCTGTAGCCTGCCGTCGAGTAGGGCACATTTCCAGCACACTGTCATGTGTTGCACCTTTCAAGCTACTTAAGGGTACATGCATTTCCTGGACGATGTACCCACCTGAATTCAAACCTAATCTTTCGACCTGGGTAACCTGGATCGTCTGCAGGGCTTGTGGCTGTGGAATAATCTCACTGCATCTTGTTAGTAACTAGGACTGTGATAACCTTAGTTAAAGTATCAAGCCGTAGGTCTTGCTTGGCCGTGAAATGATTGGATGGAGTCTAACCAGTCTAGTCTTGTCCTGATCTTGTCCCAGACTGTTACACGACCAGCATGCTTGTATTTATTTTCTCGATAAATGGTGAGAAACCAAGCTCCGTTCAGACGAAGGGTTACAACCCCGGTCCTTGTTTGGTTTACGGGTTGTAACCTAGCTATCTGAATAGTTCCATGGTTATCTCGTCGTATATCATCCTGGCATGCTTTTCTTATTTCCAGTTTTACCAGTTATTTATATTTCCTGTCTTTTATTATATTATTTATATTCCTGTGCTGATTGCTGGTTTTAGTTCTTAAGTGAAGCTCCTTTGTGGCACTTGCTCTTTCTGGGGTCTGACCCAGCTGGTTTTATGTGGCCAGATTTCGGAGCAGCTCCAGAGGATCTACCGACCTTCCAGGCAGATGGTGGCCACTAGACGGAACCCTGGCAACGAGTGGGTTATTTTTGGCTCTCCCACTCTTTTGTAAAAATATTCTTTTGAGGCGTTTAGCCGACGAGCACCTGTTTAGCTCGATTGCACTTACTTACTGTCTGCCTACGGGCTGTAACATGATTAACAGATCCTAGGGTTGATCATGTATGACTAAACTCTTGCTAGTCCTAATATTTTGTAACGACTAGCTTCATGATCAGCTGAATATGTAGTATTTGGGACGCCTTATTATTGTATATTTAATGATCATACATCTTGTAATATTTACTTGCTTGCTTGTGATTGAGACACTAGGCTTGTTCATGACCATAGGAGACTGTTGGCTTGTAGTAAATCCTCATGTATCTAGACAGCCGTGACCGTATAGCGAGGTGGGTTGCACTTCAATATACGTAGCTGGCTATGTCTGCCCCCGCTCTCCAGTATTCTGGTTCTGGGGCGTGACATGGTTTAAGTGGTGGCCCATGCAGGTCTTGTAAATCAAGATATGTGAGGGTTACCGAATAGATGTCTCAATCAGTATTCGTCCTTGATCTCTGCTTGTATCTTCTAAAATCCCTGGATTCTTGTCCTGATCATATGCTTGTATCGTTGATCTGTCCTGGTCCTTCCTTATTGTTCCCTATGTCGTCTTCTTCAGCGGCATTGTTCGTGGTCCTATCGATCAGCAAGGCGGAGCACCTCCTGCGGACCAGCAGCAACCCGGAGATCAAGCCCAGCATTCCGGAGTAGCCTCTAGAGTCGAGCCTATTGAAGAAGAGCCCCCAGTTCAGCCGGTTCAGCCTGCCCAACCTGATGATGGCACATTAGTAGGACTCGTCAGGACCTTGATAGCTTCTCAAGATCGTCGTGGAGATGCATTGCAACAGGCAGTGACGGATGCTTTGATCAGAGGCAGTCATCCAGGGAACAGCGCGGCCAACAGCTTCAAGCGCTTGAACCCTCCATTCTTCGACGGTAGTGAAGATGCTATCGCAGCAGATGCATGGCTTCAAGACACAGAGGTGGTTCTTGAAGCAGCCAGGACTCCAGAGAATGAGAAGGTAGCCGTGGTGCGCTTGCAGCTATTAGATCTTGCCCGCAGCTGGTGGGCAGCGCAGGCCGTGGGATTAGTAGCACCCATTGCTTGGGCAGTATTCAGAGAGAGATTCCAGACCAAGTATTTTGATGCCGTGGCTCGGTATGATCTACAGAAGAGGTTCACCAATCTGAAGCAAGGAGGCAGGACGGTCGACGGATATGCGGCCGAGTTTTCCAGACTCAGTCGGTTTGCTCCCACTTTGGTGGCAACCGAGTATGATAGAGCCCAGCGGTTCCAGCAGGGACTTCACCTGGAGATCTTGTTGGCAGTCGAGCAATTTGAGCATCAGACTTTTGATGCAGTCTTGAGAGTAGCCCGGAGGCATGAGTATACCTCCCAGAGGATTGTGGATAGGACCGGAGGTCGGAAGAGATCTCACGGCCAGATGAATCAGTCTTCAGCACAGCCCCGGCAGCCAGGGCCTTGACTATTGGAGCTCCGAGGCGAGCGGCCTCAGTGACGTCGGTTCAGCATTCCACTCCGACGCACCCTCAGCAGCAGTAGAAGCAGAAGCAGTCTTCCGCAGTGGGTTGTTCTCATTGTGGGAAGCCTGGCCATGTGGTGGCAGAATGTCGCAGGGCACAGGGATTGTGTCTGGTTTGTGGAGCACCAGACCATAGGGTTGGATCCTGCCCGAACAGGGGTGGTTCATCCTCGTCCAACCTTTCTAGCTCTTTGGTGAGAGGACCAGCTCCGGTCTAGCAGCAGCAGTATCCATTGCCGAGGCCCTTGCCGCCTCAGACCCAAGTGTTCCAGCAGCAGAACCCCCAGCAGTACGCACAAGCCCAAGCCCAGAGTCAGTGCAGGCAGCGAGGATATCAGCAGAGGGGACCAGCACCCCGAGGGCACGGTCAGGCCATGATGATGACCGTGGAGGAAGGATTGGCACCAGGAGAGGTAGTGGCAGGTACTATTCTCGTCAACTCCTTTCCAGCTTCAGCTTTATTTCATTCTGGTGCATCGCATTCTTTTATGTCTGCACGATTTGCGACACGGGTAGGATTGGAGCCCGAGTCATTATCAGTAAGGCTCAATATACTTACTGGTAACGGACTTGTGGGAGTAGATAGAGTGTTTTCCTCGTGTCGGATCGTAGTTAGCGGTAGAGAGTTCCCCGCTAGATTGATAGAATTCCCGATGGCCGATTATGATGTGGTCCTAGGGATGGATTGGTTGAGGAACCAGTATGCTAGAATAGACTGCCATATCGGCAGGGTTGTTTTTAGCATTCTAGGCGAGCCAGAGTTTTCCTTTTCCAGAGGAGCAGTTGAGCCTTCTCCTCCGATATTGTGGATGGCAGTAGCAGCAGTTCAGTTGCCCAGGATAGTGGATGAGTTCCCAGATGTTTTTCCAGAAGAGCTTCCAGGTATGTCTCCGGAGCGGGAGATCGAGTTCACTATAGACTTGATTCCCGGGACAGCCCCAGTCTCAGAGAGAGTCTACAGGATGGCGCCGTCAGAGTTGGAGATATTGTACAAGATGATTGAAGAACTTAGAACCAAGGGATTCATTCGTGCTAGTGGATCGCCTTGGGGAGCCCCGATGCTTATTGTGAAAAAGAAGGATGGTACGTCCAGGTTATGTGTTGATTATCGTACCTTGAACTCAGTGACAATCAAGAACAGATACCCTCTCCCGAGGATAGATGACTTGTTTGATCAACTCAAGGGGGCTTCAGTATTCTCGAAGATTGATTTACGCTCAGGTTATCATCAGATCAGAGTCAGAGAGCAGGACATCCCGAAGACAGCTTTTAGATCGAGATATGGGTATTGGGAGTTCCTTGTTATGCCTTTTAGAGCAACCAATGCGCCAACAGTATTCATGGACCTCATGAATCGCATCTTCATGCCTTACTTGGATCAGTTTGTGATCGTATTCCTAGACGACATTCTGGTCTACAGCAAAAGTGAGGCGGAGCATGAGCAGCATCTTCGGGTGGTTCTTCAGACTCTCAGAGAGCACCAGTTATATGCCAAGTTCAGTAAATGCGAGTTCTGGCTCGATCGCATTTCGTACTTGGGTCATATCATCACTCGAGGAGGAGTAGAAGTGGATCCCCAGAAGATTGTGGCTATTGAGTCATGGCCAGTGCCCAGCACAGTTGCAGAGATTCGTAATTTTCTTGGATTGGCCGGTTACTACCGGCGGTTTGTTTCAGATTTTGCTCGAATTTCAGCGCCATTGACCCAGTTGACCCGCAAGGATGCACAGTTTGCTTGGACAGCAGAGTGTCAGAGTTCTTTTGAGCAGTTAAAGCGAGGCCTGATAACGACTCCTATTCTTGCGCTTCCAGATGGGACCGAAGGATTCTCAGTGTACTGTGATGCTTCAGGCAGAGGTTTAGGATGTGTTCTGATGCAGCATGGAAAGGTAATAGCTTATGCGTCACGACAACTTCGTGAACATGAGAGGAATTACCCAACCCATGACTTGGAGCTGGCAGCAGTGGTGTTTGCACTTAAGTTGTGGAGGCACTACTTGTACGGAGATAGGATGGAGATTTTTACCGACCACAAGAGCCTGAAGTATGTTTTCACCCAGAAGGATCTTAACATGCGTCAGAGAAGGTGGCTGGAGCTTCTTGTGGATTATGATGTCAACCTACAGTATCATCCTGGGAAGGCCAATGTCGTAGCAGATGCATTGAGCAGGAGTGCCGGAGCTTATTTCCTAACAGCGCAACCAGAGCTGTTAGCAGATCTTCAGAAGATGGGTATTGAAGTTGTTCTTCCTTCCAGTGTGGCATTGATGGCCAGCATGCAAGTTCAGTCCACTATAGTCGAGAGGATCCGGATGGTGCAGTCGGCAGATTCCAAGCTTCAGCGACTCAGAGCAGAGTGTGAAGCAGGACGAAGACCAGAGTTATATATTCATGAGGATGGTACACTTAGGCATGGTAAGCGTCTTTGTGTACCCAGTGGAGATATCAGACAGGAGATCATGTCAGAGGCGCACAGTTCTCAGTATTCCATCCATCCTGGCAGTACGAAGATGTACCGTGATATCCGTCAGCACTTCTGGTGGAATGGCATGAAGCGGGAGATAGCTCGGTTTGTCTCTCGGTGTTTGGTTTGCCAACAGGTTAAGGCCGAACATCAGAGATCGGCTGGACTTCTTCAGCCCTTACCAATTCCAGAATGTAAGTGGGAGCATGTGACCATAGATTTTGTGACTGGACTACCTAGATCCCCAGCTAGTAGAGATACTATTTGGGTCATTGTGGATAGGCTTACCAAGGTAGCGCACTTTCTCCCGTTTAGAGTTGGTCAGTCGACGGCTCAGCTAGCGGAGATGTACCTCAGGCAGATTGTCAGATTACACGGAGTGCCAGTCAGTATCACCTCGGACCGAGATTCAAGATTTACGTCGCACTTTTGGCGTAGCTTGCAAGAGAGTTTGGGGACTCATCTCCAGTTCAGTTCAGCATATCACCCGCAGACAGATGGCCAGTCGGAGCGCACGATCCAGACTCTTGAAGACATGTTGCGGTCTTGCACACTTGACTTCGGTGGTTCATGGGAAGATCACTTGTACCTGGTAGAATTCTCGTACAACAATAGTTTCCAGGCCAGTATCCAGATGGCACCGTTCGAGGCGCTGTATGGCAGGAAGTGCAGATCCCCGTTAGCCTGGGATGATGTTGGAGAGAGTCAGATGCTCGATCCAGAAATGATTGCCCAGACAGTTGAAGTGGTCAGACGAGTCAGAGATCACCTTCGAGTTGCCCAAGATCGCCAGCATCATTGGGCCGATTCTCATCGGCGCCCTCTCGAGTTTTCGGTCGACGATCATGTATTCCTGAGGATTTTGCCTAACCGTGGCGTCATTCGAGTCGGCGTACGGGAAAAGCTTAGTCCTAGGTATATAGGGCCGTTCGACATTCTGGAGCGAGTAGAAAATGTATCCTATCGTCTCACTCTTCCGCCGTCGCTAAGCGAGGTGCATGACGTGTTCCATGTGTCCCAATTACGACGGTATATCCCGGACCCGAGCCACATCCTAGATCATTCGGAATTGGTTGTTGGTACCAACCTTTCGTATGAGAAGAGGCCCGTGTCTATATTGGACCGGAGGGAGAAGATCCTCAAGAACAAGACTATCAAGTTAGTCCGAGTTGCTTGGGGTCATCACTCTTTGGGGGAGTCAACGTGGGAGCGTGAGGATGATATCCGATCGCGATATCCCGACTTGTTTGACTCGTGAGGTATAATGTCTTTCTTATGCCTCATGCCATCAATTCCTTGCTTGCATGATTGATTGATTGCCTAGTATCATTGCCTGTGAATAGTGTAGCTTGTTCTTGCCCCTCTAGCCCTTGATTAAATTCCGAGGACGGAATTCTTTTAAGGTGGGTAGAGTTGTAATGCCTGTTGTTCGTATTACGTATTTTGGAAATACGTGTACGTATTTTTGTATTGTTTCTTGTTTAGTTTTCTTGGCTTGGTTTAACTCTCGGTTTGGGTTGGCTTGGTTTGGCCGGCTGGTTGCTTGGTCCATCATGGACCAAGGTGAACCCCCTACCTACCACAACCCATGATATTTATTTCTCCACCAACCTTCTCTCTCCTCCATAACTCTCATTTATTTCTTCTTCTTCTTCTTCCTTCCTCTCCACAACTCCCCAACCATAGGCAAGTGCAACTTGCTTCCACAAGAGAACTCATTTTATGGTTCCATTAGCTTCTTCTTATGATTCTAAACCACATTAGAACTTGTCATTTTCCATTTTGAGGCTTTAATTCTTGTAGATCTAGAGTTTTGCTATTTTCGGATTTTTGGTGTTTTGATCTATCAAACTTGCTTGTTTTCAAGTTTTAATGGTTCCATGTTTTAGAGAATTTCATTCTACCCAATTTTGACCTTTGGAAAGTTGGATTCGGACTTGTTTTGACCAAGATATGGACTGTTGAAACTTAGATTCAACTTTAGAGTTCTTGCTGTTCTTGCCATTTGAAGAAGACAGTGAACAGTGAGCTAGCTTTTTAGCTTATGCCACTGAGCTGTACGCTGCTCTTTAGTGAGCGTACGCTAGCCTTCGTACGCTGCTCTTTAGTGAGCGTACGCTAGCCTTCGTACGCTGCTCTTTAGTGAGCGTACGCTAGCCTTCGTACGCTGCTCTTTAGCGAGCGTACGCGTGCCTTCGTACGCTGCTCTTTAGTGAGCGTACGCTCACCTTGATACGCTGCCTGTTGGCAGCATGTCTTGAGCATACGCTAGCTTAAGCGAGCAAGGCGTACGCTGGCTCCTTTCGTACGCTAGCTCGGGCGTACGCAGTCTTGAGCATACGCTAGCTTAAGCGTACGCTGACCTGTAGCTTGAGCGTGCCCTTGTGTACGCTGACCCTTGCATACGCTTCCCATTGGAAGTGTATGGATCCTTTGGTACGCAGACCTGAGCATACGCTAGCCTGATGCGTAGCCTGATTACCCTTGATCTTCTATAGCCCTGTATATTGATATTTTATTAGATATTTAACGTCCATTTTATATCCTTACGCCTTTTGTCATGAACTTGATAATCATGGATTTGTTTAATATGTTTGGAAATGATACCTGAGCATGACACGATAGTGACCCGTAGTGGTGCACTCCTGACATAATGACCTGACATGACCGGATAGTGGCCCGTCGTGGCGTACTCCTAACTCGTACACTTGACATGATGACCTGACATGTTATATCTTGATAAGCTGTTGCGACGGCTACCTGACATGACATGACCTGTATAATAAAAAAAAAACATAGACACCGTGGGCGATTGTGCTTGTACAAATAAACTAGTCCTGTCTTGCATCATGTCTAGGGAGGGAGCTCCTGAGTACCACGGTCAGGAGTACCTATTGAAATGGACTAAGGTTAATAACTAGATTAACACATTAGTCATGAAGAGATTTCCCAGCTACAGGCAATCACGTTACCTGGGCGCGCCTGGGATCTGTAGCCTGCCGTCGAGTAGGGCACATTTCCAGCACACTGTCATGTGTTGCACCTTTCAAGCTACTTAAGGGTACATGCGTTTCCTGGACGATGTACCCACCTGAATTCAAACCTAATCTTTCGACCTGGGTAACCTGGATGGTCTGCAGGGCTTGTGGCTGTGGAATAATCTCACTGCATCTTGTTAGTAACTAGGACTGTGATAACCCTAGTTAGTTAAAGTATCAAGCCGTAGGTCTTGCTTGGCCGTGAAATGATTGGATGGAGTCTAACCAGTCTAGTCTTGTCCTGATCTTGTCCCAGACTGTTACACGACCAGCATGCTTGTATTTATTTTCTCGATAAATGGTGAGAAACCAAGCTCCGTTCAGACGAAGGGTTACAACCCCGGTCCTTGTTTGGTTTACGGGTTGTAACCTAGCTATCTGAATAGTTCCATGGTTATCTCGTCGTATATCATCCTGGCATGCTTTTCTTATTTCCAGTTTTACCAGTTATTTATATTTCCTGTCTTTTATTATATTATTTATATTCCTGTGCTGATTGCTGGTTTTAGTTCTTAAGTGAAGCTCCTTTGTGGCACTTGCTCTTTCTGGGGTCTGACCCAGCTGGTTTTATGTGGCCAGATTTTGGAGCAGCTCCAGAGGATCTACCGACCTTCCAGCCAGATGGTGGCCACTAGACGGAACCCTGGCAACGAGTGGGTTATTTTTGGCTCTCCCACTCTTTTGTAAAAATATTCTTTTGAGGCGTTTAGCCGACGAGCACCTGTTTAGCTCGATTGCACTTACTTACTGTCTGCCTACGGGCTGTAACATGATTAACAGATCCTAGGGTTGATCATGTATGACTAAACTCTTGCTAGTCCTAACATTTTGTAACGACTAGCTTCATGATCAGCTGAATATGTAATATTTGGGACGCCTTATTATTGTATATTTAATGATCATACATCTTGTAACATTTACTTGCTTGTTTGTGATTGAGACACTAGGCTTGTTCATGACCATAGGAGACTGTTGGCTTGTAGTAAACCCTCATGTATCTAGACAGCCGTGACCGTATAGCGAGGTGGGTTGCACTTCAATATACGTAGCTGGCTATGTCTGCCTCCGCTCTCCAGTATTCTGGTTCTGGGGCGTGACAATTCCCCTCCTTGTCATGATGAGGGGAGGTCGGCTGCGGCATTGCCGAGCCCTACCCCAGACTCAGCAGCGGAAGCTGAGGTGGCTACCGATCAGGAGGTAGCGACAGATCCTGTCCCTATAGAGGGATTTGATGAGGAAAGTGAGACTCGGCTGCCGGTCCTGACTTCAGGGGCGAGTCAGGAGACAAGTGTTAATCTCCCCGTTCTGCCAGGGGAGGTACTGGCTGCTGATAGCACGTTGGGGGCTGATGAGGTGGTCACTGACGTCGGTGGTTCTTTCGAGTTTGAGAGGGGTAAGGGTTTGATGGAACCCTCCGTTGCTCCTTCCACTTGGGGTACTATCTCGACGTCTGTTTCGGCTTCTTCTGTTCCTTTGTCTCCTCGGGCTAGTAGTCAAGCCCCTATTGATAAAAAGCCTATCGATACCCAGGGTCCAGCCTCACGGATTGAGGCAGGCGGGCCTTCTTGCGGTCCGTCTGCTAAAGCAGCTCCTCCGAGTCCTGCTTTGATGCCGCAGGTGCTGGCGGATGCAGATGAATATGTGAAATTCATCATCGAGGCAGTGTATAAAATGCTGCAGAGGGGTGTATCGGCCGTGATGGACGCCAATGGGAGTTTTGCGATGGCAAGAACTCTGGCAATGCCTCATATCAACTTGATCCGTCTTCATCAGGGCCATGATCATATGGCAGATATTCTAGAAGCCTCAGTGGTTGAGTTGGACCAGCGACTTTTCGAACTGCAGCGCATCCAGCAAAACGACCTCTCCGTCCTGATAGATGCGGAGAAGGAGAAGCTGATCGCCGAGACTGAGTCTTCTTACCAGGCCACCGTGAGTGTCTGGGAACGCGAAGTGGCTGAGACTGAAGCTGCAGTGGAGCGGTTGTCTCAGTCTACGCGGGAGACGGTGGAGGCGCGAGCTGTGTTGGACACTAGTATCGCGGAGATTGATGCCCAGATTCGCCGCCTTGAGGACCAACGGGCCCGACTTTTATTAGACGCCGAACGTGTCCAGGCTGAACACGTAGCATTCAAGAAGGAGGAGGCAGCTTTCACCCACCGGGCTCTTACTTTAGCTCAGCAGCGGCAGCAGTTGGATGAGAAGCATGAGAATGACACTTCTCCTGAGGCCATTGAAGCGATGCGTCAAGAAGCTGAACGTCGAGTCTTGGCGACCGTGGAGACTCGGGCGGCAGACTTGAGGCGTCGGATTGAAGAGCTTTCAGCCAATCCTGGGGATGTTTAAGGATTGTAGTCTCTTCTTTTTGTGTATTTGCAACTCTTACTGGGGATGGTGTAATCCTTTACTCTCTTTTTTTAGAAATAAAGAAATACACAATTTTCTGTGATGTGTTCATTTTTGCTGTCATGAACTTGATGATTTGTGTGGACCTATTATCTTTTGCGTACCTTGGTTTTTAGGTACAAATAATAAGTTTGAGAGAATCAACATGTTTGCTCAGAGGTAATGTGGACATGGCAAATATGGGATTCAAAATGATAGAATCTTCCTACTCAGAGGTGTTATGGACATGGTAGGAGTGATTCTGGAGGATACGCGGAACTACTCAGTGGTAATATGGACGTGGAAGTTCTGCGATTAATGTACGGCAACGCAGGGGTTGTCTGTACGGGATGTTTACTCAGAGGTAATGTGGACGTGGTAAACATGATGGGTAGTGTAGTCTTATGGAATGTAAGATTCCGCTTTGTAGGATGTAGGGGGGACAACTCAGAGGTGATGTGGACGTGGTTGTCCTTCTACTGGAGGATGCCACGGAACAGTTGGGTTCTGGAAGCGTATGATTTTGTGGAAGGGAATTGTATGTGAGCCCTGATGATTGGGTCCACAGATCCCCTTGTGGAAGTACATGTCTGAAAGATGTCAAGAGTAGTACTTCTTCAGGAACTTGCCGTTGATGGGCATCATGAACAAGTCCCCATTGGGTTTGGCGAGGCAGTAAGCACCGTTTGAGTATACCGTCTCTATGATGAAAGGTCCTTCCCACTTGGGCTCGAACTTTCCTGGTGTCTTGTGAGTCAACACCATCGGCCTCCTGACTGCCAGAACCAGGTCGCCTACTTAAAAAGTCCTCTGCTTGACCTTTTTGTTGAAAGCCTGTGATATACGGGCTTGGTAGAGTTCGATGCGTTGTTGAGTTAGGAGACGCTTTTCGTCAAGTGCCTCCAGTTCCCGCAGACGACGACGTTGATTGTCCTCTTCTGTGAGTTGGTTTGTGATTGCTACGCGGAGTGAGGGTATCTGGATCTCGAGAGGCAGTACCGCTTTGCTCCCGTAGACCAAGGAGAATGGTGTATTGCCTGTCGGGGTCCGTACAGTTGTGCGGTAAGCCCAAAGGCATTCACTGAGCTTTTCGTCCCAGTCGTGTTTGTTGGATGACACGACCTTTTTGAGTAGCCTGACGATAGTCTTGTTGAACGCCTCGGCCAATACGTTTGCTGCCGGATTGTAAGCGGTTGATGCCACGTTTTGAATGCGATTCTTGTCACAGAATCTGCTGAAAGCATGGCTTATGAACTGAGGACCATTATCGTGGATGATCCTCCGGGGTACTCTGAAACGGTAGATAACGTGGTGTTTGATGAAGCTGATCACCCTGGAGCTCTTTACTTCCGCCAGCGGGACTGCTTCTGCCCACTTGGAGAAGTAGTCGGTGATGGCTAGGATAAAGCGGTGTCCTCTCGATGAAGGAGGGGTGATCGGTCCTACAATGTCCATGCCCCAAGCCTCGAAGGGCCAGGAGGCGACTGTAGGATGTAGTGGTTCTGACGGTGTATGGATGAAGTCCGCGTGAAGCTGGCACGCATGGCACTTCTTAGCATAGTCGACAGCGTCAGCGGCCATGGTTGGCCAGTAGTAGCCCATGCGTCGCAGTCGGTCCTGCAACTTATGGCCAGGTTGATGGGCCCCGCAGGTTCCATCGTGAGCTTCTCGAAGGGCTTCGGCTGCTTCTTCGTTGGACAAACAGCGGAGGAGAAGTCCATCGTAGGAGCGTCGATACAGCATTTTAGTGGCTGTATCATAGTAGAATCGAAGAGAGCGTCTCCTGACTGAGACGGCTTCTTTCGGGTCCTCTGGGAGAATTCCGTAGACAGCGAAGTCGATGAACGGGAATCTCCAGTCTCGGACATTAACACCAGCGCTTGTTGACATAGCATGGACTACTCGTGAGCACAGATTGTTTTTGGGACAGACCAAGTCTCGATCAACTACCGTGACGTAGTGTTGAGTCCCGAGGGGGGCTACCAAGGAGGCTGCGAGGCCAGCCAGAGCATCAGCCTCCAGATTTTGTAGACGAGGTACGTGTTCGATGAAGAACCCGGTGAAGGTTGAAATAATGTTCAATGCAACTTCATGGTAGGGGATCAGATCTTCATGGCGAACCTCGTACTGCCCTCTGACCTGGTTAACGACGAGTTTTAAGTCACCGTAGGCTTCCAGATGGTCCACCCCCAGCTGTTGCGCCAGCTGGAGTCCCATGATGAGAGCGTTGTACTCGGCAATATTGTTGGAGCACGGCTTCGAAAGGGAGTAAGAACGCTGGATGACCAGCTGATCGGGGGAGACTAATACCACCCCCACTCCTGCGATGATTTGGCTTTTGGGGCCTGTTCTTGAAGCGCCATCGAAAAACATCCGCCAGACGGAGCCTTCTTCGATGACGTTTGACTCTTGGACTTCATCCGGGATGTCTTCATAGAGTCTTGAGGACTCTGGGATGGGGTGTGCAGCTAAAAAGTCAGCCAGAGCTTTACCCTTAACAGCTTTTTGTGGGACAAACACCATGTTGTATGGCGTTAGCAAGATCGCCCATGTGGCAAGCCGGGAGTTTAATGATCCTGGCTTCGTTATGAGGACTCTGAGCGGATTGACTCGAGAAATGACATGAATTGTCTGCCTCGAGACATAATGACGAGTCTTTTGGATGGCAAATACCAAAGCCAAGCACTCCTTTTCAACGGGGTTGTACTGGTGTTCGGCCCCGATCAGAGTTCGACTGAGGTAGTAGATTGCTTGCTCATAGCCTGTATCGCTATTCTGAGCTAGCAGAGCGCCGAGGGAATGATCCATAGCACGGACGTAGAGGAGAAATGGTTTACCAGCGACTGGTGCCACCAGGACTGGCGGGCTCGTCAGATAAGCCTTGATGTCGTCGAAAGTCTTTTGGCATTCCTCTGTCCAGACGTAAGAGACTTCCTTCTTCATGAGCTGAGTGAAGGGTTGACATTTTCCGGAAAGGTTTGCTATGAACCTCCGGATATATGCCAGACGCCCTGCAGGCCTCGAAGTTCTCGAAGGTTCTTCGGAGGGTCCATATCGAGGATGGCTTTGGTCTTCTCGGGATCGACATGAATGCCTTTCGCCGTAATAATGAAACCTAAGAACTTTTCGCTAGAAACCCCTAGGAAAGATTTAGCGGGGTTTATCTTGAGTTGATGCGCCCGCATGAGATCGAAGACTATCTTGAGGTCTTGCAGGTGATCTCCTTTGAGACGGCTCTTGACTGCGATGTCGTCAAAATAGCATTCGACGGTCTTGCGAAGATGCTGCCAGAAAATGGTGCTCATAGCTCGTTGGTATGTTGCACCAGCGTTCTTCAAGCCGAAGGGCATCACTGTGTAGCAGAAAACGCCCTTTGGAGTCCTGAATGACGTGTGTTTTACGTCATCGGGGAACATCTTGATCTGGTTGTAGCCCGAATACCCGTCCATGAAAGACATGCATTTGAAGCCACATGTGTTGTCGATCATCACGTCGGTGATTGGGAGTGGGAATTCGTCCTTCGGGCAAGCAGAGTTGAGATCCCTGAAGTCGATATAAACTCGTATTTTTCCATTCTTCTTGGTGACAGGGACGACATTGGCTACCCAATCCGGGTGCTGTTCTTCACGGATGAAGCCGCTGGTCAAGAGTTTGTCCACCTCCTGATCGATGGCGTTCATGATGTCCGGACGAAAACGTCGCTGTTGTTGTTTGATAGGCTTGGCATCAGGTAAGATGTTGAGCCTATGCATCGCGATCTGGGGATCAAGTCCCGGCATATCTTCGTAGCTCCAGGCGAAGACATCGATATACTCTTTAGCCAGCTGGATTAAAGATTCTTGGTCTTCTCCTTTTAGGCTTTTGTTGATGAAGATGGGTTTGGAAGAAGATCCGTCCCCAAGGTCGATCTACTCGACTTCGTCTTCGGTGGAAGGTTCGCGTAATTCGAAACGAGACTCCCACTGTTCTCCCAGGCGTTGAGCCCAGGATTCTTCTTCGAAGAATTCCGGCGCTTGATCTTCGCCTTCATCTTCTTGAGGTTGAGCGGATGTCATGTTGGCTGACAGCACTCTCTTGAAGACTGAGCCGATACTGGTATCGGAATCCCAAGTTGATGCTTCAGACGAATGAGAATGTTCTGCTTCTTCTGCGTCCAAACTCTCTGGAGTTGACGGTGGCGTGACATAGCCTACCCCCCGTCGAGTTCTATTGTAGTAGTCCTGCGGCTTTCTTTTAGGTGTTGGAAGCCGGAGAGGGAGACGTCGACCCTTGCCGTAGTTCAGGCCTTTGTTGCTTTTTAGGTCGTAACCCATCTTTTGGATGAGGTACTTTGCCTTGTCCGTGTACCGATAGACTTGTATTCTGCCGATATCTGGTTCTGGCTCGAGTGGTGGGAGGTCTTGATGACGCTCAACTTTGCCGAAGATGATGGATTCTTCGTCTCGACTCCGTGGCGGGACTATGAAACAGACCCCTTGGGACGGGACTACTCGATTTACATGATGGACGGTCGTTATTTGTGTTTGCAACGACCGTAGAGCGTTATCTAATGTATACATGGCATTCCAATGTGGAAGACTAGAATAATTAAAAGACACTTTGATGAAATACGAGATTTTATCCCGCGAGATTATATTGTCCAGAGAGGGTGCATCTACATCAGCAGAGATATATTCCCCTAGCTCTTCATCTGTGAGTACTGGAGTAGGATTGGGAGAGTCCACCACAGCGTTGGTCTTGGAGCCCGAGAGGACTATGCGGGCCTTTTCTGGCAGCTTGGATGGCGGTGGCTTGCCTTTAAGACGCACCCTCCACTGTGCCTCCGGTGATTGGCGCCTTCCCCTGTAGTTTTGCCACAAGGGGAGCCAATTTTTGAGGCGGCTTTCCCTTGAGCCGTATCTTCAGGGGAGCTTCAGGAGCAGCTGGTGCTTTCCCGGGCAGCTTAATGCTCATGGGAGGCAACTTCTGAGGCGGTTTGCCTTTGAGTCGGATCTTCAAAGGAGCGTCGGGAGTGACCTCAGGCTCCATGTCCGGCTCTGCTGCCGTTTCTGCCTCATCGTCAGCATCATTGGCTTCCTCCTCGTCAGGTGACTTGTACAGGTCGAAATCGGTGAAGTAGGCTTCAATTCCTTTGAAAGGGTCGATGTCCGCGAACTCCGTCCGGATGACGTTGTTGGTGGACACGTACTTCATATATTGGTGGAGCGTGGATGGCACCACCATGTACTCATGCAGCCATGGACGACCCAACAGGAGGTTGCAGTTGACATCGGCGTCCACGACATAACAAGTCACCTCAGTTCTGAGGTTACCAATATGGCACTTTAGTCGTATCTTGCCAGTGGCTCGCTTTTGCTAGTATTGAAGCCACTGATTGTTGTGTTGGAGGGCGCCAGTCGGTACATTGGGATCCCCAGTGTTGAGAGCAGCGTCTTCGGGATGATGCTGAGGGAAGACCCCGGATCGATCTGAATCCGCTTCACCTTGACTGAACCGATATACCCTGTATAATACAGCGGCCTGTTGTGTCGGTTGTGCTTGAGCAGCATGTCCTGTTGGGTTAAGGTTATATTGGGGATAACCTCATCCGCACAGTGGCAGTGCGTGCATGCAGTTGGGAGATCTTCAGGCTGCTTGACCTGACTGATGAAGGACTCAGCATCCTTCAGGGCTTCACAGAGAGCTTCGCGAGTGTCTTTGGAAAGACGAAGAAGCTCAAACAGAGAAAGGCGGGCAGGAGTACTGGCCAGTTGTGCCAGTATGTCGAAGTTGTGGGGCTTGGCTAGCCCCCAAGCATTCTCCTTTCGCAGAGGCCTATCGAAGCGGGCTTCTATCTGCTTCTGCTTATTGGCTGCTGGGGGCTTAGACGGGCCCTCCTCCTGGACAGCAGGGACGGTGCAGGGAGGCACCACCTCGACGGCAGCTTCGTCGGGTTGGGCGTTCTGTTGTGAACGCGTCTGTACAGGAAGTGCCTCTTCCGCTGAGGAAGAGACCATGCGGCAAGACTTGATCTTCCTGCCTTTGGATTTGGAGGTAGGGCGTACCTCCGGTTGAGTCACCTCGGAGACAAGATCAGGGTGAACCCATAGGATCTCTCCTCGAGATGTGGTAAGTGGGATGAGTCCACTCACGTTGTCACGAGTAGGTGGTAAGTTAACCACCTCTATTGTCGCCTTAGGAATGGGGACGACGCCATCTTGTGTTGTAGTTGGCGGCAGGGTACCGAACTGGAGTGAAACCACGTTGGCTGACACCGTCTTCTCCTCGTAGTCGACGGAGATTACATCCGCATTGATCATGCGCTGGATGTAATTCTTGAGGACATAGCAGTCCTTGGTTGGGTGTCCGACAAACCGATGGTAGTGACAGTACCTCAGGTTGTCCACTTTTCCAACCTTGTCGGGATGTTTCGGGTCCGGCAGCTTGATCTTGTCACCCTGCTTCAGTATCTCAAAGAGTTGTAGGGTGTCTTCGTCGTTGAACGAATAAACCTCCTTTGGCCTTGGTGCAAGTGGAGGCTTTTGAGAAGGTGCTGACGCACCTTTTGAGGCATTGACAGTCAACGCATGTTTCCCCTTCGTCTCTCGTTCGGGGTTGTTGGCTGCAGGCCGTTTCCTCTTGTCCTCAAAGGCAGGGAAACTGACTCCTAGAAGACGAGTATTGGCCGCCTTCTTTTTCGCGGCTTCTGCTTCAATGATCAAGGAGCTCCAGTCGGGAGGAGGAGTAGAGTTGAGCCAGAGTTTGACTGCAGGCAGCATGTTCATGCTGTAGGAGGAGAGGAGTGCATGTTCTGGCATACCCGGGGGCAGTCTGAAGCAGGCCTGTCGGAAGCGTTCGATGAACACTCGAACCGTTTCCTTCTCCTTCTGGCGTATCTCTATAAGGGACGCCATTGTCATGTCCTTTCCGCCGTCGTAGAAACGGTCGAGAAAAAGGCACGTCAGGTCGTCGAAGGAGGATATAGAATTATCGGGGAGGCTGCAGTACCAGTCGTACGCCACTCCCTTCAGTGCCCCGACAAATATGCTGGTGAATAGCGCGTCCTCCTTCGAAAGATGTTCCGTCTGAGACTGGAAGTAAGTCAGATAGCGACGAGGAGAGTCCTTTCCGTCGTATGGCGTCAGTGTCTGTGGTTTATACTTAGGAGGATAAACCACTTTGTTCTACTCGAGGGGATAAGGTTGGAGAATCCCCATCTTTTGGCGCTCATCTTGTCTCGTCTTGGACTCAAAGCGCTCGCGCAAGTCCCTGATCATCTCGACCACGTATTCCGTGGAGCTGGAAGTCGGGGAAGGTGGTACCACCTGCAGTTGAGCATTTGAGGGCTCCGATGTACGAGGAGCTTCTCGGCGATCCATATCCAAGGATATCCGTTGAAGGGGTACACTTGATTCTCCATTGGTCCCTAGGTCAGGACCGGTAGAAGGTGTCTTGGCCAAAGCTGACCGTATCTCAAACACTGCTTGAATCAGTGTTTGCATGGAGGCAGAGAGGGTTTTGAGTCCTCCCTTTAATGTGTCCATGCGCTGGACGAGGTCTGGTGGCGGTGCATCAAACTCGGAATCACCCCCAGCCATGTATACTGTCATGACACGGCTGGAAGTAGATGGATCGGTTGAGGCTTCACTCTCGGCTTCACTCTCTTGTAGGGGAGTTGTCTCTCCTGGAGCTTCGTCCTGGCCACCCCCGGCTATGTTCTGGAGAACATGCTCGATGGGAGCATCTGCAAGGGCCTGATTACCCTTGGTTCCGTCTTGAAGGACTTCTTCATCTCCGAGACTCAGATCCGTGGGGGCTAGACTACCCCCGACTATGTTTTGGGGGACACCCTCGTCTTGAAGGACTTCTTCAGGACGTAGATCTAGATGACTCCCAGCCATGTCCGGGAGGCTGACTTCGAGCAGATCGGCCCCAGCTGTACTTTGGAAGACAGCTTCGTCTTCGGAAGGAGGCTCGACAAGGGTCTGACTACCCCCTGTTTCCTCCAAGATCTTCTTTCTCCCCCGAGTGCCTTGAAACACTCCGGAGGACGAGACACTTGCCTTGGTTTTCCTCGGCTGGCTCTTGGACGAGGACGAGGAGTTGCCAGTCGTCTTTCGGACTGACGAGGAGTTAGAGATCACGTTGCATGAAGCAACCCTTGGCTCTTCTTTTGTTGACACCTTCTTCCCGAGACGACGTCGGAGGGGTGTCGATGATTGCAGCCGCTGGAACACTGACTGCCTTGGTGGGACTGCCGCCTTGCAACAGCAGTTGATGGTGACCACAGCACAAGTGTGCCCTGTGAGGGGCGCATTGTCACGCCCCAGAACCAGAATACTGGAGAGCGGGGGCAGACATAGCCAGCTACGTATATTGAAATAGAATACGTCTCAACTATACGGTCACGGCTGTCTAGATATGAGGGTTTACTACAAGCCAACAGTCTCTTAATGTCAAGCCTATTGTCTCAATCTCAAGCAAGTAATATAATTACAAGATGTTTGACCACCAAATATACAATAAAAGGCGTCCCAAATATTATATATCAGCTGATCATGAAGCTAGTCGTACAAAATGCGAGGACTAGCAAGAGTTAAGTCATACATGATCAACCCTAGGATTTGTTAATCATGTTTACAGCCCGTAGGCAGACAGTAAGTAAAGTGCATCGAGCTAACAGGTGCTCGTCGGCTAAACGCCTCAAAAGAATAACTTTACAATAGAGTGAGCGAAACAAAATAAAAAATCCACTCGTAGCCCGGGTTCCTTCTAGTCGCCACCATCGGGCTGGAAGCTTGGTAGATCCTCGGGAGATGCTCCGAAATCTGGCCACACAAAACCAGCTGGGTCAACCCCAGAAAGAGCAAGTGCCACAAGGGGGCCACGAAATAAGAACAAAAGCCAGCAATCAGCACAGAAAATCTAATATTAAAAACTAAAATTACGAAAACATGTCAGGATGATATACGACGAGATAACCATGGAACTATTCCGATAGCCAGGTTACAACCCGTAAACCAAACAAGGACCGGGGTTGTAACCCTTCATCTGAACAGAGCTTGGTTTCCCACCATTTATCGGCAAGATAATAATACAAGAAATCAAGACAGGGAGCAAATATGTACTGGATCAAGCCATGGCTAAACTGG
Source organism: Iris pallida (assembly GCA_029216955.1). NCBI lineage: Eukaryota > Viridiplantae > Streptophyta > Magnoliopsida > Asparagales > Iridaceae > Iris > Iris pallida. Next base: position 36,866,129 of record JANAVB010021798.1, read on the forward strand.
TTATACCTCATTCAATCAATCACGGCCAAGTAGATACTACGGCTTACTACTTTAACTAACTAGGGTTATCACAGGCCTAATTACTAACAAGATACAGTGAGATTGTTCCACAGCCACAAGCCCTGCAGACCATCCAGGTTACCCAGGTCGAAAATTAGGGGTTGAATTCAGGTGGGTACATCGCCCAGAAGACAAATGTACCCTTAGATGACTTAGAGGGTGCAACACGCGACGGTGTGCTGGAAATGTGCCCTACTCGACGGCAGGCTACAGATCCCAAGAGCGCCCAGGTAACGGGATTGCCTGTAGCTATGTCATCTCTTCATGACTACTGTGCTATTCTAGTTATTAACCTTAATCTATTTTAGTAGGTGCTCCTGACCGTGGTACTCAGGAGTCCCATCCTAGACATGATGCAAGACAGGACAAGTGGATTTAACAAGCAAGCAAGAAGAACCACCCACGGTGTCAAGGCAGGTCAAGTTAAATTATCAAGATAAATCATGTCAGGGTACTTGTCGGAAGTGTGCCACGACGGGCCACTATCATGTCAGGTTGATCATGTCAGGAGTGCACCACTACGGGTCACTGTCGTGTTATGCTAGTTCCTTGTTGTAATGCCTGTGGTTCGTATTACGTATTCTGGAATATGTGTACGTATTTATTCTTGTATTGCTTGATTTTCTTGCTTAGATTTCCTCCCTGGGCTTGGTTTATTCTTGGATTGGGTTGGCTTGGTTCGGTTTGGGATTTGCTATTGGTTCATGATGAACCCATGGATGAACCCCCTACCTACCACCACCATTTGTATTTATTAGCCCATTCTTTTCTCTCTCTTCATTAATCTCAACTTCTTCTTCCCCATTACTCCTTCACCTACCAAGAGAGAGAGAGAGAGTGAGCTCTAGGCAAGTGCAACTTGCTTCATGGAGGAACTCTGATTTTATTACTTCATTCTCTTTCTTACAGCATTTTAACTCACTTTAGTTCTTGACATTTCCATTTTTCTTGGCTAGATTCTTGTAGATCTAAGTTTGCATTATTTTTGGATTTCTGGGGTTTTGATCTATTTAATCTTGTTATTTCCTAGTTTTGATGGTTCCATGTTGTAGAGAATTTCGTTCTACCCCATTTTGACCTATGGAAGTTCGGATTTAGGCTCCGGATGATGGAGTTATGGAGCTTGAGGACTTGGCTCTCATGGTGTTCTTCTTCTCTGAAATTTTGGAGAAGATAAACAGTGCTTGACTTGACCGCATGAATATTCATGCGGCAAGTGTTCTCTTCAGCCGCATGGCTGGAAGTACTTGAGCCGCATGAGGGCCGAACTCATCTGGCCGCATAACTCACTCAATTCCCAGCCGCATAAGTTCTGAACTCTGCAGCCGCATGCGCCATTCCCGCTGGCCGCATGAGACTTGCTTGACCCAGCCGCATGAGGACTTCACCCTGAGCCGCATGAACTCAACACTCGCGAGCCGCATATGCACACTTGCTCCCAGCCGCATAGGCATTGCTCCCCGCAGCCGCATGAGTACTCTTCCCTTCTGAGCCGTATATGGTTCCCTTTCCCCGCAGCCGCATGGATTGCTTCTTCTCGAGCCGTATGGAACCACACTTTCCCCCCGGCCGCATGTACCTGATTGGCCAGCTAGCCGCATAAGACCCATTCCCCAGCCGCATGAGTTTCCTATCTTCCTGACCGCATGCGCCCCCTTGTCTTGGCCGCATGGGATCTAGTGACCCTGGCCGCATGCGCTCTCCTAATTGGGCCGCATGAGTCTACCCTTTCCTGACCGCATAGGACTTAGCCGCATGACTCTTCTATAGCCCTGAATATTGATATTTTATTAGATATTTTACGTCCATTTTATATCCTTACGCCTTTTGTCATGAACTTGATAATCATGGATTTGTTTAATATGTTTGGAAATGATACCTGGCATGACCTGATAGTGACCCGTAGTGGTGCACTCTTGACAAGAAAACCTGACATGACATGATAGTGGCCCGCCGTGGCGCACTCCTGACAAGTACACTTGACATGATAACCTGACATGATATATCTGATAAGCTGTTGCGACGGCTACCTGACATAACATGACCTGTATAATAACATGGACACCGTGGGCGATTGTGCTTGTACAAATAAACCAGTCCTGTCTTGCATCATGTCTAGGGAGGGAGCTCCTGAGTACCACGGTCAGGAGTACCTATTGAAATGGACTAAGGTTAATAACTAGATTAATACAGTAGTCATGAAGAGATCTCCCAGCTACAGGCAATCCTGTTACCTGGGCGCGCTTGGGATCTGTAGCCTGCCGTCGAGTAGGGCACATTTCCAGCACACTGTCATGTGTTGCACCCTTCAAGCTACCTAAGGGTACATGCGTTTCCTGGACGATGTACCCACCTGAATTCAACCCCTAATTTCGATATGGGTAACCTGGATGGTCTGCAGGGCTTGTGGCTGTGGAGTAATCTTACTGCATCTTGCTAGTAATTAGGCCTGTGATAACCCTAGTTAGTTAAAGTATCAAGCCGTAATTCTTGCTTGGCCGTGTAATGATTGGATGGAGTCTAACCTGTCTAGTCTTGCCCTGATCCTGTTCCAGATTATTGAATGACCTGAATGCCTGTATTTATTTTACCGATAAATGGTGAGAATTCCAAGTTCCGTTCAGACGAAGGGTTACAACCCCGGTCCTTGTTTGGTTTATGGGTTGTAACCTGGTTATCTGAATAGTTCCATGGTTATCTCGTCGTATATCATCCTGATGTATTTTCTTTATTTCCAGTTCTTACTTTTATTTATACTTTTGTGCTGATTGCTGGTTTTAGTTCCTAAGTGAAGCTTCCTTTGTGGCACTTGCTCTTTCTGGGGTCTGACCCAGCTGGTTTTGTATGGCCAGATTTCGGAGCAGCTCCAGAGGATCTACCGACCTTCCAGCCAGATGGTGGCCACTAGACGGAACCCTGGCAACGAGTGGGTTTATTTTTGATCTCCCACTTTATTGTAAAATTATTCTTTTGAGGCGTTTAGCCGACGAGCACCTGTTTAGCTCGATTGCACTTTACTTACTGTCTGCCTACGGGCTGTAACATGATTGACAGATCCTAGGGTTGATCATGTATGACTAAACTCTTGCTAGTCCTCACATTTTGTAACGACTAGCTTCATGATCAGCTAAATATGTAATATTTGGGACGCCTTATTATCGTATATTTAATGATCATACATCTTGTAACATTTACTTACTTGCTTGTGATTGAGACAATAGGCTTGTGCATGACCTTAGGAGACTGTTGGCTTGTAGAAAACCCTCATGTATCTAGACAGCCGTGACCGTATAGCGAGGTGGAATCCATTTCAATATACGTAGCTGGCTATGTCTGCCCCCGCTCTCCAGTATTCTGGTTCTGGGGCGTGACACTTGTCATACCATGCCATGTACAATAGTCATTCCAAACATATTAAGTAAAATCAAGTTCATGACAAAAGACGTAAGGACATAAAATGGGCGTAAAATATCTAATAAAATAACAATATACAGGGCTATAGAAAAGCCAAGCTTAAAGAAATAAGACCAAAACTCCAAGAGCCAATGGGTTAAGCAAGAGGTCAGGGGAGCAGCGTAGGTGAAAGTCACGCACGCTACAGAGAGCAGCGTAGGTGAAAAGTCACGCACGCTGAGAGAGCAGCGTAGGTGAAAGTCACGCACGCTACAGAGAGCAGCATAGGTGAAAAGTCACGCACGCTGAGAGAGCAGCGTAGGTAAAAAGTCACGCACGCTACAGGGAGCAGCGTAGGTGAAAAGTCACGCACGCTGAGAGAGCAGCGTAGGTAAAAAGTCACGCACGCTACAGAGAGCAGCGTAGGTGAAAAGTCACGCATGCTGAGAGAGCAGCGTAGGTAAAAAGTCATGCACGCTACAGGGAGCAGCGTAGGTGAAAAGTCACGCACGCTGAGAGAGCAGCGTAGGTGAAAGTCTCGCACGCTACAGAGAGCAGCGTAGGTGAAAAGTCACGCACGCCCAAGGAGACACGCTTCCAACAGGAAGCGTACCTAAGTCTGCATACGCAGTGCTAAAGAGCGCGCGTAGCTCAGGGTGCATAAGCTAAACAGCTCTGCACACTGCTCACTGTCTTCTCCAAACAGCAAGAACACCATGGATGAACCCAAGGCTTCAAAGCATCATAACTTGGCCATCCGAACTCCAAATCCAGATTTCCAAAGTTCCAACTTGGATGGAATTGAATGCTCTTCCACATGGAAACATCAAAACTCATGAAAATCCAACTTAAAGAGATCAAACCATGCAAAATCCGAAAATAGAAATAACTTAGATCTAGAGCAAAGGAGACTTCAAATCACAAAACACCAAGTTCTAATATTGATCACCATATCCTAATCTAGCAAATGAACCAAGAAAATAGGGCTCTCATGAAGTGGCAAGGTGCACTTGCCTAGGGTTAGGAGAGTTGTGGAGGAAGGAGAAGAAGAAGAAGAAGGAAATTAATGGTGGAAGTTATGAGGAGAGAGAGTGGTAGGTGGGGGTTATAAAGAGGGTGAGTTGTGGTGGGTTGAGGGTGTAGCATATGTTAAGGTGATCCAATACATAATAAACCAAACCAAACCAACCCATCCCAATTAAAACCGAACCATGTCAAAATCCGAAGTACAAAAAATACCAAAATTCCACAAGTTAAGAAAAATAAAAATACATGCCAAAATCCAGATACGAGTATAAATACGAAAAACGGAAAAAATGAGGGTGACAACTCTACCCACCTTAAAAGAATTCCGTCCTCGGAATTTAATCAAGGAGCTAGAGATTGTCACGACAAGCTACATTAAGCATAGGCAAGTTACACTAAGCAGTTCAATCATACAATCATACAATGCAAGCAAGGAAGGGAAAACGTAAGGCATAAGAAAGACATTATACCTCACGAGTCAAACAGGTAGGGATATCGCGATCGGATGTCGTCCTCACGCTCCCACGTTGACTCACCTAGAGAGTGATGACCCCAAGCAACACGGACTAATTTAATAGTCTTGTTCTTGAGTATCTTCTCCCTCCGGTCCAATATAGACACGGGCCTCTCCTCATACGAAAGGTTGGTACCAACAACCAATTCCGAATGGTCTAGGATGTGGCTTGGGTCCGGAATATACCATCGTAATTGGGACACATGGAATACATCATGCACCTCACTTAGCGACGGCGAAAGAGTGAGACGATAGGATACATCTCCTACTCGCTCTAGAATATCGAACGGCCTTATATACCTAGGACTAAGCTTTTCCCGCACGCTGAAGCGAATGACGCCGCGGTTAGGCGAGATCCTAAGGAATACATGGTCGCCGACAGCAAATTCTAAGGGACGCCGATGAGCATCGGCCCAATGGTGCTGGCGGTCCTGGGCAACTCGGAGGTGATCTCTGACCTTCCTGACCACTTCAACCGTCTGGGAAATCAATTCGGGTCCGAGCATCTGCCTCTCTCCGACATCGTCCCATACTAGCGGGGATCTGTACTTTCTGCCATAAAGAGCCTCAAAGGGTGCCATCTGGATACTGGCCTGATAACTGTTGTTGTACAAGAATTCCACCAGGTGCAGATGATTCTCCCATGAACCACCGAAGTCAAGGGTACAGGATCTCAACATATCTTCAAGAGTCTGGATTGTGCGCTCTGATTGACCATCCGTCTGCGGGGGACAAGGACTTTCAAGGTCGGCTCGTTTCTGGCGCAGAAGCACCTGAGTCGACCTTATACAGCTTACCATCAACAGCGCGCATGATTGTGAGCACATGCTTCTGGCTTGCTGCTGGGATAGCACGTTTGGGACGCATGGCTCGTGCTGCCTTGGACTTCTTCGTACCAGGCCGCTGGGGCGCGTAGTACTCAGAATCCAAATTCTCCTCGCCACTACAGCGAGTGAGTCTGTCAAAGATAGAGACTTTCTGTGGCGCATCAGAGGTGATGCGCGGGGCATTGGCTGTGCCCCTGCTCCGTCGACGCATCTTCCTCGCCTGAGAGGGAGATGGCTGGGGAATGTGGTCAGCCGCACGTTTCCCCGAGAGATGTGCTGCACCGGCGGGCGCATCTTGGTTGCTGAGGATGTCAGCAGGAAGGGAAGGCTGGATTGGCGCATCCCCTTCGGTGGTGGTGCTAGAGGCGTCGACCTTGCGCACCCAGACTCGGCGGGTCTTCTTCGGCTTTGGCAGCCGCTTCGAAGGACTCGCACTTCCTTCAGAGATGAACTCCTCATACGCCTGTTGATTGAGGCGTACGACCAGCGTCTTGTGGGAGGAGCCCACCTTCACATCGTCGGATTGCGACACAGCTTTCACGGTGGAGGAGAACGAGGTCCCTAGCAGAGTCGCCAGCTTGTTTGCCATTAAAATCTTTTGATTGTAAATTTCAATACAAACAGAACAGTGTTACAATATAGGACTTAGATGTAGTCCTAGGAGTACACTTTTGTTTAATCTAGGTCCCTAGTGCCGATGGAGCGAGTGGTAATGCGTTGACTCCGTTGACGATCTGACGACGGTTATCGGTTCTCTGAAGGTTTGGATTGCTCTGGGTGCTGGAGCTTGCTGAGAGGAGGAAGACGTTGAGTGTCTGTATCTGCCTCTCTGGTGGTGTGAAGTCTCTATCTGTCGATATATGTTTGTCTCTGTGTGTGGTCATTCGTGGGTGAGAAGGAAATGATCCCTCTATTTATAGCTTTGCAGGCTGGTTGCTCATGCGCACATATGTAGGATGCGCCTGGACGTGGGGACGCCACGTGGTGATTGCTGATGGAGGCGCATGGTTGATGCGCCCTGATTGAGGGGTTGAATTCTTTATGCTGCTGTTGTGAGCCGGCTCGTAGCAGGAAAGAAGATCTTTCTGTTGCTGAGATCTTGGGTGAATCGAGTCAAAGGACACGTGTCATCGGCCCATGGCTTGAAGATCTCGAATTTGGTGGGGAATGATCTGGTAGGATACGCCTGGGATTGGGCGCATGAGGAGACTTTGGCTCGTAACCTTTGGAAGTCACGAACCATTCAGAATGCATAGCTTTTGAGGCGCATGCGAAGCTTCAGTAGTGACTTTACTTCTATTTTTTAGGATCAGAGAGAAGTCTGGGATGCATGACTTTTGAGGCACATGCAGATTTAGGCGCATAGCCGCGGAGGCGCATGCAAGTGGTTGGGCGGCCACGTGGCTTGTAACCGCCGGAGGAAAGTAATGATGATGCTGACGTTGACGACGCTTCGTTTTCTAAAAAAGCTGTCAACTGTTCAGTCTTCGGGAAGCGTGCTGCCAACTCTGTCAGACTTCAGCATTTAATATTTTTGATATTTGATGGACAGCTGAGTGGGCGCATCGATCGGCGTTCCACTAGGCGTATGGGGACGCATGGGGGCGCATCCCTGTGAGGCGCTTGGTGTTGAAGGGCGCGTCTGTGTGATGCGCTTTGATGTTTGAAGGGCGTGTCTGTGTGATGCACTGTCTGGCTAGCGCATCCGCTTCGTGACACGTCTTTAATGGTGCGACTGTTACATTCTTCGAGTGCTTTAAATAGCCGTTTTGACTGGTTGAATTCGAAGCGTCCGGTTCATCCATTAAATGCAAATTCATTGCACGAAATTCGGAGAGCCATCCACTTGGCGCATGGGTTTGATTTGCCCGGCCTATAAATAGTGGCATGGAGAGAGTTTGCTTCTCGTTCTCTCACGTTCTTTCGACATGAACTTGTTTACTCGAGCTCATTCTGTTGATGAGATGCTCCCGAGGGTGAAGATGCGACGCAATATCTTCATTGATGCACTTGAAGGTGACTGTTACATCCAAAAGTCGGAGTCGAGGGCTTCTGAGGCAGGCAGAAGGTGCCTGTTGCATCCAAAGATAGGGATGCTCGAGCCTCGTCTCCGTTATTCTGGAAGAGCCGCATATCGGAATGGCGGTGCTGTAGCTTTGGGGGCTCTTTCTTCCATCAAAGTGGGTGTCGCCTACTCTAGTTGTGTTGAAAGCTGCTCCTTTAGCCGCAGTTTCGATTGCGGTCTTCCTTCGCCTTTGGAGGCTCTTTCGAAGCCTCCCCTGGCCACAGGTTGGCTTGCGGTGCACTTCTTTTTCTCGATTTGGGGAGCTCTTCCTCCAGCTAGAGGGTTGATTGCCACCCTCGATCTGCTCAATAAATGCTTCATTAGTCGAAGCATTTAGACGACGGTGAGCCTGGCTGGAAGAGCGGCACATAACTGGGCTGCTGAAGGGATGCACATAACTGAGCTGCCGAAGGGATGCACATAACTGAGGATGCACATAACTGAGCTGCTGAAAGGATGCGCCCCGCTGAGGGCGCATGGTGGGATGCGCCCTGCTGAGGGCGTATGGTGATCGCCGCGCCTGGCTGTAGACTTAGGGTCTTTTCTTTTTGTAGAAGTTCTTCTTTGTACAACCTTTTCTAGACATGTAATAGACTTTTATATGTAATAAAAAGTCCTCTTTCAATGTCTATATTTGTTGTTTTTGCTGTGTGAAGTACTTTGTCCGAGCTCTGGCGCATGTAGGGTTTGGCGCATAAGATTTCTGGTCCTGAAATTCCATGCTTCTACACTACCCCCAGCCGGTCACATACTCTGATAGTTATTTCAAATGCATATTACACTGATAGTCTAGTTCATTGTTCCAGATCTTGTACTATAGTTTCATTGTTCCAGTTCATGTATCATAGTTTTATATTTTCGTTCTTGTACCATAGTTCATATTGCAGTTTCTTATTCATGCATTTCAGTTTACTTTGTTTAGTATTTCTTATCGGGGTTGTACTTTGCTCTCTTCTTGACATGATACGTTACAGGTACTCTTGAGGATTGTTGTACCACTTTAATGGGCCAGAGCCTGAAACCAGGGTGGAGTTGTGTTCAGGGTGGACTTAGGATTTGCAGAGTTCTAGCTTAGATCATTTTCTTAGATTTGTTTTAGAGATTTCATCATGTATATTGTATGGAGATTTCAGGATTGTGTATTTTATTCAGGTCACTAGATTTGTCTCTGGTATTATCATTTCTTTTAATGTATTTAATAACTTGCGGATTGTGGTGATCTTGGGAACATTATATTAGCTGTGATATTTATATACCTTGTAACCTGGAGTTTTTCTTAGATTATACAGCTTACTGCGTTGCGTCTTCCAATGTAGGCTGGGCGTGTCCGACTCGTATCTGAATATTTGGGAGTGGGTCGTGACAGAAACACTATTTGCAGTAAGCAGTTAAAATGCTATGCATCTAAAATTATTTGACGCTTAGCTAATCCATAATGAAGAGATCGTGTGTTGACATGGCAGTGTTTCGTGTAGCATGTCTCAAAACACATGGTAAGTTATACATTATTCTCAAACACATTCACTCCCCACTAACCCCCAAAACACAGTGTTTCGTGTAGACTTAATCTCTATTGCCCCAATCTTCAGATTCTATTGTACTCAAAATTATTGTTAAAGATTCTTGTTGTAATCTCTTCTTTACAATAATACAAAAGATTCTACATTTCTGGACTATTTTTGTGTTGAAACAATGAGAAGCTAGGTGAATGCCTTTGGTCCTATAGTACGACGGTCTGAATTCCAACTGGCAATACACCATTCTCTCTAGTTTACGGGAGTAAGGCAGTCCTTCCCTTGGAGATCCAGATCCCTTCCCTACGGGTAGCCATCACTAACCAGTTAATGGAGGAAGACAACCAATATCATCGGCTACATGGGTTGGAAGCGTTAGACGAAAAGCATCTTCTAGCCCAGTAACGCATCGAACTATACCAAGTTCGAATTTTTGGAGCCTTCAACAAAGAAGAAAAGGGCATTTCAAGTGGGTGACCTTGTGTTGTCAGTAAGAAGACCAATGGTCATGACCCACGAGACAGCAAAACAGTTTCAGTCCAAATGGGAGGGCCCCTTCGTGGTAGAGTCGGTATATTCTAACATCACCTACTGGCTCGTGAAACCTAACGAAGATTTGCTAATAATGTCGATCAATGACAAGTTTCTTAAGAAGTACTGTCTAGCCCTAACATGTACTTTTCTATCCCTAGTGGAGCCTAATAAAAATTCAAAGTTTTTCCTCGTTGCACCCTATCCCCAGCGAAGTCAAATAAAATGAGCAATAGGGCCAGGTACCCCTAAAATGACTCAGATGCAATATTTCTAACAGGGGTCACAAAAGTCTTCTTGAACTACCCACTTGTCATTTTCTCCATCTACATTTAGCAAACTTGTCCTCGGAGCTCAGCTACTCTAGGACACTTCCTTCTAATTTTACCTAGTGGAAAACATTCATGTTTATCTTACCTGTGAATGGTTCTCTACGTCCCTACAAAATTCTATCTTATTACGTTCGTTATAACCTCTAAGTAGAATGCTTCTGAGCAAATCTTTACTGTGTCCATTTTACTTCTGAGTAAACGTTCTTATATAGCAATTTTTGTGTCGCTATACCCCCAAAAGAAAACATTCACGTTCATATCACCTCTGAATTATTTCATGTATCCCCACAGAGTCATATCTTTCCACGTTCGTATAACCTCTGAGTGAGATAACTCTACCATAATTCAGTGTTTACCATGTTTACATTACCTCTGAGTAAATATCCCTGCCAATCGACTTTTCACCATCACGTTCATGATACCTCTGATGGTGTTTGTCATCTCAGCTTACCATCTGTGCCTAATTCTAGGTAAGATAAAGATGTTAAGTCCACAAAATATCCCAAACAGAGTTATCCTACCATATCACATCTTCCTTACCACTGATAGGATTCTTATCACCACAAAGTTCATAAATACAAAAAATGGACAAAAAAGCAAAATCTTTATTTCTTTTGCACGAAAAAGGAATAAAGGACTACATTTCCAAACGGGAAAAGAAAAGTAATTTCCTAAACAAAAAGAGAAAGGACAATAAGAAGAAAAACAAAAAGTAAGGATTGAAACACATTTTGCCAATACAACGCTTCAGGACCTCATCCCAATTTTGAATACTCACTGAAGCCCGACGTTCAGCTTTCCAGCGTACCATCGCCTCATCTTCGAAGGCGATAAATTCCACATACACGATGTCTAACTTCGCCTTCCTCTTTGTCAAACTGGACACATACCGAGCATACTCCTCTGCCTCATGGCAAAGGGTTGTCTGCTTTGTAGCCGCTTGTTGTGACACATTCGACAGTTGAGCCCGTTGTTCCTGGAGTAGATAGATTTGCTCATCAACCTCCGTTAGATGCCAGTCCAAGATCTCCTGTAGGCTGACTTGAGTCTCATCAACGACTGCAAGCTCATGCCCTTGGTGCTGGCTTCGCCCAGGTCACGCTCAAGAGTTGTTCAACGGGATAAGTAGGCTGATTTTAATCATTGTTGACTTTAATATTTAAAATATCCATATAAAAATAATTAAAAATAAATTCCAAAAATTAGGGGCTTACAACCTACCCACCTTAAAAAATTTTGTCCTCGAAATAACGCAAGATTTAATAAGCTAAAGCTTACCAAAATTCGCAAATAGATGGGGATATCGCTCCCGCATGGAATTTTCTCGCTCCCAAGTAGATTCACCTAGAGAATAATGCTTCTATGCAATCGAAGTTATCTAATCGTTTGTCCTCTAAGCATCTTCTCACTAGTATCCAGGATACCAACTGGCTAGTCTTCGTATAATAAACTGGGTCCCATAGTGATCTTAGAGTGATTGACCATATGACTAGAATCAGTCACATACCTCCTCAATTGTGAGATATGGAACATATCCTGCACTTACTCTAGTTATAGGGGTAATGCAAGACGATATGCCACTTCTCCAATACGCTCTATATTACCAAAGGGTTACAAATCTAGAGGTAAGGCTTCTAACTTGGCTCTTACACCTTTATCTGTGACTAACCATAGAAAATTCACAATTCCTCCGTAACTCCGTCAATTCTTAAACTATATACTATATTCCTATAAGTTATATCACCAAATTCTATAGTAGTTCAATTAGCGATCTACTCCTTCTACCTATAAGCAATCTATACAATCCTTACAAGAAAGCCTAACCATTGATACCTATCCGCGAGATAAAGGTCGAGGCTAAACTAGACTGCTACATAAACCTATTGGTCATCCTTCTGGTCCTATCCTTATATAGATCATTTTAATACTAGCCTTACCAGGTATAGAGATGATCGTCCATTCAACTTAGATCTTCTTACTCTATCTAGCATTCTGAGAATACTAACCATCTTGACACTATTGTTGAATAACAATTCCTTTATTACTTTTAATCTCAGCCCGATCTTAGGCAAAAGATAGCAAGATTCAGTTTAATGATTCTATGATTGCTTGTTGGGGTTAGGCTTTATATTGTACTATACTCTAACTTATGCCTTGGGGAGTATCTATGAAATTCTACCCACCTTAGCTGCTTACATAGTCCTATTTTCTTAAATACATGACTTACCAAGTCATTCTATTCATAACAAAACTTCTTAAAATCTACCACAATAGGGGTCCTATTTTCTTAAGGTACTATAACTAACACCAAGTTTAATGGCCTAATCTCCAAAATCATATATATAGTATTCAGGATAAATTCTATTCTTATTATCTAATAACTCTCTATAGATATGCAACTTCTAACTCACCCTATCTGTTTGGAAGGTGTAGGGATGCATATCAATATAGAATGCCACTTTATTCTAATTGGTCTTTCTAGTAGAGTGGTTCTACCCGACTCATACAAACCTTAGATAATCAGCATCCTAAGAACATAGCTTCTATTTGATAAAATATAATTAAAGCTACCTCAACTAGTCCGGGTACAGCTAGCAGAACTATCATGACCCATACCCCCCTTTCGGATACGAGTGCTTGTCCAAGTCCAGCCTCAGTGTCGGTGGTAGAACGTTGTCTAGACCACAATGCTCAGAATCACAAAATTTTATTGCTCATTCATATTACTATATTAATTATAATATTTACAAGATTTACATTTGAAGAATTTACAAGTCTCACAAAATAAAATAAAACAACTAATCTATCTAACTAGTCTTCTAGGTTGGCCTTCCAACATACCCGTGTCTTCCCCAACGGTCCAAAGCATAATGTAGTAGGCGATTATTTAAAAATTATTGGTTTTCAGTCAGGAATAGAATGAGTACATTCTAACAATAGTTCCAATAATTGATAAAAATATATAAAACTATAAATAATACTGAAATACATGATGGGTGGATAAGCAGGGAATCATGGTATGAAATGTCACGCCCCGATTCCGTAGAATCGATAGTCGTCCCCCGGGCGTGATGCCGTACGAACCTAAGTTGCGATCGCACAAGGCATAGTCATAAGGTTATCCGAAACACAACATCAAGTTAGAGTACGCAAAGAAATTGAATGACACACTTGAAATAGAAGTAGACTTTTTTATTGATAAAACTTCATTTACATTGACTTTATTACATTCATTGCCGTGCGGGCTACAATATGACTCGACTTACAAAATGAACGCCGATGAGATAGTCGTTCCATACATTACATCCCTTTTACTAGCAAAATAGTTACACTTTCCATCTGCGATCGAGGAAAGCCGAGCCGCCATTGATCTTCTTTTGTACTGAATGCGAAGTCTTCAAAAGGAATTCAGAAACAAGCATTCTCACGACGAGGCTTCAAAAGTGTCCACGCCGCCTTGAGATTTTAAGCGGCACGCCCTTCGTAGTTTGGGGTACCTGCGTGGAGAGCGAGGATCAGTAAATTACACTTTGTACTGGTGCGTGGCTATTTAAGTTCCAAGCTCTCATTTGGTTGAAGAGTTTATATGACTTAGAGTATGAATGTTTCTAACCATCCTAATGAATTTCAAACAAGCATATGACAAGCATAATAAAATTTACGTTGAACTTACCCGCGGCGGACCGCGCCGTGCCTTATGAAACTTACCATGTTCTTCCCTGTCAATTGTTATCATTTTTATACCAAGTGCAATATTTCGTGTGGTTGGTCACCGGCTCCCAGAACCATCGTGGACTCCTCTAGCTTTTGTTAGACGGAGTCCTTTCAGCGTGAGTAGCGAGCCCCGCTGCAAGTCCTCGCCTAACCCGTGCTCAGCACAGCTAATTATTTGTTTCCCTTTGCCCGCAATGGTCCCGTGGCCTCGGGTTGCCGTGCGGGGAAACGCTCACCTTGTCGACAAGTTGTCCATGACCGTGCAAAGACTTGTTTTTAGTTGTTAAGACATAGCCTACCTTTTCTTTTGAGAACTTGCTCTTTCATTCGTGTTCGTGTACTTGCATTTATCTTTTCATTCGCAACAACACTATCGACTTTGCCTAATAAGGGGGTCGAGAAGAGAAGGGTCAGCCACTCACCTTGAGTTTACTTCGGCGAGAGAACTTGTTGGTCGTGCTAGACGTTGCCTACGCGATTACCTGAAATTGCACAAGCAACCGACTAGAATACTGCATTATTCAAGGAGTTCGATAGGAAATACGAGTTCGAAATGCAAGCCATGAAAACTATCGAAAACATTCACGAAAATGCATTCAGAAAACAAAGCCAAAACCAACGCAAGCGGCATGAAAAGCAGAGCAACGGAAGGTCTTTCCCGACTCAGCCGCAGAGTCAATCCTCGAGGCGCAACCCGCTGAATATGGGACTTGGTTCCGAAGAAGACATTCCATAACGAGGAATGGATCTTAATTCAACCGTTCCCGGTCGATCGACTCGGTCGATCCCGACCTATCGGTCCCGATCGAATCGATAGCGACAGTGTTCCTTTCTCGCACACCCCGTGGACAAGTACGGGGCACGATGTAGGGACGGGGCACTACAACATAACCAACTAAAAAAAGTTTCGTCCTCGAAACTTAAGAATAAAACCTACCTCTACGAGAACAATGAAGGGAACTTTTCCTTTATTTCTGACTCAAGCTCCCACGTCGACTCTTCGACCGAGTGGTTCCTCCAGAGGACGCGGACGAGGGGAATAGCACGGTTGTGGAGAAGTTTATCCTTGCGCTTCAAGATTTGCACCGACTCTTCGACATATAATAAGTCCGTCTTCAGGTCCAGCTTACCCAAATCCACAACATGGCTCGGATCATGCACATACTTCCGCAATTGCGATACGTGGAAGACGTCTTGTACCTCTAACAAAGCAGGCGGCAAGGCGATTTGGTAAGCTACCGGGGTGACTCGCTTCAATATTTTGAACTGGCCAACAAATCTTGGGCTCAATTTCCCCTTCGCACCGAACCTGGAAACTCCCCGCATGGGCATGACTTTCAAGAATACATGGTCGCCTTTCGAGAACTAGAGGGGGCATCGGTGCGTGTCGGCATAGCGTTTCTGCCGACTTTGTGCTATCTTCAATCTCTCTCGTATTAACTTGACCTTCAGCACGGTCTGCTCCACCAGCTCCGGACCAAGTATCTTCCGTTCCCCGACTTCATCCCAGCAAATGGGCGATCTGCACTTTCGGCCGTACGAAGCTTCATACGGCG
Source organism: Iris pallida (assembly GCA_029216955.1). Taxonomy (NCBI): domain Eukaryota; kingdom Viridiplantae; phylum Streptophyta; class Magnoliopsida; order Asparagales; family Iridaceae; genus Iris; species Iris pallida. Next base: position 36,881,661 of record JANAVB010021798.1, read on the forward strand.
CCATTTGGATGCTGGACTGATAGCTGTTATTGTATGCAAACTCAGCCAGCGGTAGATGGACGTCCCAACTTGACTTCAAGTCGATCGCACAGAGTCGTAACATATCTTCGAGAATTTGGTTCACCCGCTCTGTTTGGCCGTCAGTCTGAGGATGATAAGCTGAGCTGAACTTCAACTTGGTCCCCAGTGCTGAATGAAGACTAATCCAGAAGCGCGCCACGAACCGTCCATCCCGATCAGAGACGATAGAAACTGGGACCCCGTGCAGCCGAACTATTTCATCAAGGTATATCTAAGCAAGGCGGTCGACGCTCCAAGTAACTTTGATGGCGATAAAGTACACTGGCTTGGTTAGTCGATCGACGATGATCCAGACGGCGTCCTTTCCCCGCGCTGTCCTCGGCAAGCCAACAACGAAGTCCATAGTGATGTGATCCCACTTCCACTCTGGAATGGCGAGGTTCTGCATCTTCCCGCCCGGTCGCTGGTGCTCGGCTTTGACTTGCTGACAGGCCATACATTTCGACACAAAGAGAGCTACGTCCCTCTTCATGCCATGCCACCAAAAGATAACGCGGAGGTCCTTATACATCTTGGTGCTGCCTGGATGCAAGGAATATTTTACATAATGCGCCTCCGACATTATCTCCTTTCTAAGTTCTGTTTCGTCCGGTACGCATAGCCGTCCCTTCACGCACAACACTCCCGACTCGTCCTCTGCAAAGTCGGACGCTTTTCCTGTCGATATCAGCTTCCGCATCTTCTCCAGGTAGGGGTCGTCCTTCTGTGCAGACTTGATCCTCTCCAGTAGGCTCGGTTCCACCCGCAGTTGCGCCAGTTTCACGTCTCTGAAACAAACTCGGAGCTCGATGCCCATTCCTTCCAAGTCACGCAACAGTCAATCGTTGATGCATAACGAAGCTAAGTACTTTCGGCTCAGCGCATCCGCTACCACATTTCCCTTGCCCGGCGTATAGTCGATTGATAAGTCATAGTCTTTGATTAGTTCGAGCCATCGCCTCTGTCGCAAATTCAGTTCTTTCTGGGTGAAGAGATACTTGAGGCTTTTATGGTCCATATAAATCCTGCACGCCATGCCATAGAGATAGTGATGCCACAGCTTCAATGCGAACACAATTGCCGCTAGTTCTAGGTCGTGCGTGGGGTAGTTCTTCTCGTGCAGCTTCAACTACCGGGAAGCAAAAGATATCACCTTATCCTGCTGCATGAGCATACACCCCAAGCCCTGGCCAGAAGCATCACTGAAGATTTGAAATCCCTCCGTCCCTTCAGGAAGAGCAAGTATCGGGGCCAAAACGAGCTGTTGTTTGAGCTCCTGGAAGGAAGCTTCACAGTCGTCTGACCACTTGAATGTGACTCCTTTCTGGGTGAGGCGAGTCAACGGCGATGCGATCTTCGCGAAGTCCTTCACGAAGCGTCGGTAGTATCCCGCCAAGCCTAGGAAGCTTCGAATTTTGCTAACTGATGCGGGCCGTTTTCAATCAGCAACTGCCTCAACTCTCTTCGGATCAACTGCGATTCCCGTGGCGGAGGTGATGTGCCCAAAGAATGAGACGCTATTCAACCAGAACTCGCACTTTCTCATCTTCGCGTACAATTGATTCTCTCGAAGGGTTTGGAGTACCGTACGCAGATGCTCTGCATGTTGCGCTCGATCATTCGAGTAGACGAGGATGTCATCGATGAAGACTACTACGAGCTTGTCAATGAACGGACGGAACACCCGATTCATTAGATCCATGAAGACGGCAGGGGCGTTTGTCAGACCGAACAGCATTACCAAGAACTTGTAGTGGCCATAACGAGTGCGGAAGGCAAACTTCGGCACGTCATCTGGCTTGACTTTGAGTTGGTGATAACCCGATCGCAGATCAATCTTCGAAAACACCGTTGCACCTTGGAGCTGGTCGAACAAGTCGTCGATGCGGGGCAGGGGATATTTGTTTCGGACGGTGGCTTTGTTCAATTCTCGATAGTCGATGCAGAGCCGCATCGATCCATCCTTCTTCTTTACGAATAGCATGGGCGCACCCTACGGTGAGACACTCGGACGAATAAACCCTCTATCAAGTAATTCCTGAAGTTGTGCCTTCAATTCCTTCAATTCTGCAGGGTCTATTCTGTACGAGGCTTTCGAGATCGGCCGGGTGTCGGGGAATGTGTCGATGGTGAACTCTATTTTTAGATCGGGCGGCTTGCCGGGTAGCTCGTCCGGGAACACGTCTAGGAATTCTGCCACAACGTCGGTCTCTCCTGTATTTGCACCATCCTGTCGCATGTCTCGAACGGAAGCTAGATAGCCTTCGCACCCGAAATACAGCATCTGTCGAGCAGATATTGCGGAGATCACCATGCAGGTCGGCGACGCCTCACCACACGAGTAGCAGAATTTAGGCACTCCAGGTATGCGGAATGTGACCTTCTTTTCAGCGCAGTCTATGGTTGCGTTGTACGGCCCGAGCCAATCCATTCCCAGAATGATGTCAAAGTCCTTCATGTCTAGAACTATCACATCCAGACCGATCTTTTGACCGCCGATACAGATAATCCCGCCGGCACAAGCTAGGTTTGTAAGAATCGGTGTGCCCGAAGGTGTGCTTACGCTAAGGTCGAGATCTAATAATATTACAGGAAATTTGTGCTCGACGGCAAAGTCCGCCGATGTAAAACTATGTGAAGCGCCTGATCAAATAACACACGAGCAGGCACATTATTGAATTTTAGTATACCTGACATTACTGTATCTGATGCCAGCGCTTCGTCTCGAGTTATGGCATAGACGCGGCCCTGAGCGTTGGGGTGACGGTCTCGGCCATTTTGCGGTACGGGTTGAGTGGGCGGAGGAGGCCGAGGCGCCTGTTCTCGATTCTCTTGACGGTGTTGTTGTGGCGGGGCGTTACGAGTCTGACGAAAGCTTGGACAGTTTGGAGCCGTGTGACCCCTCTGTTCGCAAGCGAAACATTCAACATTGCAGAAAAAGCAGTAGCTTTCACGGTGTCCAAGTCGCCCGCAATTGGTGCACTTAGGTATTGTCTTCTCACCCTTGTAGCTGCCGTTATTTGGACGATTTGATGCGTCGTTGTTGCCTCCCGTATAGCTAGAACATTTGTGATTGGAGTGGCGCACAACGTCGTCAGCATCGGAAGGATGCAGGTTCTCAAGGTGGAGAGCGTGATTCAGAGCCTCACCCACGGTCTTGTACTCCGGGACCCCGACATGCACACCGATAGAGTGTCTCAGGCCCACTTCGAACCGTCGCACACGGCACTCTTCAGTAGGCAGAAACTGACTAGCAAACTTAGACAACTTGTTGAATTCTGCGGCATACTGTTCCACTGTCTGGCTTCCTTGCTTCCACTGCATGAATTCATTCTCCTTCGCTTGACGAACGGCTGACGGAAGGTACTGGACTTCAAAAGCTTTGCGGAACGTGGCCTAAGAGATCGGCACGGTGTTGTTGTCCGGTCGAATCGCTCGCTTGCACACGGCCCACCAGTCGTGCACGTTCAACCGTAGTTGAAGTTGTGCGCAGGCGACTTGCTTCGATTCTTCAATGCCGAGAAGCTCGAAGTGATCTTCCAGCTCTTCCAACCAGTCGATTGCCATGGAAGGGCCCTCGGTACCGCTGAAGGAAGTGCGGCACGCCTTCTTAAATTCGGACACTTCAAAGTTGTACTTTTTCGGTGCCGCTGGTTGACGCTTGGGATCCTCCGTGTCGACTTCAATGGGTTGGATCGCCGGCACGGTGGCAGCAGGTGTGGTGACGGTAGGCGTAGTCGCAGAATTTCCGTTGGCTGCCATTGTCTGGACGATCTGCTGCAGGGTATCCAACTGCTTTTGTTGAAGTTTGGCATATGTGTCGAAACGAGCTTCGAAGCGATCTTCAAACTGGGCCTGTCGTTACTCCGTCTGTTGATGTCAGTTCTCGAACTGGTTTTGCTGCGCCTCCATCATACGCAGTATCCTTTCGATGGTATCGTTAGAAGGTCCGGCCCGCGAACGATGCGAACTACTAGAGCCGCTAGAAGCGCCCTGTTCTTGCTCGGCCGTGGGTTCCGTCACTTCTGCGATACGAAGGTAAATGCATCAGTCACAAATTATTACGGACTCATTATATGAAACAACGTATCTCATCGATGCAAGGTCAAAGGATGTAAAGCCGTGCTCTGATACCATTATGTCACACCCCGATTCCGTAGAATCGATAGTCGTCCCCCGGGCGTGATGCCATGCGAACCTAAGTTGCGATCGCACAAGGCATAGTCATAAGGTTATCCGAAACACAACATCAAGTTAGAGTACGCAGAGAAATTGAATGACACATTTGAAATAGAAGTAGACTTTTTTATTGATAAAACTTCATTTACATTGACTTCATTACATTTATTGTCGCGCGGGCTACAATATGACTCGACTTACAAAATGAACGCCGATGAGATAGTCGTTCCATACATTACATCCCTTTTATAAGCAAAATAGTTACACTTTCCACCTGCAATCGAGGGAAGCCGAGCCGCCATTGGTCTTCTTTTGTACTGAATGCGAAGTCTTCAAAAGGAATTCAGAAACAAGCCTTCTCACGGACGAGGCTTCAAAATTGTCCACGCCGCCTTGAGATTTAAAGCGGCACGCCCTTCGTAGTTTGGCGTACCTGCGTGGAGAGCGAGGATCAGTACATTACACTTTGTACTGGTGCGTGGCTGTTTAAGTTCCAAGCTCTCATTTGGTTGAAGAGTTTATATGACTTAGAGTATGAATGTTTCTAACCATCCTAATAAATTTCAAACAAGCATATGACAAGCATAATGAAATTTACATTGAGCTTACCCGCGGCAGACCGTGCCGTGCCTTATGAAACTTACCATGTTCTTCACTGTCAATTGTTATCATTTTCATACCAAGTGCAATATTTCGTGTGGTTGGTCACTGGCTCCCAGAACCATCGTGGACTCCTCTAGCTTTTGTTAGACGGGGTCCTTTCAGCATGAGTAGCGAGCCCCGCTGTACGTCCTCGCCTAACCCGTGCTCAGCACAACTAATTATTTGTTTCCCTTTGCCCGCAACGGTCCCGTGGCCTCGGGTTGCCGTGCGGGGAAACGCTCACCTTGTCGACAAGTTGTCCATGACCGTGCAAAGACTTGTTTTTAGTTGTTAAGACATAGCCTACCTTTTCTTTTGAGAACTTGCTCTTTCATTCGTGTTCGTGCACTTGCATTTATCTTTTCATTCGCAACAACACTATCGACTTTGCCTAAGAAGGGGGTCGAGAAGAGAAGGGTCAGCCACTCACCTTGAGTTTACTTCGGCGAGAGAACTTGTTGGTCGCGCTAGAGGTCGCCTACGCGATTACCTGAAATCGCACAAGCAACCGATTAGAACACTGCATTATTCAAGGAGTTCGATAGGAAATGCGAGTTCAAAATGCAAGCCATGAAAACCATCAAAAACATTCACGAAAACGCATTCAGAAAACAAAACCAAAACCAACGCAAGCAGCGTGAAAAGCAGAGCAACGGGAGGCCTCTCCCGACTCAGCCGCAGAGTCAATCCTCGAGGTGCAACCCGCTGAATATGGGACTTGGTTCCGAAGAAGACATTCCATAACGAGGAATGGATCTTAATTCAACCGTTCCCGTTCGATCGACTCGGTCGATCCCGACCTATCGGTCCCGACCGAATCGATAGCGACAGTGTTCCTTTCTCGCGCACCCCGTGGACAAGTACGGGGCACGATGTAGGGACGGGGCACTACATGAAACATGTGAGAAAAATAGAACAACATAGTAATAAAGACAAAAAAGTAACAATGATATATGACTGAAACAAAAACAATAATATATAACAAGACTACATCTAACTAGTGAGTTGAAATACCACTTTTGACATGTAAACGGCTAAGGGTAAATACGGTACCTCACACGTGAAGTGTGCGACTGCTATCAGACACGAATAGACAAATGGGATATTTTTGGGTATATTTACATGTCTACTAATGTACTTTCCCGCCCGACTAGTGCTCATGGATTCAAACAGGTCACGAACACGGTAATACATTGGTCACGAATAACATATAAAGAATCCATAACTACTATCTCGTGTAATCATCGTGTCGAAAATCAATATAAAATCAATCTAAGGCAATACTACATACACGAATTATAGAAGTTATCAAATATAAAAACTATTAGAAAATATACTCGCCTGGATCCTTTGATAGTGAAATCGATAATACCATCATGTTCGGAATAGTCCAGTTGGCCAGGGGTAGCACACAAAACCAACAACATCTAACCACTCAGTGAGCTACAAGAGTCAAACTCCCGCAATTGTCTTCGGATGCTGAAATAAATATCATGAATATTTTTGGTATAAAAGATGTCTAAAAATGCCTACCTAAAAGTCCAATTCTGGACACAGGGGTAAGTCATAATTTCGGCTCAAAACAAAACAATATTTGTCGTTGGACCCGCTTTGTACTGAAAAGCGTGCCAGTACCTACGGTCTCTAAAGTCCTCAAACTATATGTCTACAGGTCTGATTTGACGATATGAACCCAACCGTATGTCCAAAGTTTGATTTCGGTGTACTGTGCACAAATTTACCCGTTGGATCGGGTCGCGGGCCCGCCAATATAGCATTCCGGTCGAGCTTCTTCGAATTGGACCAAACTTGGTATACATGACCAGAAAAATGATACGGTCCTATTGGCGTAAGTTTTGTCTCAAGATGATGAACATGCACAAAGTTATGGGCTAGTTTGCAAAAGGGCTGATACAGTTATCTTGACGGATATGCATCAATTTTATCGCGCACACAGCGAAATCGAGTTTCGTCGAATCTCACACGTCAGCAACATCCATATGCATCTTTCCATGCTCATGGGTTGTGACCATGTCGTCCGGTTTATCGGGGCGCACGCCGTATCGGTAAAAACTTTCCAAAATTCTCTGTTTTTGAAAACTATTTTCTTAAATTTGGAAATCAAATAACTTTGCATCTACTTAATGAAATCAGGATCTATAAAAGAGTTTTACTATCGTATATGTTGTCTATAACTGCCTTTAAGTTAATTTTCAAAATTCCTAATGTTTGCTTCTAAAACTTCCTTCAAACTTGGGGTTTGGGACAGCCTTACTGTCCTATTTTTTGTAGTTTCTCAGGATTTTTTGCAAGGGTTTTCTGGTCGATATAATCTAGTAGAATTAATTCTACATGAATAGGGTTGAAGAGGGTCGACTAGGCTCTTCGTAACAATTTGCGGATTGAAAATTAAAGAAACGTAGAGAGAGAAAGCATATCACAAAGATGATCCAAACTTGTATAATGCTGCTATAGCCCCTACTGCTCTGCTGTAGCTGCTGTCGGCCTTGCTGTGCCGACGGCCACCACAGAGGTCCTGCATGGCGTACGACGGTCCATTAGGCGGGGCTGGGTTCGCTGGTTAGGGATGTGGCGGTTTGGAGTTAGGGTTTCCATGAATCCCCTCTCCCTCTCTTTGGAGATATAGATATATATGCGCTGTATAACCAGAACCTGGGATGAGGGGTCCGATGTAGTATGGGTACTGTTCAGTGAGCAGTACCCGACCCAAAATATCTTTATTCCTTTTTTTTTCTTTTCTTTTTCTTTTATTTACTAAATCTAAAGAATTTATCTAATAATAATTAACTATATATACTATATCTATAAGTGTATATCTATAACCTCTACTATCTAAAGACAATACTAAGATCTTTTAAGATATATATAAATATATATATATATATATATATATATATATAAAATATATATATAAAATATATATATATATAAAGACAATACCAAGATCTTTTAAGACAATACTAAGATATTTTAAAATATATATATATATATATATATATATACATATATATATATATATATATATATATATATATATATATATATACCTTCATGTATACATGTAGTACATAATCAAAATATTTATAATATATACACTAATTCGAATTTCTAATAAAAATATCTAAACTCTAAAATTATTTTAGAACTAGAGAAATATCTATAATGTTTATAACTAGTAGAATCCAAAAAATAATTAAACAATATTCATTCAGATATAAAATATTATTTTAAATAGCAACAACATATACAATACATATAGATAACCACCTTTTTATAAAATTACCTACTAGGTCATTAAAATAAAATACCACAATAAATACATACAATGCATATCTATACGTATGTCTTTGGACGCACTATATGATTGCATAGTTTTAGGCTTGGTTCGGGTCAAGTTCAGGCTAAATTGGTACAACCGGGTCTCCTAAAAGTCATAATCTTAATAAATAACTAATTAAATTATTTATAGAGATCAAGTCACAACTTTGACTGGTTTTCCTAGTTGGGACACTGCTAATGCTCGGCCTTTCCTACCATGGCTAATATACTAGTCAAAGCACACAACTACATTATTCGTGCCAAAATTCTTGTTCATCTTGTACTGCAAAATTTAACCATGACTAAGGTCTTCTATAATAATTATTATTTTAGAAAAATATTTATAAATTCCATAAATCCTTATGTAAGTCAAATAAATAATAAAAATATATATTCCAGAATTTTGGGAAGAGAGGTTACAGGAACACCTTGTTCTTCAAATACATATATACCGCAGGTGCAGTTATTAGTCCAAAAGGCATCAACAAATTGGTAGTGGTCGTAGCAGATCCCAAGTGCTATCCATGGAATATCCTCTTTTCACATCGTCCCTGATAGTATCCCAATCTTAAGTCAATAAAATATACCTTTGCTTCTGACAGCTGGTCAAACCGGTCGATGGCGAACTATACTTCGAGTTACCAGTATGATCTTGGGCTTCAAATGATCAATCAATCTGAAGATGGCGACCACCTACTCATTCTAATGCATAAACTATCTATCAAATTTTTCTAAAAATGAGATTAGCTAATCTCTAAAGTCATGATCTAACTTATATTACCTTAGAGGTCATATATCTCGATTTTAACCAGTTCACCCACTTCTGTGGCTTGGATTTTCTTCAATGGTCTCTCCTAGCAATATGGTATACGCTAAAATGTGGTCTGCTATGTCCTAGCCCTTCTATGCTTGTCTACTAGGTAATGGACATCTGCTAATGTTAAACAATACTTATATATGATTCCTTGACAACCACTTACCTATCGACTAATCTTTTAGTCATGGTTGTTAATAGGTCCTTCAGGTTACTATCCGAGGTAACTTTACATATGCATACCATCATACTTTCTATATCCTTCAATAAACATTTTCTAAACCTTATTGCAACCTTAAAATTGTCTTTAAGGATTCTATAATACCTTATCGAATCATCCTATCCATAACAAGACTTTCAAATTCTTTCAACTATAGTCTTTCATTGGGGTGATCATATTCTATTTGGGAACCCATATCTAACTCTAAAATATTATCATATATTCCATCAGTCACTTCAATCATCATGTCTGAGAAACATAAGTTGCCTTCCTTACTAATCCTCACTTAACCGTGCTATACCTCTAGCCCATCTCTATATGACATCTTTGTATCATAGGTGGATGGTAGAATGGGTGTAGCCTATTGATGCTAAAATCTCTCATTAGGGTTAAGTCTCCTATAAGAATTCTATTTTTCCAGTCCGATCTATTCGGTCTATCTAATTGAGGCATCTATCCAAATCCTTACTACCTTAGATAACTAATTCCCTTTTAACACACATCTATCAACTACTTCTATCAAACGATGGAATATAATCCAAATGTTTCATCAAGCACGAGTATTCATCCTTCCGAAATAGGAAAAGACGAGAATTCAAGACAAGGAGTTCAAGAAAGATGATCGAATGCAAATTTTGAGTTCCAAGGGTGATAGAGAAAATCAAAAAAATTCAAAGCAATTATGGATTGAGATCCTAATATACTATCATATCACAGACTCGCTTGGCACAGTAACGTAACCGAAACGATATGCTCTGAAATGCATAGGCTACCACAAAAACATGTAACGCTCAGTCCTAAAATACGTAGGACTATGAGACTGAATACATGCCAGCTACGTATTAATAGGACTCCGGCCTAGCTCGAGTATGTATAAGCTGTATAGTAATGACCAACTATCTATACTAATCAATAATATCTCTATGTCTCAATCTACAGTAATACATAATACAAGAATAAACAAGATATAACACAGTGTGCACCCTATGCTATATTTGTTTGAACAGACTCGAAAGAATAAGTTGAGTCTACAAATACTAGGATAAAAAATAGAATGTAATTAAACTGATATGAATGTGTAACTGCAAGAGATACCTGAAACAGTAAATAACAACCGTCATGATCAGCAACCAACTCCACTCAATCGAATACCTGGAGAGATCACCAGGTCCTCAGAGGACTAGAAAGTTACATAATATACAAGCCAAGGTACATATATAAAAATATGATCTAAGGCAATCTACTGTATCCGTCTATGTGCTATGCAAGTGAAAAACTCTCCTAGAATACCAGACTCTCCACTAAGGCACACAAGCACCTCAACAGGATATTGTCTCCAGTACCGTGTCTTGGAACCAAGGACAATCAATTCTCGATAGTGATAATCCTCTACTCTGCAACAGAGCTAAATGGTCACTAAGCAACGGGCCATACGACAATAGGTTTGATATTGTAGTCAAGTTCTCTCCAACCCCATGTCTAGAATCTAGTAATATCAAGTCTGTATAGTTATCTCGATACAATAGCAATAATGATAAAAAATTCTAGAATGCTAGTACGAGGTCAATAGCACGAATAGTCATATAAATTTTGCATCATGAATATGTTGGTGTCATGTGGTCAATCGTGTCAATGGACACGTCAATATGCACGCAATGACTAATATTAATACTTGGTGTCATCATCATGACATCGGTACCCGTCTATAAAATGGACACTAAGTATCGACTATCCTACGTCATGAAATGCTAATCAAAATAACAACAAGAAAGACAAGGAATAATCTGTAACCACGGCAAGATACACTTGCTTGTAACTGCTGTTTGAGGTTAGGCCTGACCAACTCCGGTGTCCTCGTCACTCCTTTCAAGATCACCTATAATAATACACTATTATTATTATTCTACATCGATTTACCATATATAGGTTATATTAGCATCTACGTCTACTAGTCGCCATAATGTTGATACAACACTATCCAACATATAAGTACAAACTTTCCTTATAAAAATAATTTATAAGTATAATAAAAATAATAAATTTAAATTCTGGAAAATAATTATAAATATCTATATATGTACTATTTTAATGGTGAAATTCTTTCACAATAGGTCTTATGTCAATACTACACATTGATACCACAATTCAACCTAATAATTTAGCCCTAAAATATTAGTTAATTAAAAATATTAAATTCTATAAAAAGTCCAAAAATTATCTAAAATAGTGGTTTTAACATAAACCTTGCACAACAAATAGTTCAATAGATTTTTATGATGTATTGGAACTTTTGCACAAGGAACATAAGATTTTTCAGAGTTTGGTGTTATGGAAAATGTCACAAATTTTTAGAAATAGTAAAAAAAATCAAAACCTAACAAATAGATATGCGTTTAAAATCTCTTGACGTCTAGTTTCTGAATAAAAATATTATAAGGAAAAAAATGAACTTAGGTAGGCGAGAAACTGCTTGCAACATAACTTATTGGTTCTGGACACCTTGTCGTAGAATCGATGCGACTGGCAAACCACTTAGAAACGTGTGATCCAGCGATCAAAGATTGAAGTAGACACATATAGGTAACTTCTAGTTTTAGTTTGAGGTGAATTGGATGAAAAAAAGTAGATAAACCTCATCTAGAAGTCGACTAAACTGCTGTGATGAATTCAGCACAAGTTCGATTGACTTCGGGTGCCTTCCACGCGTTGTGCCGACTTCCTAAGGTTGTATGTTGACTTAGAAAGGTACTGGAGTGTTAAGGGAAGGTCGAGAAGGCTTTTGAGGTGGTAGAAGGGTTGGAAGAGGTCGGAACGATGAGTTTCTGTCGGGTGGAAAGAAAAGTGCAAAAATAGAAAAGAAATTGGAGGGGCACTCGATTTTAATAGGAAAAATATATAAAAGTGTTTGAAAATCCTAGGTGGGAGAGTTTTACGTAAGGAGAAAGAAGTTGGGTTGGAGTAGGATTTAGTTTGGTGGAATTTGGTTGAGATTTGATGATTTAAATCAAAGATGCATCTCAAAGAGATTTGATTGGGTCCAAATTAGGAAAGTAGTTATAGAGTTGATTTAAAAATAGATTTAAATAATGTGGCTATATATTAATCCAAAAAAATTAATCTAAAATGTTAGGTCAACCTAGAATAGACTCTACGAATTCTACTTAGACTAGTTTTGGGTCGATAGAATTTTTGTGATCGATTTGAGTCTAATATGTCTATAGTTTTGACTTGTGTGCCATTTGAAAATAAATAGCACATAAAAACTCAATTGAGTGGAACACTAATGGCATATGCATAGTAGGCTCGAAATGGATCAAAACCATATATTGGGTTATACGATTTTGATCTATGTCGAGTTCCGAACTCGAGTTGGAAGTTAGGGCTAAAAATTCGATAATAGTCTTAATGGCCTAAGTTGACCCAAAATTGTGCTAAGTCAAAAGGATGTTGTAGAACAAATTTGGATGGGGTATAATATGCCAAACTGAAGGTGGACGTATCTAGAATTCAAATATAAAATTGGATTTGAGAAATCAATATTTGTTGTGCTTCGAAATTCAAAGCTATGGTAAACTACTAATATAGTCATTATTGACTTTAATATTTAAAATATCCATCTAAAATAAATAAAGATAATTAAAAATAAATTCCAAAAATTAGGGGCTTACGGACACTATTGGCATGTGTGTAGTAGGCTCAAAATATGTTTAAAATGATATATTGGATCAAAAAGTTTGGGTCGGATTTGGGTCTCCAATTCCAATAAGAAGATTACATCGGAATTACAGTGAAGAGTAAATGAGCATTTTGATCCAAAAGTTGTGCAAGAAAAATATAGTGCATGGGAACATGTTTGAGTGGGACATGATAAGCCTACGTGAAGGTGTACTTGTCTAGAGCACGAACAAGTCGTTGGTTTCGAGAAATAGGCCAATATTGTGTTTTAAAAGCCAAAGCTACGGCAAAGTGTATTTATAATCATAACTGAAAATAAAATATGGTTTAATAAAAAAATTCTCCAAAATCTGAGGGCTTACGCTGGTTAGGATCTCAAGAAGGTAATCGTTATTCATGAGATAGTGAAGGAGTGGATTTTGTTTGTAAGAAATAAATGATTGAGTTTAGCATGATTGTACAAATTTTAAAGGACTAAACTTTATAACTTCGATAAACAAAAGGCTTAATTGCAACTTGATACCCTCAACTATCACCGTTTTTTAACTTGATACCCTAAAATTTTTTACTCAACAACTTGATATCCTCAACTATCACCAGTTTTCAAATGCATACCTTAAAATAAAAAAATTCCAAAAATACCCCTGCCCCCTCTCTCCCCCCCCTTCTCTCTCTCCGGTGATGCCCTCCCCTTCCCTCTCCGGTGATCGATGCCTCCTCTCATCCTCTCTGACGTTGCGTGACAATAAAGATGAGCGGTGGGAGGAGGGGGTGGAAGTGCGGATGGGGACGGGGGGTGGACGACGATAGGAGGGTGGGGCGACCGTGGGAGGGGGCAGATCGAAGGAGTGGCGGAAGAGGGAGGTGGAACGGCGAGAAGAGGATGGGGATGGCCGAGGGTGTTGGCCGAAAGAGGGGTGAGGGGCAGCGATGATTGAAGGGGTGGAGAAGAGAGAGATGGAAGGGGTATTTTCAAAAAAAAAATTCAGGGTATCAAATTGAAAAAGAAGAAGTTTAGGGTATCAAATTGAAAAATGGTGATAGTTGAGGGTATCAAGTTGCAATTAAGACAAATATTTATCTGTGTGTGTGTGTGTGTGTGTGTGTGTGTGTGTGTGTGTGTGTGTGTGTGTGTGTGTGTGTGTGTGTGTGTGTGTGTGTGTGTGTTATATTTTTTATATGGACTATCAAAATTATATGGCTTAATTGCTAATTGCTACCCTCAACTATCACACTTTTTCAAGTTGATACCCTAAACTTTTTTTTTGTAACAACTTGATACCCGGATATTATTTTGGACAAAAATGCCCCTACCCCTAACCCCCCCTCCCCCGTGCTAGCTTCGCCCCCCCCCCCCTCTGCTAGCTCCGGCCGCAGCTCCCCCACACCCCCCCTGCTCGCTTCAGGCCATCCCCTCCCTCTCGCTCCGGCCGTCCGCCCGCTCCCGCCTCTCCCTAGGGCTCGACAGCGGGAGGAGGGGGGCTGGAAAGGGGGGTACGGAGCGGGAGGCGGGGGCAGGAGGTGGCCCGGAAGCGAAGAGGGGAGGAGGTCGGCCGGAAGCGATGAGGGGGGGGTCGGCCGGAGCTAGCAGGGGGGTGGCCAGAGTGGGGGAGGGGGTGGAGGGAGGGAAGGAATAAGGGCATTTTGGGGTTTTTTAAAATGTTAGGTATTAAGTTGAAAAAAAAAATAGTTGAGGTATCAATCTGTTACGAAAAAAAGTTTAGGGTATCAACTTGAAAAAGTGTGATAGTTGAGGGTAGCAATTAGCAATTAAGCCAAATTATATATATCTTTTTGAAACTAGAAATTGCTGAGAAACCCACTTTTGGGGTTGGTTTGTATGAAAAACCCACCTGCATGATGGGTTTTATGAAATGTCCAGAATTATATATTTCCACGTTAAATATTCCAAGATTCCTTTCAGATGCTCTATATTTACAAAATTGCCATCTTTATAATACCATAACTACCCTTCGCACAAACTCGGATTTGGATTGCAATTTTTGTCTTCTTCTTTACGAAAGATCTGAATTCCATTGCTCTCGTCTTCAGCAGAGATGTTTGCCATTAAAATCTTTTGATGTAATTTCAATACAAATAGAACGGTGTTACAATGTAGGACTTAGACGTAGTCCTAGGAGTACACTTTTGTTTATCTGGGTCCCTTGTGCCGATGGAGCAAGTGGTAATGCGTTGACTCCGTTGACGATCTGACGATGGTTCTCGGTTCTCTGAAGATCTTGGTTGCTCTAGGTGTAGGAGCTTGCGGAGAGGAAGAAGACGTTGAGTGTCTGTATCTGCCTCTCTCTATATGTTGCTGGTGGTTGTACGATGTGTCTCTGTCTGTGTGTGTGTTAGAAGGAGATAATCCCTCTATTTATAGCTTTACAGGCTGGCTGCTCATCTACGCATGTAGGATGCACCTGTACGCGGAAATGCTAGATGGTGGTTGCTGATGGAGGCGCATGGGCGATGCGCTCTGATTGAGGAGTTGAACCATTCTTATTGCTGTCGTGGACTGCGGCAGAGCTGACACGTAGCAATAGAGAAGATCTTTCAGTTGCTGAGATCTTGGGTGATTAGCACCCCTTCATAGGCTGAATCAAGTCAACGGACGCGTGTCGTAGGTCCATCGCTCGAAGATCTCGTATTTGGTGGGGAGTGATCTGATAGGATGCGCCTAGGATTGGGCGCATGAGAAGACTTTGGCTCGTAACCTTTAGGAGTCACGAACCAGTCGGGGTGCATGGCTTTTGAGGCGCATGCGGGGCTTCAGAAGTGACTTTACTTCTCTTTAGGGATCAGAGAAAAGTCCGAGGTGCACGGCTTTTGAGGCGCATGCAGATATTTGGGCGTATAGCTGCGGAGGCGCATGGGGGATGGTTGGGTGGCCATGTGGCTTGTAACCGCCGGAGGGGAGTAATGATGATGCTGACGTCGACGACGCTTCGTTTTTTGAAAAAGCTGTCAATTGTTCATTCCTCGGGGGACGTGCTGCCAACTCTGTCAAACTTCAGCATTTAATGTTCTTTGACAGGTGATGGGTTGTTGAATGGGCGCATCGATCTGCGTTCCACTAGGCGCATGGGGACGCATGGGGGCGCATCCTTATGAGGCTGATGGGCGCATCAATATGATGCACGGTCTGGCCAGCGCATCCGCTTTGTATGACACGTCTTTATGGGCCCGACTGTTACGTTCTTCGAGTGCTTTAAATAGCCGTTCTTGACTTGGCTGAATTTGAAGCGTCAGGTTTATCACCATTAATGCAAATTCATTGTGCGTGATTCGGAGAGCCAGCCACTTGGCGCATGGGTTTGATTTGCCCGGCCTAAAAATAGTGGCAAGGAGAGGGTTTGCTTCTCGTTCTCTAACGTCCTCCCGAAATAAACTTGTTTGTTCGAGCACATTCTGTTGACGAGATGCTCCCGAGGGTGAAGATGCGACACATGGTCTTCATTGATGCACTTGAAGGTGACTGTTACATCCAAAAGTTGGAGTCGAGGGCTTCTGAGGCAGACAGAAGGTGCCTGTTGCATCCAAAGATCGGGATGCTCGAGCCTCGTCTCCGTTATGCTGGAAGAGCCGCAGATCTGAATTGCGGTGCCCCGATCATCTTCCTTGGGCCTTGGAAGGCTCTTTCGAAGCTAGAGGGTTGATTGCCACCCTCGTTCTGCTCAATAAATGATTCATTAGTCGAAGCATTTGATGACGCATATGCTGACACTTCATGATGCGCCTGACTGGGACGCTGAAGGGCGGCACATAACTGAGCTGCTGAAGGGATGAACATAACTGAGCCGCTGAATGGATGCACATAACTGAGGATGCATATAACTGAGGATGCACATAACTGAGCTGCTGAAGGGATGCGCCTGGCTGAGAGCGTATGGCGATATGCGCCTGTTTGAGAGCGCATGGTGGTTGCTGCGCCTAGCTGTAGACTTAGGATCTTTTTTTTGTAGAAATCCTCCTTTGTACAGCTCTTTTTAAGACATGTAATAGACTTTTATAAGAAATGAAAATCTTCTTTTAATGTCTATGCTTTGCTGTGCCAAGTACTTCATCTGAGCTCCCTGGCGCATGTGATGTTAGGCGCATAGGATTTCTGGTCCTGAAATTCCATGCTTCTACAAGACCTCCTTCAAAGTTTTCAAAACTTTTTGTCAAGTTTTGGAATACTTTGAATAAGAAGCATGGTGGCTTCTTCTACGGGGCGCATGATTACTCCGCGTATCAGTGATGGGGCGCATGCTCCTCTCAGTAAATACGAATGATGACGCTTCGATAACCAAGAAGATCAATGATGATCTTTTTGGATTTATTTGTAGTTATCTCTTCACAGAACCCGAAGCGACGGCTAAGGTCACACTTCATCGGTTCACGCGTGCGACTGGGCCTATAAATAGGCGTAGAATGGAGAGGGAGTTCTTCCTCTCTTTGCTGGGCTTATAAATAGGCGTGGGATGGAGAGAGAATTCTTCCTCTCAGTAAATACGAATGATGACGCTTCGATAACCAAGAAGATCAATGATGATCTTTTTGGATTTATTTGCAGTTATCTCTTCACAGAACCCGAAGCGGCGGCTAAGGTCACACTTCATCGGTTCACGCATGCGACTGGGCCTATAAATAGGCGTGGGATGGAGAGAGATAGTTCTTCCTCTCTTTGCTTCCTTCTTTTTTCAGAGTTCTTCTTTTAAAAAACCCTAACTTTCTTCTTTCAAGAAATGGCTCCCAAAACTCTTCGCGGCGGTGCCATTTTTAGAACTCACATACGCCGACTCGCATGGACCTTGATTTCTGATGATGTGCTGAGGTTTTTTCCGCCGACGCACATGGGTTTAAACCCTGATGATGCGCCGAAGCTCCACTGTTGACGCTTATGGGTTTAAACCCTTGATGATGCGCCAAAGCTCCACTGCTGACGTGCATGGGTTTAAGCCCTGATAATGTGCCGAAGCTCTACTGCTGACGCGCATGGGTTTAGACCATGATGATGCGCCGAAGCTCTACTGCTGACGCGCATGGGTTTAGACCCTGATGATGTGCCGAAGCTCTTCTGCTGACGCGCATGGGTTTAGACCCTGATGATGCGCCGAAGCTTCTTTTCAGATGCGCCTGAGCCTTATGCGCTTTTGATAAGAACGTGGCTTAGATTCTCTTATTGTTTCTAACATCTCTGAATCTTTGCCTTCTTTTGTTGACCACCAGTGTCGATGACTGTCCCGCTCTTGAATGAAGTGCTTCTGGATGCTGCCCTCTGTCAGATAGGGGTGGATTATAATGAAGAGGTGATAAACCCTGCTCAAGCTGCCATTATGCTGGATCAGTCTCCCGAAAGAATGACTCAAATCTGGGAACAATAGCATGGGTTCCTTAAACGGATGATGGAGCGTGGCATTTTGAAATCTGCCACTTCTGATAATGTGACTTTCTTGAAGCCTGAGTTCCTGTTCGGGGACCGCCTTACTTCTATTGAAGCAAAGGTGTTGAAGGTCAAGGAAGATTGGTTCTTTACAGCCAGAGAGGTGCATATGACTGTTAGGCAACTTGAGCGTCAATGGCCTTTGACGGCTTTCTTTCGTCTTGCTTCCAAGAGGAGGATGTCTTGGGAGCTAACCCCGTCTCGGGGGGAGCGGTGGCAGGCGCCATCAAGGTTGACGCTACCTCCAACCAGAGGGATACTTTGGTCGCCGTACGGTCTGGGCCTTCTTTCACCTGGCGGACTCTACGTCCTGGGAGCATTTACAGTGACGTTCCCATCAATACATTTGCTTTTGGAGCTTCGACTTTTATGAACTGCATGCTGTTGTTGGAGCGATCGTACCCGAAAGATAAATTTCGGATAGAGGGTTGGTGTCATTATGTTTCCAAATGGGACAAGCTGACACTCTGGATTCTGTCGCGGTTCCAAACCGAACTCCGAGAGATAGGGTTGACTGCCGCAATCCGTACTACTCAGGCAGGTGTTGACATCAATCGGCATATATTTCTTGCGCTTCTGGAGATGTTTAACACCCAGACCGGGACTTTCTTCACCCTGGTGGGGGAGCTGGGACTCGTACTTCATGAAATGTACGAAGTGTCAAAGCTCCCTTGGGGATCAGAGCCTTATGAGGAATATTTCCCAACCAACGAGGAGTTCCAAGTCCTAGGGGACAAAGCCGAGGAGATGATGGCCGTCTTCAAGGAAGTGGCGAGTCATCATTGTTATATACAGAAAAGGGATAAGGGCGGGTCACAGCCTCATGTGACCGCTTAGAGAGATTATGTCTTTAAGCAAGACAAGGATGATCCCTCCCAGTTTACCACTCCGCCAGCACTTTCCAGTAGCGTGGTGCTCTCCGAAATGAGCAGGTTAGGTGAGAAGAATCCCCAGAAAAACGAGGACCGGCAGTCGGATGAGCGCTCCTATAGCTATTTCTGGCACCTTACTCATCGGATGTCGTCAAAAGCAGTATTAGCTGCGTATCTGATGATTTGGCTTCGGGATTATGTCTTCTCGGGCGGGTCAGGCTCCGTGGAGAGGGTGACCCAGAATCTAATCCTGCCAGCTGTGAAGTTAGTTTTTGGCCGACGCCTGGCTCTGCTCCCCGCAAGGGTGTGCAACCTGCTGCGAGGTTTACGAGAATTTGCAAGAAATATGGTTCATAAACGAGGTAGGAATGACAACTTCCTCCGTACCGAACTGCCGTTTCATTATTTGATGGGGTGGTTAATTTTACACCATCCCAATATGATGAGTCCGGGCTCGGAAGAAGACCACAGGGTCGGGGATGCATTCTTCCGCCGTTTCCACCAGGGGAGCTGGTTGCATGCTGGTGTTCCTGTTTGCAGGAAAGTTTTATCCCACCTCCAGGGGTGGGAGATCACCAAAGTTGGTCCTGTCTTTTCGTGTTTTGAGGCCAACGAAGACTTAGTGGATTCGGGTGAAGATGCCACCACTCTGCCTCCATGGGGATTCAGCTGGTTGTAAAGTATCCGGCCGTCCCATCTGGTGTACCGAAATAGGAACCAGTGTTAACTGGAACCGTATTTGCCGAGCCGTTTTGTGCGATAATTCGGCTATGCTCAGTTGATGTTGGATAACCCCAGTATTAATCTGGGGTATACTAGAAGTTTGTTGGATGGTGCACGAGCTTGGCATTACTATAATGTCGGATGTACCGGAGCTCGCTTTACGCTGCCCGTCCAGAATCCGCAACCGCCGATTCTTTTCTCGGCCACCAAATTTTATTGTGTTATGAATGTCGTGCCCCCCGGATATGATAGGGAGACCAGTCTCATTGCCGGCACCCAGTTAGCGGTGACCGGAAACATATTGGCAAAGGCTCGATCGTACCGTCCGCCAGAGGTGGGTTATCGAGGTACCCCTGCCGTATCTACAGGAGGTCAGGCAGAACCTTCGGTCGATAAACTGAAAAGACGTGCTGATACAGAGGCTGGCTCTTCCGCACCAAAGAGGCAGAAGAAGGCATTATCACCGACAGTGTCATCGGATTCAGCACGTACGGAGGTAAGGATGTCCCATATAGTCTGGTTAGGTTCAACATTTCTTGTGACCTATGCTTTCTTTTTATAGGA
Source organism: Iris pallida (assembly GCA_029216955.1). Classification (NCBI taxonomy): domain Eukaryota; kingdom Viridiplantae; phylum Streptophyta; class Magnoliopsida; order Asparagales; family Iridaceae; genus Iris; species Iris pallida. The sequence goes on from JANAVB010021798.1 coordinate 36,902,177, forward strand.
GCCGCTAAAAAGGAGACCCCGTACTCCAAAATCTGGTGGCAGCAGACCAAAGGAGGTGGCGGGCTCATCGGAAGAGCACGTTCCGCCGATTGTGATGTCTCCCGAGAAGGAGAACCCAGACGATGTCGTTGTTGTGGAGACTCCAGTATCTCCAGATTATGTAGGAAGGGAAGCTGAGGTTGAAGCAGTTCCCGGAGTGGTGCAAGCCGTCGTGGGAGCCTTGGACGTTGAGGGTCCAACAGACATGGGGCTTCCAGATAAAGAAGTGGAGTGGAGTTCGTCGTCTTCAGATGACGTTCCTCCAGAGATGCATGAGTCTGTTGCGGGGGCAACAGACGTGATTAAAACAGAGAAGAAGGTTGATTCCCCTTCTTGTCATGATGAGGGGAGGTCGGCTGTAGCGTTGCCGAGCCCTACCCCAGGCTCAACAGTGGAGGCTGAGGTGGCTGCCGACCGGGAGGTAGCGACAGATCCTATCCCCGAAGAGGGATTTAATGAGGAGGGGGAGACTCGTCTGCCAAGCCCGACCCCAGAGGACGTGTCCCGCCAGGAAACGGGAGCTGATCCAGTTAGCTTGCCAGAGGAAGGCTCTGTGCTGGTTACCGATCGCGCCTCGGTGGTGAAGGAGGCAACTCCGGATGTTGATAGTCCCCTTGAGACGGGAAAGGGCAAGGCCTTGCTGGTGCAGGATCCTTCTGTTGCTTCTTCGACATGGGGGACGATATCGACACCCCACCCAACTCCTTCTGCTCTCTTGGCATCTCGAGCTAGTAGCAGAATTCAAGTTCCTGGTGCGGGAGGGTCTGCTGAGGTCGATGTTCCAGCCTCGCAGATTGAGGTCGGCGGGTCCTCTTCAGGTCCGCCATCTAGGACAGCTCCTCCAACTCCTGCCATGACACCACAAGTACTGGCGGATGCGGATGAGTACGTGAAATTCATCGTTGAGGCAGTGTACAAGATGCTGTAGAAGGGTGTATCGACAGTGATGAACGCCAATAGGAGTTTTTTGATGGCAAAATCTATGGCGCTTTCCTACATCGGTCTGATACGTCTCCACCAGGGCCACGATCATATGGCCGAGATTCTGGAGGCCTCGGTGACTGAGCTGGACTAGCTGCTTTTCGAGTTTCAGTGTATCCAGCGAAATGATCTCTCCGCCCTGATAGACGCAGAAAAGGAGAAGCTGATCGCTGAGACTGAGTCCTCTTATCAGGCCACTGTGGGTGTCTGGGAACGCGAGGTGGCTGAAACTGAGGCTGCGGTGGAGAGGCTATCTCAGTCCACGCAAGAGAAGATGGAGTTGCGGGCCGCGTTGGACGCTAGTATAGCGGAGGTTGATGCCAAGATTTGCCTCCTTGAAGACCAGCAGGCCCAACTCTTATTAGATGCTGAGCGAATCCAGGCTGAACATATAGCATCTAAGGAGGAGGAAGCAGCTTTCATTCGCCGGGCTCTTACCCTGGCTCGGCAGCGGTAACAGTTGGACGAGAAGCATAAGGATGATACTTCTCCTGAGGCCATAGAAACGATGCGTCAAGAAGCCGAACGCCGGGTCCTGGCAACCGTAGAGACTCGGGCGGCAGACTTGAAGCATCGGATTGAAGAGCTTTCGGCCAACCCCGAGGATGTTTAGGGATTGTAGTCTCCCTTTTTTTTGTAATTTGTAACTCTTGCTGGGGGTGTAATCCTTTATTTTTTGAATAAAGAATACAGAGTTTTTTTTGTGGTGTGTTCATTTTTGCTTTCATGAACTTGATGATTTGTGTGGACCTATTATCTTTTGCGCACCTTGGTTTTTAAGGTACAGATAATAAGTTCGAGAGAACCGACATGTTTGCTCAGAGGTGATGTGGACGTGGCAAATATGTGGGTCCAATGATATAATCTTCCTACTCATAGGTGTTATGGACGTGGTAGGAATGACTCTGGGGGGATACGCGAAACTACTCAGAGGTAATGTGGACGTGGAAGTTCTGCGATCAATGTACGACAACGCAGGGGTTATCTGTACGGGATGTTTACTCAGAGGTAATGTGGACGTGGTAAACATGATGGGTAGCGTTGTCTTACGGAGCGTAAGATTTCGCTTTGTAGGGTGTAGGGGAACAACTCAGAGTTAATGTGGACGTGGTTGTCCTTCTACTAGAAGATAGAACGCTATAGAACAGCTGGGTTCCAGAAGCGTAAGATTTTGCGGGCGGTGTACGTGAGCCCTGATAATTGCATCCACAGACTCCCTTGTTGGTTGGAGATAGAAGTACAAGTCTGAAGGATGTCAAGAGTAGTACTTCTTTAGGAACTTGCCGTTGATGGGCATCATGAACAAGTCCCTATTGGATTTGGTGAGACGGTAGGCACCGTTTGAGTATACCGTCTCTATGATGAAAGGCCCCTCCCACTTGGGCTTGAACTTTTCTGGTGTCTTGTGAGTCAACACCATTGGCCTCCTGACTGCCAGTACCAGGTCGCCTACTTGGAAAGTCCTCTGCTTGACCTTCTTGTTGAAAGCCTGTGATATATGGGCTTGATAGAGTTCGATGCGTTGTTGGGCCAGGAGACGTTTTTCGTCAAGTGCCTCCAATTCTCGCAGATGGCGACGTTGATTGTCTTCTTCTGTGAGTTGATTTGTGATCGCTATACGGTGTGAGGGTATCTGGATTTCGAGAGGAAATACCGCTTTGCTTCCGTAGACCAGGAAGAATGGTGTGTTGCCCGTCGGGGTCCGTACCGTTGTGTGGTAGGCCCAAAGGCATTCGCCGAGCTTTTTGTCCTAGTCATGTTTGTTGGATGACACGACTTTTTTGAGTAGCTTGATGATAGTCTTGTTAAACGTCTCGGCCAATTCGTTTGCTGTCGGATTGTAGGCAGTTGATGCCACGTTTTGAATGCGACTCTTGTCACAGAATCTGCTGAAAACATGGCTGATGAACTGAGGACCGTTATCGTGGATAATCCTCCGAGGTACCATAAAACGGTAGATGACATGGTGCTTGATGAAGCTGATCACCCTAGAGCTCTTCACTTCCGCCAGTGGAACTGCTTCTGCCCATTTGGAGAAGTAGTCGGTGATGGCTAGGATAAAGCGGTGTTCCCTCGATGAAGGAGGGGTGATCGGTCCGACGATGTCCATGCCCCACGCTTCAAAGGGCCAGGAGGCGACCGTAGGATGTAGTGGTTCTGACGGTGTATGGATGAAGTCAGCGTGAAGCTAGCACGCATGGCACTTCTTAGCATAATCGACAGCGTCGGCTGCCATGGTTGGCCAATAGTAGTCCATGCGTCGCAGTCGATCCTGCAACTTAGGCCCAGGTTGATGAACCCTGCAAGTTCCGTCATGAGCTTCTCGAAGGGCTTCGGCTGCTTCTTCGTTGGATAAACATCGAAGGAGAAGTCCATCGTAGGAGCGTCGGTACAGTATTTTAGTGGCTGTATCATAATAGAATCGAAGGGAACGCCTCCTGACAGAGATGGCTTCTTTCGGGTCCTCTGGGAGAATTTCGTAGACAGCGAAGTCGATGAACGAGAATCTCCAGTCTCGAACATTAACACCAGTATTTGTTGACATGGCATGGGCCATTTGTGAGCAAAGGTTATTTTTAGGACATACCAAGTCTCGACCAACTACCATGACGTAGTGTTGAGTCCCGAAGGGTGCTGCCAATGAGGCTGCGAGGCCAGCTAGAGCGTCAGCCTCCAGATTTTGTAAATGAGGTACATGTTCGATGAAGAACTTGGTGAAGGTTGAAATAATGTTCAATGCAACTTCATGGTAAGGAATCAGATCTTCATGGCGAACTTCGTATTACCCTCTGACCTGGTTAACGACGAGTTTTGAGTTGCCGTAGGCTTCCATATGATCCACCCCAGCTGTTGCTCCAGCTGGAGTCCCATGATGAGCACGTTGTACTCGGCAACATTGTTGGAGCACGGATTCGAAAGGGAGTATGCACGCTGGATGACCAGCTGATCGGAGGAGACTAAGACTACCCCCACACCTGCGATGATTTGGCCTTTGGGACCTGTTCTTGACGCGCCATAGAAAAACATCCGCCAGACGGAGCTTTCTTCGGTGACGTTTGATTCTTGGACCTCATCCGGGATGTCTTCATAGAGTCTAGAGGACTCCGGGATGGGGTGTACAGCTAAAAAGTCGGCCAAAGCCTGACCCTTGACGGCTTTTTGTGGAACGAACACCATGTTGTATGGCGTTAACAGGATTGCCCACGTAGCTAGCCGGGAGTTTAATGACCCTGGCTTCGTCATGAGAACTCTGAGTGGATTGACTCGGGGGATGACATGAATTGTCTGGCCCGAGACATAATGGCGAGTCTTCTGGATGGCAAATACCAGAGCCAAATACTCTTTTTCAACGGGGTTGTACTGGTGTTCGGCCCCGATCAGTGTTCTACTGAGGTAGTAGATAGCTTGCTCATAGCCTGTATCGCTGTTCGGAGCCAGCAGAGCGCCGAGGGAATGATCTATGGCACGGACGTAGAGGAGAAATGGTTTGCCGACGACGGGTGCCACTAGGACCGGAGGGCTCGTCAAGTAAGCCTTGATATCGTCGAAAGCTTTTTGGCATTCCTCTGTCCAGATGTAAGAGACTCCATTCTTCATGAGCTGGGTGATGGGTTGACTTTTTCTAGAAAGGTTTGCTATAAACCTCCGGATATATGCCAGACGCCCTAGCAGGCCTCGAAGTTCTTGGAGGTTCTTTGGAGGGTCCATGTCAAGGATGGCTTTGGTCTTCTCAGGATCGACATGAATGCCTTTCGCCGTGATAATGAAGCCCAAGAACTTTCCGCTAGAAACCCCAAGAAAGGATTTAGCGGGGTTCATCTTGAGTTGATGCGCTCGCATGAGATCGAAGACTGTCTTAAGGTCTTGTAGGTGATCTCCTTTGAGATGGCTCTTGACTACAATGTCATCAACATAGCATTCGACTGTCTTGCAAAGATGCTGACGGAAGATGGTGCTCATAGCTCATTGGTATGTTGCACCAGCATTCTTCAAGCCGAAGGGCATCACTGTGTAGCAGAAGACCCCCTTCAGAGTCCTGAATGACGTGTGTTTTGCGTCATCAGGGAACACCTTGATCTGGTTGTAGCCCGAATACCCGTCCATGAAAGACATGCGTTCGAAGCCACATGTGTTGTCGATTATCACATCGGTGATTGGAAGTGGGAATTCGTACTTCGGGCAAGCAGTGTTGAGATCCCTGAAGTCGATACAGACTCGTATCTTTCCATTCTTCTTGGTGACAGGGACGACGTTGGCCACCCAATCCGGATGTTGTTCTTCACGGATAAACCCGCTTGTCAGGAGTTTGTCTACTTCCTGATCGATAGCGTTCATGATGTCAGGACAAAAACGTCGCTGTTGTTGCTTTATAGGCTTGGCATCAGGTAAGATGTTAAGCCTATGCATCACAATCTGGGGATCAAGTTCCGGCATATCTTCGTAGCTCCAGGCGAAGACATCGATATATTCTTTAGCCAGCTGGATTAAAGATTCCCGATCTTCTCCTTTTAGGCTTTTGCTGATGAAGATGGGTTTAGAAGAAGATCCATCCCCAAGGTCAATCTGCTCGACTTCATCTTCGGTAGGGGGTTCGCGTAATTCAAAATAAGACTCCCACTGTTCTCCTAGGCGTTGAGCCCAGGGTTCTTCTTCGAAGAATTCTGGCGTTTGGTCTTCGCCTTCATCTTCTTGAGATTGTACAGATGTCATGTTGGCTGATAGCACTTTCTTGAAGACTGATCCGATACTGGTATCGTAATCCCAAGTTGATGCTTCGGAAGAATGAGAATGTTCTGCTTCTTCTGCCTTCGAACTCTCTGGAGTTGACGGCGGCGTGACATAGCCCACCCCCCGTCGAGTTCGATGATAGTAGTCCTACGACTTTTCTTTAGGTGTTGGAAGCCAGAGAGAAAGACGTCGACCCTTGCCTTAGTTCAGGCCTTTGTTGCTTTTTAGGTCGTAACCCATCTTTTGGATGAGGTACTCTGCCTTGTCCGTGTACCGATAAACTTGTATTCTGCCGGTATCTGGTTCTTGCTCGAGTGGCGGGAGGTCTTGAAGACGCTCGACTTTGTCGAAGATGAAGGATTCTTCGTCTTGATTCCGTGGTGGGACTACAAAACAGACCCCTTGGGACGGGAATACTCGATTTACATGATGGATGGTCGTTATTTGTGTTTGTAATGACCGTAGAGCATTATCTAATATACATGACATTCTAATGTGGAAGACTAGAATAATTAAAAGATGCTCTATTATTGATGAAATATGAGATTTTATCCTGTGGAATTATATTGTCCAGAGAGGGTGCATCTATATCAGCAGGGATATATTCCCCTAGCTCTTCATCTATGAGTACTGGGATTGGATCGGGAGAGTCCACCACAGTTTTGATCTTGGGGTCCGAGAGGGCTATGTGGGCCTTCTCCGGCAGCTGGGATGAGACAGATGATCGCGGCGGCTTGCCCTTAAGACGTACTTTCAGAGGTGCCTCAACTGCGCCTTCGGTGATTGGTGCCTTCCCCTGTAGTTTTGCTACAAGGGGAGCCAATGTTTGAGGTGGCTTTCCCTTGAGCCGTATCTTCAAAGGAGCTTCAGTGGATGTTCTACCTGGAGCCGTTGGTGCTTTTCCAGGTAGCTTGATATTCATGGGAGGCAACGTCTGAGGCGGCTTCCCTTTGAGTCGAATTTTTAAAGGAGCGTCGGGAATCATCTCTGGCTCCATGTCGGATTCTGCTGTCGTTTCTGCTTTATCGTCAGCATCATTGGCTTCCTCCTCGTCAGGTGACTTGTACAAGTTAGAATCAGTGAAGTAGGCTTCAACCCCCTTGAAAGGATCGATGTTCGTGAACTCCGTCCGGATGATGTCATTGGTGGACACGTATTTCATACATTGGTGGAGTATGGATGGTACCACCATGTACTCATGCAGCCACGGACGACCCAGTAGGAGGTTGTAGTTGACATCGGCGTCCACGACATAGCAAGTGACCCCAGTTCTGAGGTTACCAATAAAATACTTATGTCGTATTTTGCCCAGTGGCTCACTTTTGATGGCATTGAAGCCACTGATTGTTGTGTTGGAAGGCGCCAGTCGGTACATTAGGATCCCCAGTGTTGAGAGCAACGTCTTCGGAATGATGCTAAGGAAAGACCCTGGATCGATCTGAATCCGCTTCACCTTGACAGAACCGATATACCCTGTATAATACAGCGGCCTGTTGTCTCGGTTGTACTTGAGCAGCATGTCTTGTTGGATGAAGGTTATGTTAGGGATAACTTCATTCGCACAATGACAGTGCGCACATGTAGTCGGAGTATCCTCGGGCTGCTTGACCTGACTGATGAAGGACTCAGCATCCTTCAGGGCTTCACAGAGAGCTTCACGAGTGTCCTTGGAAAGGCAAAGAAGCTCAAACAGAGAGAGGCGGGCAGGAGTAATGGCAAGTTGTGCCAGTATGTCGAAGTTGTGGGGCTTGGCTAGCCCCGAAGCATTCTCCTTTCGTAGAGGCTTGTCGAAACGGGCCTCTACATGCTTCTGCTTATTGGCTGTTGGAGGCTTGGACGGGCCCTCTTCCTGGGCAGCAGGGATGGTGCAAGGAGGCACCACCTCGACGGCTGCTTCATCAGGTTGGTCGTTCTGATACGAACGCGTCTATACAGGAAGTGCCTCTTCCGCAGAGGAAGAGACCATGCGGCAGGACTTGATCTTCCTGCCTTTGGTTTTGGAGGCAGAGCATACCTCCGGTTGAGTAACCTCGGAGACGAGATCAGGGTGAACCCGTAGGACCTCTCCCCAAGATGTGGTGAGTGGGATGAGTCCACTCACGTTGTCACGAGTAGGTGGTAGATTGACCACCTCCATTGTCGCCTTAGGGATGGGGATGACGCCATCTTGTGTCGTGGTTGGCGGCAAGGTACCAAATTGGAGTGACACTAGGTTGGCCGAGACCGTTTTCTCCTCGTAGTCGACGGAGATAACATCCGTATTGATCATGCGCTGGATGTAGTTTTTGAGGACATAGCAGTCCTTAGTTGGATGTCTGACAAACCGATGGTAGTGACAGTACCTCGGATTGTCCACTTTTCCAACCTCGTCGGGACGCTTCGGGTCCGACAATTTGATCTTGTCACCTTGTTTCAGTATCTCAAAGAGTTGCAGGGTGTCTTCATCGTTGAAAGAATAAACCTCCTTTGGCCTTGGTGCAAGTGGAGGCTTTTGAGTGGGTGCTGATGCACCTTTGGAGGCATTGACAGTCAACGCCTGTTTTTCCTTCGTCTCTCGTCCGGGGTTGTTGGCTGCAGGCCGTTTTCCTTTGTCCTTAAAGGCAGAGAAACTAACTCCCAGAAGGCAAGCATTGGACGCCTTCTTTTCTACTGCTTCGGCTTCGATGATCAAGGAACTCCAGTCGGGAGGAGGAGTGGAGTTCAGCCAGAGTTTGACTGCAGGCAGCATGTTCATACTGCAGGAGGAGAGGAGTGCGTGTTCTGGCATGCCCAGGGGCAGTTTGAAGTAGGCCTGTCGGAAGCGTTCGATGAATACTCGAACTGTTTCCTTCTCCTTCTGGCGTATCTCTATGAGGGACGCCATTGTCATGTCCTTCCCGCCGTCGTAGAAATGGTCGAAGAAGAGACGCGTCAGATCGTCGAAGGAAGATATAGAGTTATCGGGGAGGCTGCAGTACCAATCGGACGCCACTCCTTTTAGTGCCCCAACAAATATGCTGGTAAGTAGTACGTCCTCCTTCGGAAGATGTCCCGTTTGGGACTGGAAGTACGTCAGATAGCGACGCGGAGAGTCCTTCCCGTCGTACGGTGTCAGAGTTTGTGGTTTATATTTAGGAGGATAAACCACTTTGTTCCATTCAAGGGGATAAGGTTGGGGGATCCCCATCTTCTGGCGCTCCTCTTGTCTGTTCTTGGACTCAAAGCGCTCGCGCAAGTCCCTGATCATCTCCACCACGTCTTCCGTAGAGCTGGGAGTCAGGGAAGGTGGTATTGCCTGGAGTTGAGCATTTGATGGCTCCAACGTCCGAGGTGCTTCGCGGCGATCCATATCCAAGGATACCCGTTGAAGGGGTACACTTGATTCTCCATTGGCCCCTGGGTCAGGACCGGTAGACGGTGCCCTGGCCAAAGCTGACCGTATCTCAAACACTGCTTGAGTCAGTGTTTGTATGGAGGCGGAGAGGGTTTTAAGTCCTCCCTCCAGGGTATCCATGCGCTGGACGAGGTCTGCTGGCGGCGCATCCGGTTCGGTATCACCCCCAGTCATGTATACTGTCATGACACAGCTGGAGTCGGATGGATCAGTTGAGTCTTTGCTTTCGGGCTCGCTCTCTTATAGGGAAGAAATTTCCCCTGGTGCTTCGTCCTGGTTACCCCCAGCTATGTTTTAGAGGACACCCTCGTCTTCGGAAGAAGTATCCGCGAGGGCCTGATTACCTCCAGTTCTGTCTTGGAGGACTTCTTCGTCTTCGAGACGCAGGTCCGCAGGGGCCAGACTACCTCCAGCTGTATCCGGGAGGCTGACTTCGTCTCCACGATGAAGATCCACCCCAGCTGTGCTCTGGAGGGCATCTTCGTCTTCAGAAGGAGGATCGACAAGGGCCTGACTACCCCCAGCTTCCTCCAGGATCTTCTTTCTCCCCCGAGTGCCTTCGAACACTCCAGAGGATGGAACAGTTGTCTTGGTTTTCCTCGACTGGCTCTTGGATGAGGACGAGGAATGACCAGTAGCCTTTTGGATTGACGAGGAATTAGAGATCACGTTGCATGAAGCAACCTTTGGTTCCGCTTCAATTGACACCTTCTTGCCGAGGCGATGTCGGAGAGGTGTTGATGATTGCAGCCGCTGGAACACCGACTGCCTTGGTGGCGGGATTGCTGTTTTGCAACAACAGTTTATGGTGACTACAGCACAGACGTACCCTGTGAGGGGTGCATTGTGCTTGTTAGTCGACTCTCCTGACCGGCGTTTGTGAGTGATCACGTTACGCAGATCGTTGGAGGAGAGTGCCACCTTAGCACCCCCATCAGGCGCATGGCAAGGCCAAGCGCCGAGGTGGTCAAGTGAATGCTACGCCTCCTGATCCAACACCAAACAGGTGCTCAGATCAGTAGTCGGGGAACAACATTTACAATGACTTGAACGAACCTCAAACGCACAACCAGAGGAGGCACGGGAGTTCAAGACCACAGGGTTTGCCTTGCTCGACTCGGTTGCGAACGCAACAGATGCGCCCAAGTGCGACAAGGACTTTGAAGGTCGACTCTTTTTTGGCGCAGAAGCACCCGAGTCGACCTTGTACAGCTTATCATCAGCAGCGCGCATGATTATGAGCGCATGCTTCTGGTTTGCTGTCGGTATAGCACATTTGAGGCGCATGGCCCATGCTGCCTTGGACTTCTTCGTACTAGCCCGCTGGGGCGCATAGTACTCAGAGTCCAAATTCTCTTCGCCACTACAGCGAGTGAGTCTGTCAAAGACAGAGACCTTCTGTAGGGCATCAGAGATGATGCGCGGGGCATTAGCTGCGCCCCTGCTCCGTCGACGTATCTTCCTCATCTGAGAGGAAGATAGCTGGGAAATGTGGTCAATCGTACGTTTCCCCGAGAGATGCGTTGCACCGATGGGCGCATCTTGGTTGCTGAGGACGTCAGCGGGAAGGGAAGACTGCATTGGCGCATCTCCTTCGGTGGTGGTGCTAGAGGCAAAACCTTGCGCACCCAGACTTGGCGAGTCTTCTTCGGCTTCGGCAGCCACTTCGAAGGACTCGCACTGCCTTCAGAGATGAACTCCTCATACACCTGTTAATTGAGGCGTACGACCAGCGTCTTGTGGGAGGAGCCCACCTTTACGTCGTCGGATTGCGACACAGCTTTCTCGGTGGAGGAGAAAGAGGTCCCCAACAGAGTCGCCAGCTTGTTTGCCATTAAAATCTTTTGATGTAATTAATACAAATAGAACAGTATTACAATGTAGGACTTAGACGTAGTCCTAAGAGTACACTTTTGTTTATCTGGGTCCCTTGTGCCGATGGAGCGAGTGGTAATGCGTTGACTCCGTTGACGATCTGACGACGGTTTTCGGTTCTCTGAAGATCTTGGTTGCTCTAGGTGCAGGAGCTTGCGGAGAGGAAGAAGACGTTGAGTGTCTGTATCTGCCTCTCTCTATATGTTGCTGGTGGTTGTACGATGTGTCTCTGTCTGTGTGTGTGTCAGAAGGAGATGATCCCTCTATTTATAGCTTTGCAGGCTGGCTGTTCATGTGCACATGTAGGATGCGCCTGTACGCGGGGACGCCACGTGGTAGTTGCTGATGGAGGCGCATGGGCGATGCGCTCTGATTGAGGAGTTGAACCCTTCTTATTGCTATCGTAGGCTGCGGCAGAGCTGACACGTAGCAATGGTGAAGATCTTTCAGTTGCTGAGATTTTGGGTGATTAGCACCCCTTCATAGGATGAATCAAGTCAAAGGACGCGTGTCGTAGGTCCATGGCTCGAAGATCTCGGATTAGGTGGAGAGTGATCTGATAGGATGCGCCTGGGATTGGGCGCATGATAAGACTTTGGCTCGTAACCTTTAGGAGTCACGAACCAGTCGGGACGCATGGCTTTTGAGGCGCATACGGGGCTTCAGTAGTGACTTTACTTCTGTCTTTAGGGATCAGAGAAAAGTCCGAGGCGCACGGCTTTTGAGGCACATGCAGAGATTTGGGCGCATGGATGCGGAGGCGCACACGGGATGGTTGGGCGGCCACGTGGCTTGTAACCGCCGGAGGGGAGTAATGATGATGCTGACATCGGCGACGCTTCATTTTCTAAAAAAGCTGTCAACTGTTCAGTCCTCGGGGGACGTGCTGCCAACTCTGTCAGACTTCAGCATTTAATGTTCTTTGACAGGAGATGGGTTGTTGAGTGGACGCATCGATCTGCGTTCCACTAGGCGCATGGAGACGCATGAGGGCGCATCCTTATGAGGCTGATGGGTGCGTCAATATAATGTGCGGTCTGGCCGGCGTATCCGCTTTGCATGACACGTCTTTATGGGCTCGACTGTTACGTTCTTCGAGTGCTTTAAATAGCCGTTCTTGATTCGGCTAAATTCGAAGTGTCAGGTTCATCACCATTAATGCAAATTCATTGCACGAAATTCGGAGAGCTAACCACTTGGCACATGGGTTTGATTTGCCCAGCCTATAAATAGTAGCATAGAGAGGGTTTGCTTCTCGTTCTCTCACGTCCTCCCAAAATAAACTTGTTTGTTCGAGCACATTCTGTTGACGAGATGCTCCCGAGGGTGAAGATACGACACATGGTCTTCATTGATGCACTTGAAGGTGACTGTTACATCCAAAAGTCGGAGTCGAGGGCTTCTGAGGCAAGCAGAAGGTGCCTGTTGCATCCAAAGATCGGGATGCTCGAGCCTCATCTCCGTTATGCTGGAAGAGCCGCAGATATAAATTACGGTGCCCCGATCATCTTCCTTGGACTTTGGGAGGCTCTTTCGAAGCTAGAGGGTTGATTGCCACCCTCGTTATGCTCAATAAATGCTTTATTAGTCGAAGCATTTGATGACGTATATGCTGACACTTCATAATGCGCCTGACTGGGACCCTGAAGGGCGGCACATAACTGAGCTGCTGAAGGGATGCACATAACTGAGCCGCTGAATGGATGCACATAACTGAGGATGCACATAACTGAGGATGCATATAAGTGAGCTGCTGAAGGGATGCGCCTGGCTGAGAGCGCATGGCGAGATGCGCGTGTTTGAGAGCGCATGGTGGTTGCTGCGCCTAGCTGTAGACTTAGGGTCTTTTCTTTATAGAAATCCTCCTTTGTACAGCTCTTTTTAAGACATGTAATAGACTTTTATATGAAATAGAAATCTTCTTTTAATGTCTATGCTTTGCTGTGCCAAGTACTTCATCTGAGCTCCCTGGCGTATGTGATGTTAGGCGCATAGGATTTTTGGTCCTAAAATTCTATGCTTCTACAAGAGATTACAAAGATGTTCGTAGTTCACTGTTCTTTTCTTCAGTCGAACTCCGATCATCGCTCATCATCATCATCATCATTATCGTGTAGAGATTTAAAGTTTTTTGACGATTAGGTCAATTGTGGAGAGAAGATATTCTTCTTCTTTTCCATAAGAGTTAACATCGTTTTGAAAGAAGAACAAAAATTCTTAAATTTTTGTTCCTGACAAATTTTTTTTACCAAAAAAATAAAAAAAATAGGTTTTAGGTTTCTGTCGACTGTTCTCCATCATTCTCCGTATTAAAATTACGGAGAATGGCCTTATCCATGTCAAAATAATGGAAAATGGCCATTCTCCGTGTCAAAATGATGAAGAATGGCCATTCTCCGTGTCAAAATGACGTAGAATAGCTCCGTGATAAAATGACTGAGAATTGCCATTCTTCGTCATTTTAACATGGAGAATGGCCATTCTCCGTGTTAAAATAATGGAGAATAGCCATTCTCCTTGTTAAATTGACGGAGAATGGCCATTATCCGTCATTTTAACATGAAGAATGACTATTCTTAGTCAATTTAACAAGAAGAATGGCCATTCTCCGTGGTTTTAGCACGGAGAATGACCATTCTCCCTCCGTGGTTTTAGCAAGGAGAATGGCCATTCTCCTTGTTAAATTGACGGAGAATGGCCATTCTCCGTCATTCTAATACGGAGAATGGCTATTCTTTGTCAATTTAACAAGGAGAATGGCCATTTTTCGTGGTTTTAGCACGAAGAATGGCCATTCTCTGTAATATTACCATGAAGAATGATCATTCTCTTACATTTTATGGCCAATTGAAACTTTGAAGGGCCATAACTTTTGAGTGGGAGGTCGAAACGTGTCACTCCCGTTTTCTATTATTCGTATTCCAGTGTACGTATGCGAATTTCGACCCGTATTTTATTTACTGTATTTTTGTATTTCTTTATTGCTTGTCTTGATGTATCGGACTAAGGATGACCTTAGGTTGGGTTGGTCCAACTTGACTTGCTTTGGATGGCTTGGTTTGGTTTATTTTGATGGCTGGTTCAACATGTTGAACCATCCCCTCTCCTTATAAAACCCAACCACCCCTTTCTCTCTCTTCATTACTTCTATTTATTTCTTCTCCTTCTTCTCCATTACTCTCCCACTAACCTAGAAAGCTTAGGCAAGTGCAACTTGCTTCATGATGGATCTTCCATTTTATTGTTCTATCTTCTTCTTTATATGATTCTAAGCATCTTTAGGACTTGGAGTTTTCGGTTTGGACGGATGGATTTTTGTAGATCTAAGTTTGTAGCCTTTTCAGTTTTCTTGGGTTTTGATCTACCAAACTTTATTATTTTCAAGTTTGATTGTTCTATGTTGTAGAGAATTCAATTTTACCCAAAATGGACCTTTGAAAAGTTAGATTTCGACTTGTTTTGAGAAAGTTATGGCCAAAGTAAGATTTGAACATCTTTTATGTTCATCTCTCTTGGTTCTGGCAGGGACGATGAATAGTACTGGCTGCAAAGTGCCGCATAGTGCTGGTCGTATAGTGCTGGCCGCATGGCTGCATAGTGCCGCATAGTGCTGGCCGTATGGCTGTATAGTACCGTATAGTGCTGGCTGTATGGCCGTATAGTGCTAGCGGCATGGCTGTATAGTACCACATAGTGCTGGCCGCATAGTGCCGCATAGTGCTGGCCGTATAGTGGTGTATAGTGCCGCATAGTGCTGCATTGTGTCGCATAGTGCTGGCCGCATGGCTGCATATTACCGTATAGTGCTGGCTGCATGGCTGCATGGCTGCATAGTACCGTATAGTGCTAGTCGCAAGGCTGCATAGTGCCGCATAGAGCTGGCCGCATGGTTGCATAGTACCGTATAGTGCCTATTTTCATTGTTTTTGGCTGTTTTATGTCTTATTTGGCTGATTTGTGGCCAGAATTTCTTCCGACTTCCAACATGAAAGTTGTAGATCTTTTCCTTGGCTTCAAGAATATGTTACTAGCTATTTTATGCAAGTTTCTCTCATTCATGATAATGTAAGGATAGAATACGATAGTTGCATGTTAAGGCACACTCTTAACAAGTAACATGACATGATAGTGGCCCATTGTGGCGCACTTTTAACAAGTAACCTTGACATGATAATGACATGATTGTGGCCTGTCGTGGCGCACTCTTGACAAGTAAACCTGACATGTAATCTTGAAAGCTGTTATGACGGCTATCTTGACATGCTGAGTAATAACTCGTCTTAATATCGTGGGTGATTGTTCTTGAATGTGCTTGTATAAGCTACCAGTCTCGTCTCGCATTATGTCTAGGACTTGCATCCCTGATTACCACGGTCAGGGACTCATGCTGAATCTAACTAGGTTAATTACTAGATTGATCAAAGTAGCTCATATAGAGAGATGTTTCTAGTTACAGGCGATCCCGTTATCCCGGCCACACCTGATGGACTTGTAGCCTGCCGACGAGTAGGACACATTTCCAGCCCACTGTCATGTGGGGCACTTCTTGAAACAAGTAATATGCACACTGTCATGTGTTGCACTCCAAGTCACCTAATAATTCTTGATAACTCTTACATGAACCTCTCCTGGATAACCTGGATAACTGCAGGGCTTGCGACTGTCGGAACATCTCATTGCATCTTGCTAGTAACTAGGCTTGTGATAACCCTAGTTAGTTAAAGTATCAAGCCGTACTCTTTGCTTGGCCGTGAATGTTGGATGGAGTCCAATCCTATCTAGTCTTGTCTAGATCCAGTACATGGCTATCTCAGGACATGCTTGCTTCCGCTTTACTCTTAAAAATAAATGGCTAGAGACCCGGTTCTATTCAGGCGAAGGGTTACAACCCCGATCCTTATTTGGTTTAAGATTGTAACCTGGCTTCCAAAATAGTTCCTCATCCTCTCGTCATTTGTTGCCTTATTTATATTTCATGTTTTCCTATTTTTATTCTTATTTATGTTCTGACATGCTGGTTTTAGTTCTTAAGTGAAGCCTCTTTTGTGGCACTTGCTATTTCTGGGGTCTGACCCAGTTGGTTTTGTATGGCCAGATTTCAGAGCAGCACCCGAGGATCTCCCAGCCTTCCAGCCAGATGGTGAACACTAGACATAACTGGCAACGAGTGGATTTTATTTTGCTCTCACACTCTATTGTAAATTATTCTTTTGAGGCGTTTAGCCGCCGAACAAGTGTTAGCTCGTGTTGAATACTTATATTTCTTGTCTACCTAAGGGCTGTAACATGATTGACATATCCTAGGGTTGATCATGTATGACTGAAACTCTTGCTAGTCCTCGCATTTTGTACGACTAGCTTCATGATCATCTGTATATAAAATGTATGGGATGCCTTACTATTGAATATTTGATGGTCTAACATCTTGTAACTGTTATTACTCGCTTGAGATTGAGACACTAGGCTTGTTCTTAACCATAAGAGACTGATAGCTTGTAGATAAATCCTCATATATCTAGACAGCCGTGACCGTATATCAAGGTGGATTATACTTCTATATACGTAGCTGGCTGTGTCTGTCCCCTACTCTCCAGTATTCTAGTTTTGGGACGTGACACGGTTTAAGTGGTGGCCCATGCAGGTCTTGTAAATCAAGATGTGTGAGGGTTTTACCGGATAGATGTCTCAATCAGCACTCGTCTTTGATCTCTACTCGTGTCTTCTAATCTTGTCGGAAATCTTGGCCTGATCACATGCTTATATCCTTGATCTATCTTGGTCCTTCCTTAATGTTTCCCATGTCATTTTCTTAAGTGGCATTGCTCCTGGTCCTGCCGATCAGTCGGAAGGATAACCACCAGTGAACAAGCCTCAATAAGGATATAAGCAGTTCGAGCATCTGACTTTTGATGCTGTCTTGAGGGCAGCTAGGAGGCACGAGTTTACCTCGTAGAGGATCGTGGACCGAACCAGAAGCAGGAAGAGGTCCCATGGGCAGATGAGTCTGTCCTCAGCACCAGCCCCGACAGCTAGGGCTTTGTCGATTGGAGTTCCCCGAAGGGCAAATTCAGTTATGTCGGTTCAGCATTCAACACCGACGTACCCTCAGCAATATAAGCAGAGGCAGTCTTTCGTAATGGGCTGCACTCATTGTGGGAAGCCAGGACACATTGTTTCGAAGTGTCATAGAGCACAGGGATTGTGCTTGGCGTGTGGGCACCGGATCACATGATAGGGTCCTGCCCGAATAGAGCCAGTTCATCATCGTCGAACCTAACTAGTCCATCGGTTAGGGGACCAGCCCCAGCACCGGTGTAGCAGCAGCAGCAGTACCAGCCTCCGAGGCCATTGTTGCCTCAGGCACAAGCCTTCCAGCAGCAGAGACCCCAGTAGTATGCCCACACCCAAGCTCAGATGTAGAACCGGCAGAGAGATTTCTAGCAGAGGGGACCAGCACCCAGAGGGCAAGGTCAGGCTATGGTTCTGACTATGGAGGAAGAGTTAGCTTCAGGTGAGGTGGTGGCAGGTACCATTCTCGTCAACTCTTTTCCAGCATCAGTATTATTTGATTCGGGTGCATCGCATTCATTTATGTCTGCACGATTCGCAACACGAGTAGGACTGGAGTCCGAGTCATTATTAGTAAGGCTCAATATACTTACTAGTAACGGTCTTGTGGGAGTAGATAGAGTATTTTTCTCGTGTCGAATCGTAGTTAGCGGTAGAGAGTTTCCCGCTAGGTTGATAGAATTTTCGATGGCCGATTATGATGTGGTCCTAGGAATGGATTGGTTGAAGGAGCAATACGCAAGAATAGACTGCCATATTTGCAGGATTATTTTTGGTATTCCCGGTGAGACAGAGTTTTAATTCTCTAGGTGTCACGCCCCAGAACCAGAACACTGGAGAGCGGGGGCAGACATAGCCAACTACGTATAATGAAATGGGATCCACCCCACTATACGGTTACGGCTGTCTAGATATATGAGGGTTTATCTATAAGCCATCAGTCTCTTATGGTCAATAACAAGCCTAGTGTCTCAATCACAAGCAAATAAGATGTAAGATCACCAAATATACAATAGTTAGGCGTCCCAAATATTACATATTCAGCTGATCATGAAGCTAGTCATTACAAAATGTGAGGACTAGCAAGAGTTTAGTCATACATGATCAACCCTAGGTTGCCAATCATGTTACAGCCCGTAGGCAGACAGTAAGTAAAATGTACACGAGCTAACACTTGCTCGGCGGCTAAACACCTCAATAGAATAATTTTACAATAGAGTGGGAGAGCCAAAATAAACCCACTCGTTGCCAGGATTCCTTCTAGTGGTCACCATCTGGCTGAAAAGTTGGTAGATTCCCTAAGGTTGCTCCGAAATCTGGCCATACAAAACCAGCTAGGTCAGACCCCAGAAAGAGCAAGTGCCACAAAGGAAGCTTCACTTAGGAACTAAAACCAGCATATCACAAATGAATAGCAAGGGTAATTAAAAGATACTGATAATAACTGAGATAACAATAATATATTGAGCACGAAGAAACCATTCAAGTAGCCAGACTGCAACCCTTAAACCAAACAAGGACCGGGGTTGCAATCCTTCGCCTGAATAGAAACCCGCCTCAATTACTATTGATAAGGTAAAACGTATCAAGCATGACATGTGATATACGATGAAATAACCATGGGACTATTCAGATAACCAGGTTACAAACCGTAAACCAAACAAGGACCGGGGTTGTAACCCTTCGTCTGAACAGAACTTGGCTTCTCCCACCATTTATCGGCAAGATAAATAAGAAAACAGGTCATGTAACAATCTTGTACAGGATCAAGACAAGACTAGACAGATTATACCTCATCCACTCAATCACGGCCAAGCAATTGGTACGGCTTGATACTTTAACTAACTAGGGTTATCACAGGCCTAGTTACTAGCAAGATACAGTGAGATTATTTCACAGCCACAAGTCCTGCTGACCATCCAAGTTATCTTGGTCGAATATTAGTACAATAAGGGTGCAACACATGACAGTGTGCTGAAAATGTGCCCTACTCGTCGGCAGGCTACAGATCCCAAGTGGGGCGCCCAGATAACGGGATTGCCTATAGCTGGAAAAATCTCTTCATGACTACTGGATTATTCTAGTTATTAGCCTTAGTCAATTTACCGTAGGTATCCCTGACCGTGGTACTCAGGGGTCCCTGTCCTAGACATGATGCAAGACAAGACGGGTTCATTTGTACAAGCACAATCGTCCACGGTGTCCAGGTCATTCAATCTTGTCGTGTTATGTTAGCCGTCGCAACAACATTTCGAGAAATATATCATGTCAGGCTTATCATGTCAAGAGTGCACAACGGCGGGCCACTATCATTCATTATCATTCATTATTACTAGTCAAGAGTGCACCACCACGGGTCACTGTAAAGTCATTCTCATTTATCAAGGAGGGGAGAAACTTACGCAATTAAATAATAATATATAAATAATATATATATTCTTGAAGCCAAGGAGAAAATCTACAACCTTTATGTTGGGAGTGGAAAGAAATTCTGACCACAATTCAGGCAAATAAAACATTTAAACAATCAAAGTGGACCCCATGCGGCCCAAAAATGGGAGAACATACATGTGACCAAAGAGAGTGGGAGAGCCACCCATGCGGCCAGCCAAAGCTTATGCAGCTAGAAAATAACTGAAGGGGGCCATGCGGCCAGCAAGAAATATTCATGCAACCAGAAAAGACAAGGAGAGAGGAACCCGCAATAAATGCAAGCTTCCACTCAAGCAAAAGAAAAGGACACGTGGCCACTCAAGTACTGGGGCCATGTGGCCTAAAATTACATGGATGCAAACCTTGTGGGACCCTATTACAATTAATACTAGTATGCCATGCGGCACAAATTAATATTCATGCAAGCAATCATGCAGCCATAAATTATTATTTAACTGGCCATGCAAGCAGTTGGCCATATGCGGCTCACTTGTAATAGCATGCAAGCAAGCTTGCATGGAATGTATTTTAAATATTTAGCATGGCATTTGGCCATATTTAAATATTCATAGGCCTATTCGACCAAGAATTATCAAGTGGCCATGCGGCCAAGTATGCTTGCACATACCAGCAATTGCTAATAAGCATTAAATACTACTAAGGCCATTAACCAAAGGCCATGCAAACAAGTGTGCTAATGCCTATATTTAATGCTAATGCATTAAATACTAAATGCATGCAGAATACATTAAATACTAATAATAGGTCATGCATTATTTTAATCATGCAAGCAAGTCTTGCAAAAGACTTGCATAATTAAAGTGCACGTGACCATGCATATTATTTTAATCATTAGGCAATGCGGCCACAGTTCCATCGGCCAGCTAATAAAACCCATGCGGCTGCAATACTGACCTCATGCGGCCAATATTGATTATGGCCAAGTATATTAAATGGCCATAATATAAATGCTAACTGCATGCAACTTGTCTTTAATTGCTAAATGGTCGGCCATGAGTTCTCTCATACGGCTCAACTTGCTAAGCAAATGCCAAACTTGCTATTGCATATGCGGCCAACTTGCTAGAATCCATGCAGCCTAACTAAATGTGTATGCGGCCAGTGCTTAGGCCATGCATTATTTTACTCATATGCATGCAAGCATTGCTTAAAATTTTATTTGCATTGAATGCATGCATGCATGCTGATGCATTTCCATATGCATGCAAAAAGAAAAGACAATTGTATATAAAGGACTAAACCATGCAATACGGCCAGGAAATGTTACCATGCGGCCAGTGCTTGCAAATGTAAGAAAGCAAAATGCTAATGTAGGCATTAAATGCAAGTAGCATACAACTAAAGTAAAGGCCAAGGTAATTTAAATAATACAATTTAATATAAAGGCCATGTGGCTAACTTAGAGTCATAGCCTATACGGCTCAGGCAAGTTTCATGCAAATGCATGCAAGCTTGTAAGCAACTAAAATGAAGAGGGCCATGCAACAATTTATGCTCATACAGCTCAGAGCATAAAAATGCTCATGCGGCCAAAAGTGAAATTAATGGCTCCCACAGAGAACATGTCCATAAAAAAATACCATGGCCTCCATGCTCCTCCAAACAACAATAGAAACCCAAATCCAGACTCCCGTAGGTTAAATTTGGACAAAATAGAATTCTCTACAACATGGAACCAGCAACTAGCAAAATATGCAAGTTTAATAGATCAAAATTTATGAGAACAGAAATTACCACAAAACTAGATCTACAAGAAATTAACCAAAGAAATGAAAAATGCCAAGTACTAAAGTGGGTTAGAAACACATGAGGAAGACAATGGAACAATAAAAATGGACTTTCTCCATGAAGTAAGATGCACTTGCCTAAGCTCTCCACTCTCTCAGGTTGGTGGAGAAGTAATGGTGGGAAGAAGAAAGTAAATGAAGAGAGAGAAATAGAAGTGGAATATTTAATGTAGGTGGTGGTAGGTGGGAGTGGGTTGGTTCACATAAAATCAAGCAAAACCGAACCAAGCCAAACAAACCGAACCGAACCAAGATAATCAAATCAATGAAATGCCAATTAAATCAAGCAGGGAGACATGTAAAACGGATCTAAATACGTACACGTATTCCAAATACGTAATACGAGATATGGGCATTACAACTCTACCCACCTTAAAAGAATTCCGTCCTCGGAATTTAATCAAGTGGCTAGAGATTCAAGGGCAAGCTATACTAAGCAATCAATCAAACAATCAATCATACAAGCAAAGAATTTGAAGACAGAAGGAAAAAAGGAAAATATCCTGCTAGAAACCTCTCTGCTGGTTCTGAATCTGAGCTTGGACAAGGGCGTACTGCTGGGATCTCTGCTACTGGAAGACTTGGGTCTGAGGCGGCAATGGCCTCGGAGGCTGGTACTGCAGTTACACTGGTGCCGGCGCTGGTCCCTTTACCGAGGGACTAGTCTGGGCCGATGAGGAGGAACCGGCTCTATTCGGACAGGATCCTATCTTGTGGTCCGGTGCTCCACAAGCTAAACATAATCCCTGAGCTCTGCGACACTCCGAAACAACGTATCCTGGCTTCCCACAATGAGTGCAGCCCATTGCAGAAGACTGCTTCTGCTTCTGTTGTTGAGGGGACGTGACCGACGTCACTGAGGACGCCTGTCTCGGAGTTCCAATTATCAAGGCCCTGACTGCCGGGGCTGGTGCTGTCGACTGGGTCATTTGGCCGTGAGATCGCTTCCGACCTCCGGTCCTGTCCACGATCCTGTGGGAGGTATACTCGTGCCTCCTGGCTGCCCTCAATACTGTATCGAAAGTCTGATGCTCAAACTGCTCCACTGCCAAAAGAATCTCTAGGTGGAGTCCCTGCTGGAATCGCTGGGCTCTATCATACTCGGTTGCCACCAAGGTGGGAGCAAACCGACTAAGCCTGAAAAACTCGGCCACTTACCCATCGACCGTCCGGCCTATCTGCTTTAGATTGGTGAACCTCGTCTGTAGATCGTACCGAGCCACAGCATCAAAATACTTGGTCTGGAATCTCTCACGAAATACTGCCCAAGCAATAGGTGCCACTAATCCTACGGCCTGCGCCGCCCACCAGCTGCGGGCAAGATCTAGTAACTGCAGGCGCACTACGACCACCTTCTCATCTTCCGGAGTCCTAGCTACTTCTAGAATCACTTCTGTATCCTGGAGCCAAGCATCTGCGGTGATAGCATCTTCGTTGCCATCGAAGAATGGAGGGTTCAGGCGCTTGAAACTGTTCGTTGTACTGTTCCCATGATGACCGCCTCTGTTCAGAGCATCTTCCACTGCCTGGTGTAAGGCATCTCCATCCTGGGAAGCTAACAAGGTCCTGATGAGACCCACCAAAGTGCCATCATCGGGCTCTGTAGGCTGGACGGGCTGAACTGGTGGCTCGGGATCCCCGGTAGGCATGATTCGGGAGGCTGCTGTCACGACCCGCACCCACCGTGAGGGTACGAGTACGTAACAACGCCCAGCCTACGCCGCAGTGTCGGCGGTAGAACGATGTTCTAGGTCATGAACTATAACTAGCATAATATGAATACTCTCCATAAGGAGGCCAACACAGAGGTACAACTCAATCACAATCTAAGATAGAATGATAAAGATAGATAAACATGAAATCCAAAAGAGATACAGGAGATAGAAGTCTAAGTGTCTAAGATATATAATCCTAGAAATACATCTCAAAACTCAAATATAGTAATCCACAAGTAAATACAACTTAAGACAACTAAAATAACTATCTATACAATCTCTACTGTGTCTCCTCTAGGCTAGCAGGCAACCTCCAAGCTATCTGTAAAATTTATCAACAGGTCCAGTCAGGACAGGAACGAGCACATCTCATCTAGAAAACCCAAGTAAATGACAGAGAACTATAAAGCAGTTATAGATAGTTGTATTGATGAATATGGAAGTTTATATTCAGGTGATGGTATGGAGAGACAGATAAAGTACAAGGAAAGTAAGTAACTAAATAAGAGAAGAAATCATAGCAATAAAGACTGTAAAATAAAATCTAGCTGAACTAGAGTAACATAATGAGTTCAGATGGTACAATATAAGTCGAGTGTAATCCCAATGTGAGTCTAATATAAGATGAGTCGAATGTAATTCTAATCATTATTCTAATAAGGTGAATCGAATAAGGTGATACGAATAAGGTGATACGAATAGTGATTCACATGATGTTCTAATAATGATTCGAATAAATTCTCCAAGTGTGTTTTAAAATACTTAGTTAGACATGTAAACGGCTATGGGTAAATCCGACACATCACACACCTGGCCGGGTGTGGAATGGCTATCGTTCGAATATATTCACAGGGGTGGTTCGAATAGTGGGAATGTTCACATGTCTAATTTTCCCCACCCATCTAATATAAATGAATCCAAAATCCGACACATCAATCAAATAAAAGTCCAACCAACATATGAAGATACGAATAGGGTGATTCGAATAGTGATTCGTATGGTGATTCGTATGGTGATTCGAATAATAGAGGTAAGACAAGTAAGTATGTGTGTCGCATACATGGATTCGGAAATAAAAATACGTGTTTGTGACAGAGAATCACATACAGCTAACTAGAACTGAAGTACAGTAATTGACAAATAAATGAGAGAACTATCAAAGAATGTACTCGCCTGATGTCTGAATGTCCAAAGTAAATATATTGTCCGAGGAGAGGTGTCTGGCTCCTAATTAGAACAGCACAAGTCACAACATGTCCAGAAGGGTAATATAAAGCACTACAATGCATTCTACATGAATCTAGGTCAAACTAGACCAAAGTCAACCCTTGGTCAACTCTGGTCAACTGCACTAGTCAAACTAGGTCAAACTAGGTCATGTCCTAACCCAGTAAGTCTTACTAGGCCTAACCAATACTATTCTAGCAAGCACACATCAATACAAGGCTATACAAGCCAACATACACCCAACTCTATATAGCATGCAATTATTCAATACTCGAATAGGCAAGAATTCACATTGGATATACACTAGGTAATCTATTACTTTAAGCTATATATGTCTACACATATATAAACATGCATATATTAGTATTCAACATTAGGTCTATAATCATGGTATTTCAAATGGTTATATAAACTTATATATTACAACACAATATGCTAACATATATATAATATACATACATAGCTAAGTTAACTATATTCATAAATACTTATTTAAGAGGCTATGTGTGTGTATGTGAACATGGCAAAGGGGCAAGTGAGGGTTAAATGGGCATACATAGTGTATACATATCAAAGAGTGTCAAAGTGTAAGTGAACAATGTGTCAAGTGTGATAGTGTCAACATAGTGTAAGGGGGTACATGAGGTAATATAGGATTTGTGTTAACATAGAACATTACATCTCATTAACTTGTATATTGCATACATTACATCTATTATTACATTACATTCATGCTTGCATTCATTCATCATTCATTTATTCTCTTGCACTACTATATGCACCATACATTACATACTATGGAACCTACATATTCATTACAAGCCATACTTATACATGCTTACATTAGATAGGATACTTACACCTCATACATCATTTATTTAAACATTTACTCATGCTTGCATTCTCTATTTAGTTACATAATGTATATACATTAACATGGATTAAAATCAAATAGAACATTATATTATACACAAGGGTGCACAAAATGTATATGCCGAATAGCATCTCCTACTAATAATGAATACTGTACCATCTCAGAATGAATTAAACTCTATGATTAAAGTATGTTATAGATCTATGTGTTAGATTTTCGAAACTTTAAACAGATCGCGTTTTCGTTTTCGGAAACTCCCGAAATCGCGAAAACACCGAGAACGCGTTTGTATTTCGTATAGCTGACACTCAAATAATTCTTTAGAAAGTTACAGAAAGAATTAGGCATATTAATACATGTTTTTGGAAAGCTAACTTCAATACGCTTCTTTTAAAAAAAATGGGAGATTAAACCGAGCTTTGAGCTAGAAGTTATGACATTTCGAAGTTAGGGCTGAAATTAAAAACGTGGATAAAAATCATGACGGATTTAGATAGTTTGAGCCAAAAGAATACACAATATATATCCTAATTATCCACGACAATAATAGCAATAATAATATGAGGAACCACACTCACAAACTTGATTATATAATCATCATGAACCATTTATTACATATATAAATATAGATACACTCTCATTACAATATATATATATATATATATATATATAAATCTATATATGTAACATGAACACATCCACAACACAAAGGACACTCCTATGACCTCCAAATGGACACAAAATAGACACAAATGGAGATACAACCATGGGGGTCATTCCTATGGATTCAAAATAGACCTATATGTATGAGGAAATGAAAAGGAGAAGGGATTTATACCTCCCGGTAGATCGAATCGAAGAAAAACCTTCCCGGAGCGACACCGACACGTAGAGATTCCAAAAGGATACGAACGAGCTCTGAATCCTCTCAAACTTGGGTAGCTTCCTCCTTGACTAGAATGGAGAAGGAAAGAAGAAGATTTGGTGGTGAAATGGAAGGATTTGGTGGAGATATTGCTAGGGATTGCTCTCTAGGAATTTGGGGAAGAACAAGAGAGAGAAAAATAGATAGATAATGACAAATATGAGGCTCAACCCTATCCTTATTGTGGCTGGCCATAAAGGTGGTTTTGTCCTATTAGGAAAAGTCCAAAAGCCCCTACTAACCTATTCTATGAGTATTAGGAAATGGCTAATTGGTTGGGGCTAAATTAGTCATTCTAAAGTCTCTAATCACACTAACCTTATCCATAATAATTAGTCTAACCTCTAACTAAAATATTTCTATCATGTGGACTAAAATTAATATCATGTGGGCCATGCCTAACTAGTGTGTGGGTCCCACTAGAGTCAAACTACCCCCGGATCCCCATTTCAAGTCGGATTGAGTTGAAATTTGAACCCGACTCAAATAACCCCAAAACAATATCATAAATAATAAAATAATATCAAAATAATTCAAAGAGGTCAAATACAAAAATATCCTTAGGCCAAAAATGACATTAAAATATCATAATCACATGGTTAGGCTCTAGGTCAAACAGTCTCTAGGGTTTCACTAGCAAAACGTCAAAACCACAAGTCATTGATTTAAATAATGTTAAAATGATTTAAAATCACCAAAAATCATATCATAAATTAAATATCATTATTAAAATAATTATAAACACAAAATTTCAAAATTACCCCCAATCAAAAAATTAAAATAAAAAAAAAATCAACCCAAAATTTAGGGTGCTCACAGCTGCTCCTGAGTGCTGGGCCTGATCTTCTGGTTGCTGCTGGTCCACGGAAGGTGCTCCGCCTTGCTGATCGGCAGGTCCAGCAACAATGCCGCTGAAAAAGACGACATAGGGAACAATAAGGAAGGATCAGGACAGATCAACGATACAAGCATGTGATCAGGACAAGAATTTCAGGGATTCAGAGAATACGAACAGAGATCAAGGGCGAGTACTGATTGTGAAATCTATTCGGTAAACCCTCACATATCTTGATTTACAAGACCTACATAGGCCCCCACTTAAACCATGTCACGTCCCAGAACCAGAACACTGGAGAGCGGGGGCAGACATAGCTAGCTACGTATAATGAAATGGGATCCACCCCACTATACGGTCACGGCTGTCTAGATATATGAGGGTTTATCTACAAGCCATCAGTCTCTTATGGTCAATAGCAAGACTAGTGTCTCAATCACAAGCAAATAAGTAAATGTTACAAGATGTAAGATCACCAAATATACAATAGTAAGGCGTCCCAAATATTACATATTCAGCTGATCATGAAGCTAGTCGTTACAAAATGTGAGGACTAGCAAGAGTTTAGTCATACATGATCAACCCTAGGTTGCCAATCATGTTACAGCCCGTAGGCAGACAGTAAGTAAAATGTACATGAGCTAACACTTGCTTGACGGCTAAACGCCTCAAAAGAATAATTTTACAATAGAGTAGGAGAGCCAAAATAAACCCACTCGTTGCCAGGATTCCTTCTAGTGGTCACCATCTGGCTGAAAAGTCGGTAGATCCCCTGGGGTTGCTCCGGAATCTGGCCATACAAAACCAGCTGGGTCAGACCCCAGAAAGAGCAAGTGCCACAAAGGAGGCTTCACTTAGGAACTAAAACCAGCATATCACAAATGAATAGCAAGGGTAATTAAAAGATACTGATAATAACTGAGATAACAATAATATATTGAGCACGAAGAAACCATTCAAGTAGCCAGACTACAACCCTTAAACCAAACAAGGACCGGGGTTGCAATCCTTCACCTGAATAAAAAACCGCCTCAATTACTATTGATAAGGTAAAACGTATCAACCATGACAGTTGATATACGATAAGATAACCATGGGACTATTCAGATAACCAGGTTACAATCCGTAAACCAAACAAGGACCGGGGTTGTAACCCTTCGTCTGAACAGAACTTGGCTTCTCCTACCATTTATCGGCAAGGTAAATAAGAAAACAGGTCATGTAACAATCTTGTACAGGATCAAGACAAGACTAGACAGATTATACCTCATCCACTCAATCACGGCCAAGCAATAGGTACGGCTTGATACTTTAACTAACTAGGGTTATCACATGCCTAGTTACTAGCAAGATGCAGTGAGATTATTCCACAGCCACAAGCCCTGCAGACCATCCAAGTTATCCAGGTCGAATATTAGTACAATAAGGGTGCAACACATGACAGTGTGCTGAAAATGTGCCCTCCTCGTCGGCAGGCTACAGATCCCAAGTGGGGCGCCCAGATAACGGGATTGCCTGTAGCTAGGAAAATCTCTTCATGACTACTAGATTATTCTAGTTATTAGACTTAGTAAATTTACCGTAGGTACCCCTGACCGTGGTACTCAGGGGTCCCTGTCCTAGACATGATGCAAGACAAGGCGGGTTCATTTGTACAAGCACAATCGTCCACGGTGTCCAGGTCATTCAATCTTGTCGTGTCATGTTAGCCGTCGCAACAGCATTTCGAGAAATATATCATGTCAGGCTTATCATGTCAAGAGTGCGCCACGGTGGGCCACTATCATTCATTATCATTCATTATTACTAGTCAAGAGTGCACCACCACGGGTCACTGTAAAATCATTCTCATTTATCAAGGAGGAGAGAAACTTGCACAATTAAATAATAATATATTAATAATATATATATTCTTAAAGCCAAGGAAAAACTCTACAACCTTCATGTTAGGAGTGGAAAGAAATTCTGACCACAATTCAGGCAAATAAAATATTTAAACAATCAAAGTGGACCCTATGCGGCCCAAAAGTGGGAGAACATACATGCGGCCAAAGAGAGTGGGAGAGCCACCCATGCGGCCAGCCAAAGCTTATGCGGCAAGAAAATAACTGAAGGGGGCCATGCGGCCAGCAAGAAATATTCATGCAACCAGAAAAGACAAGGAGAGAGGAACCCACAATAAATGCAAGCTTCCACTCAAGCAAAAGAAAAGGACACGTGGCCACTCAAGTACTGGGGCCATGTGGCCTATAATTACATGGATACAAACCTTGTGGGACCCTATTACAATTAATGCTAGTATGCTATACGGCACAAATTAATATTCATGCAAGCAATCATGCGGCCATAAATTATTATTTAACTGGCCATGAAAGCAGTTGGCCATATGCGGCTCACTTATAATAGCATGCAAGCAAGCTTGCATGGAATGTATATTAAATATGTAGCATGGCATTTGGCCATATTTAAATATTCATAGGCCTATGCGGCCAAGAATTATCAAGTGGCCATGCGGCCAAGTATGCTTGCACATACCAGCAATTGCTAATAAGCATTAAATACTACTAAGGCCATTAACCAAAGGCCATGCAAACAAGTGTGCTAATGCCTATATTTAATGCTAATGCATTAAATACTAAATGCATGCAGAATACATTAAATACTAATAATAGGCCATGCATTATTTTAATCATGCAAGCAAGTCTTGCAAAAGACTTGCATAATTAAAGTGCACGTGACCATGCATATTATTTTAATCATTAGGCCATGCGGCCACAGTTCCATCGGCCAGCTAATAAAACCCATGCGGCTGCAATACTGACCTCATGCGGCCAATATTGATTGTGGCCAAGTATATTAAATGGCCATAATATAAATGCTAACTGCATGCAACTTGTCTTTAATTGCTAAATGGCCGGCCATGAGTTCTCTCATGCGGCTCAACTTGCTATTGTATATGCGGCCAACTTGCTAGAATCCATGCGGCCTAACTAAATGTGTATGCGGCCAGTGCTTAGGCCATGCATTATTTTACTCATATGCATGCAAGCATTGCTTGAAATTTCATTTGCATTGAATGCATGCATGCATGCTGATGCATTTCCATATGCATGCAAAAAGAAAAGATAATTGTATATAAAGGACTAAACCATGCAATGCGGCCAGAAAATGTTACCATGCGGCCAGTGCTTGCAAATGTAAGCAAGCAAAATGCTAATACAGGCATTAAATGCAAGCAGCATGCAACTAAAGTAAAGTCCAAGGTAATTTAAATAATGCAATTTAATATAAAGGCCATGTGGCTAACTTAGAGTCGTAGCCTATGCGGCTCAGGCAAGTTTCATGCAAATGCATGCAAGCTTGCAAGCAACTAAAATGAAAAGGGCCATGCAACAATTTATGCTCATGCAGCTCAGAGCATAAAAATGCTCATGCGACCAAAAGTGAAATTAATGGCTCCCACAGAGAACATATCCATGGAAAAATACCATAGCCTCCATGCTCCTCCAAACAACAATAGAAACCCAAATCCAGACTCCAGTAGGTCAAATTTGGACAAAATAGAATTCTCTACAACATGGAACCATCAACTAACAAAATATGCAAGTTTAATATATCAAAATTCATGGGAACAGAAATTACCACAAAACTAGATCTACAAGAAATTAACCACAGAAATGAAAAATGCCAAGTACTAAAGTGGGTTAGAAACACATGAGGAAGACAATGGAACAACAAAAATGGACTTCCTCCATGAAATAAGATGCACTTGCCTAAGCTCTCCACTCTCTCAGGTTGGTGGAGAAGTAATGGTGGGGAAGAAGAAAGTAAATGAAGAGAGAGAAATGGGAGTAGGATATTTAATGAAGGTGGTGGTAGGTGGGAGTGTGTTGGTTCACATAAAATCAAGCAAAACCGAACCAAGCCAAACAAACCAAACCGAACCAAGATAATCAAATCAATGAAATGCCAATAAAATCAAGCAGGAAGACATGCAATACGGGTCTAAATACGTACACATATTCCAAATACGTAATACGAGATATGGGCATTACACTAGGGGCGAAGTAGAATCTTCTCCTCCAGTCTTGTAGATGGCAGTAGCAGAGGCAGTTTAGTTTTCCAGAGTCGTTGAAGAGTTTCCCGATGTATTTTTCGAAGAGCTTTCGGGCATGCCGCCAGAGAGAGAGATAGAGTTCACTATTGATTTGCTTCCAGGGACGACACCGATATCAGAGAGAGTCTACAGGATGGCACCTTCAGAGTTAGAGATTTTGTACAAGATGATTGAAGAACTCAGAACCAAAGGATTCATTGGGGAGCCCCGATGCTTCTTGTGAAAAAGAAGGTTGGTGCATCAAGATTATGTATTGATTATCGTACCTTGAACTCTGTAACAATTAAGAGCAGATATCCTCTACCAGGGATAGATGACTTATTTGATCATCTCAGGGGAGCGGCAGTATTCTTGAAGATTGACTTACGGTCGGGGTACCATCATATCATAGTTAGAGAGCAAGACATCCCGAAGACAGCGTTCAGATCAAGATATGGACATTGGGTGTTCCTTGTTATACCATTTGGAGCGACCAATGTGCCAGTCGTATTCATGAACCTCATGAATCGTATTTTTATGCCTTATTTGGATCAGTTTGTGATAGTATTTATAGACGACATCTTGGTCTTTAGCAAGAGTGAGGCGAAGCATGAGCAGCATCTCCGAGTGGTCCTTCAGATTCTCAGAGAACACCAGTTGTATGCGAAGTTCAGTAAGTACAAGTTTTGGCTTGACCGCATATCATACTTGGTTCATATCATCACCAGAGGTAGAGTAGAAGTTGACCCCCAGAAGACAGGGGCTATAGAGACATGGCCAGTTCCCAGCACCTTTGCAGAGGTTCACAGTTTTCTAGTATTAACGGGCTATTACCGGCGATTCGTATCAGACTTTGCTAGGATTTTAGCGCTCTTGACTCAGTTGATCCGCAAGGATGTGCAGTTTGCTTGGATAATAGAGTATCAGAGTTCATTTGAGAAGTTGAAGCAAGGATTAATGACGACCCCCATTCTCACACTTCCAGATGGGACTGGAGGATTTTCAGTTTATTGTGACACTTCAGGCAGAGGATTGGGATGCGTATTGATGCAACATGGTAAGTTAGTAGCTTATGCGTCACGCCAGCTTCGTGACCATGAGAGAAATTATCCTATCCATGACTTGGAGTTAGCAGTAGTAGTTTTTGTATTGAAACTTTGGAGGCATTATTTATATGGAGATCGGGTAGAGATTTTCACCGACCACAAGAGTCTTAAGTATGTGTTTACTCAGAAGGATCTTAATATGCGTTAGCGAAGATGGCTAGAGCTACTGGTGGATTATGACATTAACCTACAGTATCATCCCGGGAAGGCCAATGTAGTAGCAGATGCATTGAGCAGAAGAGCTGGAGTTTATTTTCTAACAGCGCAACCAAAATTGTTAGCCGATCTTCAGAAGACGGGGATAGAGATAGTTCTCCCTACCAATGTGGCATTGATGGCCAGCATGCAAGTTCAGTCCTGCATAGTTGAGAGGATCAAGATGGCACAATCAGCAGATTTCAAGCTTCAAAGGCTCAGAGCAGAGTGTGAAGCAGGACGAAGACCAGAGTTATGTATTCACGAAGATGGTACTCTCCGACATGGGAGACATCTTTGTGTACCCAGTGGTGATATCAGATAGGAGATCATGTGTCACGACCTGCACCCTGATTAGGGACACGAGCACGTGGTTACGTCCAGCCTACGCCATAGAATCGACGGCAGAACGTTGTATAGGTCAACTACAAAAACTATACTAAACAGTATAAGGGTACCTGTACAGTATATACACTCCGAATGGAGGTAACATAGCAATACAGTCTCAATCACAAGATAAAACTAAGGTAGATAGCACGGAAAGAAAATATGATACATGTGAAAATAAAAAATGAGTTCAACATTGTAGAAGCATGGAAAAGTATAGTGATTCTTATACGACCCAGAAACTCCATGTGGCTCAAAACTGGGGGGCTCTCATGCGGCTCAAAAATCCCTAAGAGCTTCATGCGGCTCAGATAGTTTTATGCGGCTCAGGAACGGCCACGTGGCCTTATGCGGTTCGAAATAGGCCTAATACAGCTGGCCACCATTACACTGTGCAGCGGGCCATTAATGCTCTGA
Source organism: Iris pallida (assembly GCA_029216955.1). Classification (NCBI taxonomy): domain Eukaryota; kingdom Viridiplantae; phylum Streptophyta; class Magnoliopsida; order Asparagales; family Iridaceae; genus Iris; species Iris pallida. Next base: position 36,935,260 of record JANAVB010021798.1, read on the forward strand.
CACAAAGTGACAGCTCTGACATGGCTCTGACATAAAGAAGAGGTGCAACATAAAAAGAAAAGAAAATTTTTTAGCTGACACAGTTCACAAATTCCAATAAACTTCTTTATGCGGATCGCCTGAGTGAACTTCATGCAGCTCGGTTATGAGGCCACCCTCATGCGGCTCGGTTGTGAGGCCACCCTCATGCGGCTCGGTTGTGAGGCTACCCTCATGCGGCTCGGATGTGAGGCCACCCTCATGCGGCTCGGTTATGTGGCCACCCTCATGCAGCTAGGTTATGTGGCCACCCTCATGCGGCTCGATTATGTGGCCACCCTCATGTGGCTCGGTCATGAGGCCACCCTCATGCGGCTCGGTTGTGAGGCCACCCTCATGCGGCTCAGTTGTGAGGCCACCCTCATGCGGTTCGGTTGTGAGGCCACCCTCATGCGGCTCAGACAGGGGAACAGTTCTTCATGCGGCTCGTAACCTAGTGACAGTTGGGACACGTGGCATAAGTTGACTAAGTCTTAGCAACTCAGATTTATTGCAACCAACAGATTATAGCAGTTCAGATTTATTTCAACCAGCATAACTGTCCAGATTTGTTGCAACAAACAGATCAAGATTAATCTTAACCAATCCCCAACTGCCTACTTTTCAAGGCGCAATATAATGATGTGGCCATACCCCACTCATCACAAACTCCTATAAATAGCAATGTATTGTTCCTTTGTAGACACACATAGGGACATATAGAGCAACACAGAGCCCAGCATAGGGAGAGCATTTCTTCGCCGGAGCCGAGGTTACGTTCGATCGTCCAAGAAGTGAGGCAGAGTTGATAACACTTTCCCGAGCCTCTACCGTCACCCCCAAGAATCCAAATTAAATAATTGTACTTAGATTGCTTTTCCTAGGTTTTGTTTCTAGGCTCTCTTTGTACGAGCGAGTTTGTAATTGTGAATTAAAGTTCAGTCCTCCCATAAAACTATTCTGTTCTTTGATGCCATTGATTATCAAAGAACAGAACAATTTTATGGAAGGACTGAACTTTAGTTTATAATTACAAACTCGCTCGTACAGAGAGAGCCTAGAAACAAAACCAAAGAAAAGTAATCTAAGTACAATTATTTAATTTGGATTCTGAGGGGTGACGGTAGAGGCTCGGGAAAGTGTTATCAACTTTGCCTTACTCCTTGGACGATCGAACGTAACCTCGGCTCCGACAAAGAAATGCTCTCCCTATGCTCGGCTTTGTGTTGCTCTATATGTCCTTGTGTGTGTCTACAAGGAAACATCACATTGCTATTTATAGGAGTTTGTTATGAGTGGAGTATGGCCACATCATTGTAATTGTGCCTTGAAAAGTAGGCAGTTGGGGATTGGTTAAGATTAATCTTGATCTGTTTGTTGCAACAAATCTGGACTGTTATGCTGGTTGAAATAAATCTGAACTGCTATGATCTGTTGGTTGCAATAAATCTGAGTTGTTAAGACTTAGTCAACTTATGCCACGTGTCCCAACTGCCACTAGGTTGCGAGCCGCATGAAGAACTGTTCCCCTGTCTGAGCCGCATGAGGGTGGCCTCACAACCGAACCGCATGAGGGTGGCCTCACAACTGAGCCGCATGAGGGTGGCCTCATAACCGAGCCGCATAAGGGTGGCCTAATGATCGAGCCGTATGAGGGTGGCCACATAATCGAGCCGCATGAGGGTGGCCACATAACCGAGCCGCATGAGGGTGGCTTCACATCCGAGCCGCATGAGGGTAGCCTCACAACCGAGCCACATGAGGGTGGCCTCACAACTGAGCTGCATGAGGGTGGCCTCACAACCGAGCCGCATGAAGTTCACTCAGGCGATCCGCATAAAGAACTTTATTGGGATTTGTGAACTGTGTCAACTAAAAGATTTTCTCTTCTTTTTATGTTGTACCTCTCCTTTATGTCAGAGCCATCATGTCAGAGCCATGTCAGAGCTCTCACTTTGTGTCAGAGCATTAATGATCCACTGTATAGAGTAATGATGGCCAGCTGTATTAGGCCTATTTCGAACCGCATAAGGCTACGTGGCCATTCCTGAGCCGTATAAAACTATCTGAGACGCATGAAGCTCTTAGGGATTTTTGAGCCGCATGAGACCCCCCCAGTTTTGAGTCGCATGGAGTTTCAGGGCCGCATAAAAATCACTATACTTTTTCATGCTTCTACAAGACCCCCTTCAGAGTTTTTAATTTATAAAATTGAAATACTTTGAATAAGAAGCATGGGTATGTCCGCATAAACTCCTTATGCCGCATAGACCGCTCTGGCCGCATAGTCTTCTCTGGTCGCATAGTCTGGTCTTTGTGCCACGTAGGCGTCTCATTAATTGTTCTTGATTTTATTTTGATTTAAAGCAGACTTTTGGATGGGATCCCAAGAGTCGGCATTAAATATTTAGATTTGTCTTAATGATTTTGAGCATTCTTTTTTGCATGAAAGGGGATAGAATCCCAAGGGTCGGCTTTATCTTCTAGGCAGCACGCAACCCGAAACGTCTATCGGTTCATACGCCCTTGCCAGCCTATAAATATGAGTAATTTTTGAAGAAAAAGATTCTTTACTCTCTTTACTCTCTTCTTTCTTCAAACTTTTGTGACCTAGTCGTCGTCTCTTCTTCTCCTTCGATCATCAATGGCTCCCAAGACATCCTCTAGTACGGCGGCGAAGGGTAAAGGAGTTGCCTCCTCGTCAGCGATCCCCGTTCACCCCGACATTCATCCTGCCATTAACGATAAGAATGTTGGGAGAAAGTTGCATGGACTCAAACCCTAACCATAACGGCTACGTCGCATGTTTATGCGCGAGCCTTTCTCTTTGGCATATTCTTCGTCTTCATTGAACTTTTTAAGTTCGGTGTGATGAATCCGCATGAACGTCTCATGTCCGAGACGCATGGGGTATTCCTCATGTCCGAGCCGCATGAGAGTCTTCATGTTGTCGCATAAACACTCTATGAACTGGGCTGCATAAAGACCCACCAAACAGAGCCGCATGAACTCCTTTAAAATGTGCCACATAAGGACCCCACCAAACAGAGCCGCATGAACTCTTTAAAACTGGGCCGCATAAGGACCCCACCAAACAGAGCCGCATGAACTCTTTAAAACTGGGCCGCATAAGGACCCCACCAAATAGAGCCGCATGAACTCTTTAAAACTGGGCCGCATAAGGCCTCCACCAAACAGAGCCACATGAACTCCTTTAAACTGTGCCGCATAAGGCCCACTTAATCAGAGATGCATAAGTGGTTTTCTTTGGCCATCTTTTAACATGTTTCTTTTGTCTTTTTTCAGTAAAGTTTCCAGTCAATCCTGCGGGAGAACTCTTGGTAGGTCGCGCCCAATCTGCTGTGGGTGTGACGTTCGACCACATAGTTGATTATGTGTCAAACCAACTTCCCAAAGATGAATCTGAGGAAAGGTTGAGAGATATCAAAAACCAGTCCTTCTACTTTCTCACTGGCATGATGACCTCAGAGAAATTGGGGAGCCAACACCTGAAACCTGCGTTCCTCTTTGGAGATGCCCTGACTGTAAAGAATTTTAGCATTCTGGACATATCTGAATGTTGGAGCTTTTCTTCTAACAGGGAAGTGATCCATATTCCTCAAATGGAATGTCACTTCCTACTGTCGTGGTTCAACATGCTGCCCATGGACAGGAAGGTGGTGGATTCCTTGACTCCGAGCCAGCAGGGGATGTTTGTGGGCGATATTCACTATAACAGGAACTTGGGGTCAGTAGTCGCGACCAGGACACCGATCAGCTGCTATGTGATGGGGTTAGCCCCTGCTAGTTTCATAAACGTGCAGGGTCCCAACTTCCGATTCTCTCAAGCTGACACTTTCATGAACCAGCTTGCTCAGAAGGGATCCTACCCCATCGGTCGGTTGGCGCTGCTGAATTGGATAAACCCCATCCCTTCGTGGACCAACTTGACTATGTAGATTTTACGAACTTACGAGAATCTTCTGCGCGAGATTGGCTTGTATCATGCCATTCGGAGCACCTGCTATGGTTTGCCCGTAAACAAGAAGTTGTTTATGGCTTTGCTTGAGATGTATAATCGTCGCACAGGGACCTTCTTTACACCGGAAGGGGAGATGGAATTCGCTCTCTACGAGATGCGTGAAGTCTCCAGGCTGCCCTGGAGAAATGAAGTCTTCGAAGTGTATACCCCCACGAACGAGGAGTTCAAGGAGTTAGAGCAGAGCTTCCCGGGCTTTGAAGCTGTCTACCAGGAATTGTTGTGTCACCACAGCACGTGCCAACAGATGTCAAAAAAGAAGAACGACAGCTCGGAAGGGAATCTTTCGCATATGAAGGCCTGGGTCAGTTATTTTTTTAAGCTCGGCACCTCAGGTCGGGTTTCTCTCCGAAGTCCTCAGACCCGGGAGGAGGTGCAAGACCTGGTGTCAACTGTCAAGAGGGTAAAAACTACCGACGACAAATTTGGGAGTCAATATGACTCTTTTACTTATTTTTATCAGGATATTCAGCAGTTGTCCGAAAAGGCTCTCTTGGCAGGATTTCTGATGATATGGCTACAAAACTGCATAGTCTCGGGAGGATCTGGCTCTATTGAGAGGATTAGCCGTAATTTTATCCTTTCTGCGGTAAAACTGGTCTTTAGGGCCATACTAGCTCTTCTTCCTGCCATGGTGTACAGTATACATCGTGGTCTCCGCACTTTCTCGTCCAAGGTCATCGCCCGTGATACGGCGAAAGACTTTGAACGAATCGAGCTGCCCTATCATTATCTGATGGGGTGGCTGTTGCTGCACTGCCGGTCTATGATGAGGCCTGGCCCAGAAGACGACGTAACTGCGGATGACGCCTTCATCTTTCAGTATCGCCACATGTCCTGGGAGTACAGTACCATGCCAGCCTGTCGAATGGTGTTGGCGAGAGTGGACAGATACAACTTTTTCGTGTCTGTCCCTCACTTTACTGATGAAGAAGTGAATGGTGTATATCTTGATGGTACTGGCCCCCCACCTCTTGTCCGATAAGATGCTCCTTTGGTTGCAGAACATCTGTCCTGTGCACCTGGTATATCGCAACCGCAACTCTGTCTTCCTGGAGCCTTACTTGCCCAGTCGGTTCTTCCAGAAGTTTGGGTACAGTCAGCTGTTTCTGGATAATCCCAGCTCCTGCCTGGGTTTTGAGGGTAGTGTCCTTGACGGCATCAGGGCTTGGCATTACTATAATACTGTTTACACCCGAACCAGCTTCTCTGTACCTGATGCTAAGGAGTCAGGACAGATTTTGTACATGGTGGCTTTGTACCATATTATGGTGAACAAGCCTCCTATCAATTTTGACCCAAGTACAAGTTTTATTGTCGGTACTATCTTGGAGGAGAAGCCGAAAGGGTCTAAGACGAAGAAAAGGAAGGAGAATGCAGTTGAGGTGTCAGACTCGGAGTCCACCAATACGGACGAGGAGGATGACGCTGACGACTTATCTCTTCCTTCTTCTGATGATGTGGTGGCAGATCAGCCCCCTATTGTGCCTGGTCCTTCACGCAAGCGAAGCAGGCGTGAGTCAGCTGTTGGCGGTATAACTTACTCCCAGAAACGGGCTGCCGTCAAGCCTCGCGGGCCAATCATTTGGAAGAGAAGCGAGGATGTTGATGCCGTTTCGGAGGTAGATTTAATTACAACCATCCTTTCTTATCTCTTTTTTTCTATATTGTGATCTAATCATTCTCCTTTTCTTTGTAGGCGTCAAGAGAAGTGGACTCTCGAGAGCCGGCGACTGTCACTGAGGTTGACCCAGCTCTTACCACTTTAATTAGTGATATGAGTGCTGAGCTTATCTCCGTCAGGGTTCTCCCGACGACGGTTGAGGTTTCTTCCGTTGCTGATATCTCAACCCAGGGCGATGTGGGCTCTACTGAGCCAATCCCCGAGGTTAATGAATTCCAGCTGGGTGATGCTGCCCCCATTGCGTCTACCTTCGGGGCAGCTAGCGCAGAGGAACCAGCTGCATTCGCTTCAGATGTTGCTGGTGAGGAGGATACAATGGCTGTGAGCGAGCCTCAGCTTCATCAACCCTCTCCTGGTAAGCTAAGTCAAGTCTTGACCAGTGAGGAGGTTTACTTGCTCTATCTCCACATCCTTTGGGTTAAGCTGATCGATGGTTGTTTCGGACATACAGGTCCTGCTCCTTCACTGCTAACAACGGATATCGTTGAAGGGGAAGTTACTGGAGGGGATCTGGTGGAAGAAAATATGCCTCATCCTCCTTCAGCTCATATCGAGGGGCCTCCTGCCGGTTCGAGTTCGGGAGAACAGGCAGTGGAACGGCCGTGACGGGAAGAGATGGTCCCTGCAGCTTCTTTGATTCATGTGGCTCTGGAGGTCGACCTTTCCGCCCTATCCAGTCTCCAGATCCTTCGGGCGGCGGATGAGAAGATGGCTGCTATTCAAGCATCCTATCGCTCGGATCTTGTTTCCCTGGTGGTAGGGGCGTCAAGTTCCGGTGCATCTTCTTCAACTCCGCCAACTACTCTTCCTCTGATGCCGTCTTCTTTGGAAGTTCTCGATGAATCGTCGAAGGATGTGGTTGACAGTTTCTACCGCCACCTGAAGCGGGGGTTGAGGCTGCCGTGGAGAGGGGAACATCTTTTGTATTGGCCCGTCAATGTGCTCGTGGCCAGATTGAACTTCTTAGAACCCTCTCCGGTAGGGCAGGGATGGTTGATCTTTTAGAGCCCAAGTTACTAGAGGCTGATCAGCTGGTGGCTCAGTATCAAATACTGCGGCAAGTTGATCTATCTTCAGCAATAGATCAGGAGCGTTCCTTCCTTTTAACTACCATGAAAAAGATAAGGACGGTACGGGAGACATCCAAGCCCGCTCTGATGAAGGACCTCCGAGATTTGTCGCTGAAGTACGATCAATTAAGCCACAGCGGAGAGGAATACATCGCTCGGGAAGATGCCACCTCTCGTTGGGTAGCCGAGACTAAGGAGCAGATCCTCCAGCTTCAGAGAAAACTGGTTTCTTTGGAGTCTGAGCTGCAGGCATCTCATGACGACAAGGAGCTAATTTTTCGGGAGATCGACAAGGTCACCCGAACCTCAGATGCCCTAGAGCAAGACATGAAGAAACTTGAAGATGGTTGGCAGGCCCATGCGCATCTGGAGGATGCAGAGAAGCTAACGCAAGAGGCTGAGCGTCGGGCCATCCTGAGAATCGAGCGGTCGACGTCCAAACTGAAGGACCGGCTCCGAGAATTATGTGTCGCCGAACCATGATCGGCTTTTTTCCTTTCTTTTTTTATGTTTCTTCATTTTTTTGACAGGGACATGGTCCCAAAAAATATAGTACTTTTGAATTAAATAAATGACTTTGTTTGCACCATCTTTTATCTGTCATGCTTGTACTGCATCTTTGGTATGTGTTTGCCCCACTGGGGGACTTTTGTGGACCTACTACCCTTGGCATACCTTGGTTTTAGGTACGGATAATAAGTTTGATAGGGATACCTAGAACAACTCTGCGGTAAGGTGGATATGGAAGTTCTTGGTTTCGGGCGAAGGAATGCCATGCAACAGTTGGGTTCCAGAGGTATGAGATTGTGAGAAAAGAGGCGCGTGTACTAGAGAACCTAGTACAGCATTTGTGGTTAACTGCGGACATTTATGATCAACTGTAGACATTTTTGGTCAACTGTGGACATTTGTGGTCAACTGTGGACATTTGTGGGCCTATTATCCTTGGCGTACCCTAGTTTTGGGTACGAATAATAAGTCAAGAGAAAACCGACATACCTACTCAGAGGTAATGAGGACATAGTAAGTATGGGGGCTTTACAATGGAGTCTTCCTACTCAGAGGTAATGAGGACGTGGCAGGAGTGGACTCCACGAGGGGCACATAGAAGAACTCAGAGGTAATATGGACGTAGAAGTTCTACGTAAGGGGTGGTTTATTTTTTATGGAAGTGAAACAACTCAGAGGTGACATCGATGTGGCTGTTTCGCGAATTTGGTGGATCTGTTACCCTTTTTTATGCACTGAAAGCGCAGGTAATAGATCATGAGGAAAATGTTCTTTTAGGGAGGAAGTTCAGAGATATGATCATACATGACTTACTACCCAAAAAGATGCGATATAGATTCATTTGGAGTGACCAGAGTGTAAGTTCAGCGGTACCTAAGGGTACATAACTCAATAATCCAGTTGATTCAACGGATGTCGTTTAGACATAGTATTTTTCAGGAACTTGCCGTTAACGGGCATCATAAGCAAGTCTCCATTTTGCTTCGCAAGACGGTATGCACCATTGGAGAATACTGCCTCGATGATAAATGGGCCTTCCCACTTTGGCTGGAACTTGTCGGCAGTTTTGTGAGTCATAACCATCGGTCTCCGAACTGCAAAGACGAGATCGCCTACTTGGAATGTTCTGAGTTTAACCTTCTTGTTGAAGACTCCAGAGATGCGGGCTTGATAAAGCTCGATTCGTTGTTGAGCTAGCAGGCACTTTTTATCTAAGGCCTCCAACTCTTGTAGCCGACGACGGTAATTATCATCCGTCGTCAATCGATAAGTGAGGGCAACACGGAGCGAGGGGATTTAAGTCTCCAATGGGAGAACTGCCTTACTTCCGTACACCAAAGAGAATGGTGTGTTCCCAGTGGTCGTCCGGACTGTAGTACGGTACGCCCATAAGCATTCGTCATTTATTCCAGTCGCGTTTGTTTGAGGACACAAACTTCTTGAGAAGCTTGATTATAGTTTTGTTGAACGCTTTTGCCAAACCATTAGCTTCCGGGTTGTAGGGTATTGATGCGACATTCTGGATCCGATGTTTGTCGCAAAACTGATAGAAGGCGTGGCTCGCGAACTGCGGACCATTGTCATGGATGATCCTTCGAGGCAGTCCAAATCGGTAGATGACATGATGCTTGAGAAAGCTGATCACGTTTGACGTCTTCACCTCTGCAAGTGGAACGGCTTTCGCCCATTTGGAGAAGTAATCCATAATTGCCAGTATGAAACGGTATCCTCTGGATGAAGGTGGAGTGATTGGACCAATGGTATCCATTCCCTATGCCTCAAATGGCCAGGATGCCACCGTCAGATGTAGGAACTCGGATGGTTGATGTATGAAATCTGTATGGACCTGACACGCTTTGTACTTTCTTGCATATTCTATCGCATCTGCCACCATCGTAGGCCAGTAATAGCCCATCCGGCGAAGGCGGTCTTGCATTTCGGGCCAGGTTGATGGGCCCCACAAATGCCGTCGTGAGCTTCGCGTACTGCTTCTTTGGCCTCTGTATTTGATAGACACCGAAGCAGTAGTCCATCGTGGGATCATAAATACAATATTTTTGTCTCAGTATCGTAGAAGAATCTGAGAGAACGTCTTCTAATAGAGGCGGCTTCTTTCGGGTTCTCCGGCAAGATGCCATAGACTGCGAAGTCAATAAATGGAATCCTCCAGTCCTGTATCTCATCGACCGTCAGGGCAGAATAACTCTCAGCAAATTGGACGTTGTTCTTCGGACAGACCAATTCATGGCCTATTACATCCACCAAGTGGTGAGTATAATTTAGAACCGCCAGAGAAGCGGCCAGTCCGGCTAAGGCATCGGCTTCAATGTTTCGGAGTCTAGGAACATGTTCTATAAAGAATCCTTTCAGGGACGTGATGATAGCGATTGCTATTTGATGATAGGGGATCATGTCTTCATGGCGAACTTCATATGAACCCCGGATCTGGTTGACGATTAACTATGAATCGCCATATGCTTCTAGGTACTCTACCCCCAGTTTCTTTGCAAGTCGGAGGCCGATGACCAAAGCGTTGTACTCGGCCACGTTGTTTGAGCAGGGTTCTGTAAGGGAATATGCCCGGTTGATCACCACGCCAGAGGGAGAAATTAGTACCACTCCGACCCCAACGACGATGTTACCCTTGGGCCCGGTTATTGAAGTACCGTCAAAGAACATTCGCCAGACAGTATCATAGGAAGCCATATTTGAATTGGCAACCTCGTCTGGGATTTCTTCGTATATTCTGATTAACTTCGAACCTGGATAAGCTGCTAAAAAGTCTGCCAGAGCTTGACCTTTAACAGCCATTTTGGGACGAAGATCATGTGGTAGGAAGACAGTAATATCGCCCAGGTAGTAAGACGAGAGCTGAATACACCTGGCTTGGTCATGAGAATCCTGAGGGGGTTAACTCAAGATATGACATGGATTGTTTGTCCTGTAACATAGTGTCGCATCTTCTGGATATCGAACACCAAAGCAAGACATTCCTTTTCTACGGCTGTGTATCTATGCTCAGGCCCTATCATCATTCGATTGAGATAATAGATAGCATGTTCATGCCCTACATCATTATTCTGTGCTAGTAGAGCACCGAGGGAATGCTCCATCGCTCGTACGTAAAGCAAGAACGGCTTCCCAGCAACCGGGGCTACCAGGACTGAAGGGTTTGACAGATATTCTTTAATGTTGTCGAAGGCACGTTGGCACTCTTCATCCCATACGAAGGATACGCCCTTCTTCATGAGGTGGTTGAATGGTTGACATCGTCCGGAGAGGTTAGAGATAAACCTCCTGATATAAGCTAGCCTTCCTTGAAGGCCTCTGAGTTCTCGAAGATTTTTCGGGGGACCCATCTCCATGATTGCCTTCATCTTCTCAGGGCCTATATGGATTCCTTGGGCCGTAATGATAAAACCCAAGAATTTACCGCTAGATACGCCCAAGAAGGATTTGGTGGGATTCATCTTCAAGTTGTGCGCTCTCATCAGGTCGAAGACTGTCCACCGATCGTGCAGAGGATCTTCCTTAGAGCGGCTTTTGACGGCGATGTCATCGACATAACACTCCACCGTTTTACGCAGGTGATCTCTGAAGATGACATTCATGGCCCGTTGATATGTGGTGCCATCATTCTTTAAACCGAAGGGCATAACGGTGTAACAGTACACACCTATTGGCGTTTGGAATGATGTATGTTTTTCGTCGTTAGGAAATATCTTAATTTGGTTGTATCCTAAGAAGCCATCCATGAACGATATGCGCTCAAAGCCACATGTGTTGTTAATCATTATGACCGTAATAGGAAGAGGGAACTCATCCTTAGGACATGCTTCGTTCAGATTTCGAAAGTCGATACAAATTCGGATCTTCCCATTCTTCTTGAAGACTGGTACTATATTGGCGACCCAGTCTGGATGTTGTTCCTCTCGGATGAATCTGCTGGCTATCAGTTTGTTGACCTCAGCTTCGATAGAATTCAAGATATCTGGGCAGAACCGTCGTTGCTGCTGCTTGACAGGCTTTGCGTCCGGATGAATGTTGAGTTTATAGAGTGCAACCTCGGGGTTTAGCCCTGGCATGTCTTTATAGCTCCAGACGAACACATCAATGTATTCCCTGACGAGTTACAAAAGCGCCTCCCGCTCTTTGTCTGTCAGGCTTTTGCTGACGAAGATTGGCTTTGGAGAGGATTCATCGCCGAGGTCAACTTGCATGACCTCATCTTCGGTAGGAGGATCTCTCTGTTCGAAACACTTCTCCTACTGCACATCTAGCTATTGAACCCAAGGCTCTAACTCGAGCAGCTCGGGTACATCTTTGTCTTCTTCATAGGCGTCAGCAAATACCATATTGACAGACAAAACTTGCCATAATACGTCCCCGATACTGACATCCGAATCAGAAGTGGGTGATCCAGTCGAATGTAAATACCAGTCACATTCCTCATCTGAGCTTTCAGGAGTTGTTGCAGGTGTAATATAGCCTAGACCACGTCTGGTTTTGTTGTAGTAATCTCGTAGTTTTCTAGCCGGGACTGGCAACTACAAAGGTAATCGCCGGCCAGTACCGTAGTTCAAACCTGGCGTAGCCTCCATATCATATCCCTATTTTTGCATGAGGTACTTGGATCGGAAGCTAAACAGGTAAAGGGGCAGTCTCCCGGTGTCGGGTTCGAGATCAACTTCTTCTATCCTGAAAGGTTGTGGATCATTCTTCCGGCCGAAGATGATTGGATGGTCCTCTCCCTCAACTATGAAGCAAGTGTCTTCCACAGAAGTGAGTTGGTTCGTGGTATAGACATTTGTTACTTATGTGTGTAGGTTGGTACCTATACCGTGTTCTATAGCGTACATTATACAAAGCTTATTAAGCTCGAGATAGTTCAAAGATAGCCCTTTAATGATGAAATAAGGTATCTTTTCAGGAGGAATTACATTGTCAGCAGAAGGAACATCAGTGTGAGCAGCCACATACTTTGCTAGCTCTAACTCCTCTTCGGCCACCCCCTGTATTAGTGAAGACTGGGAGGATGACCTGGGCAGCTTGATCATCAGGGGCTCCACTGGTGGTGCTGAACGTGGAGTTGTTGGTGCACTAGCGACCCCCGGCTTAGTGCTTGGTATTGAACGGAGAGATGTTGGCTCACTAGCAGTCCCCGGCTTAGCGGTCGGCTGTCGACTTGTCCTGGAAAGACGAATCATCAGTGGCTTAACAGAAGGATTGGACTCTTCTGTTTGTCGTTGACCGGCTCTAGGCAGCCTGATTGTCAGCGGCTCCGTAGTGGGTCTCGGCCCTTGGCCAGACCTTAGCAGTCGGATTGTCATCTGCTCCTTTTGTGCAGTGAGCACCGGGAGACTCATTGTTTCTCTACGCAGAGTGGCTATGAGAGGTGCCGTCTTGCCTGGTTTACGGGGTTGGAGATGGATTCTCAAGGGCTCCTCAGGCCCCGCAATAGCCTCCATCTGCTCTTGAACATCCTCCTTGATCAGGTGCCTCTTTGATTTCTCATACAAGCAGGAATCTGAATAGTAGGATTCGAACCCTTTGAAGGGATCGATGTCGGCAAATTTTGTCTTCACGAAGCCGTACTTGTCGATGTACTTGAAGCACTGGTGCAATATGGAGGGCACAATCATATAATCATATATCCACGCATGCCCCAAGAGAATATTGTAGGAGGTGTCTGCATCGATGACATAGCAGGTTACTTCCGACTGAAGGTCGCCGATTTGGCACTTCAGGCAAATCTTCCCGATGGGATAGCTTCTTTCTGAATTGAAATCACTAATCGTGGTGCTGGTAGGAGTCAGCCGATGCATAGGGATGCGCAGATGGTGAAACAAGCTCTTCGGAATAATGCTTATCGAAGAACCAGGATCAATGTGCATTCGATCCACCTTGATGTCGCCGACGTATCTAGTATAATATAAAGGGCGATCATGCAGATTGGTCTTGATAAGCATGTCCTACGGAGTGAACACAATGTTTGGCATTGCATCCGTACAAGCGTTGTCCTGGATATCCGCCGGCGGGTTCTCTCCTGTAAGATTGACCTGAGCCAGATATGCGTCGGCATTCTGGAGTGCTTCGCTCAGTGCGACACAAACATCTTTGGAGAGTCTCAAGAGTTCATATAATGACAATTTAGCCGGTGTGTTGGCCAATTGCACAAGAATACCAAAATTGTAGGGCCTCTCCAGCCCCTGAGGCGTGTCTCTCCGGAGCGGTTTGTCAAAGCGGGTCTCCTTTTGCTTCGGCTTATCGGCCGGCGGAGGCTGAGAAGGTCCTAGGGCATTAGCAGTGGCCGGCTGACATTCTTCAGCCGAGTTACCCGGCATGGGTTGAGTTTGTGCACCAGGCCGGGTAACGACAGTTGTCGCTTCTTCGACGTCAGTTGAGATTGTGCGGCAGGACTTGACTTTTTTGTCCTCCTTCTTGCCAGTAGAGGGTGATACTGGCTGGGTTACTTCGGATACTAAGTCTGGGTGGACCCACATGACCTCCCCTCGTGATGTGGTGAGGGGTACCAGCACAGCAGCCTGGTCTCGGGGAGGTGGAAGATTAACAACCTCCATTTTTGCCCGGGGGACGGGTATTACGCCGTCTTGGGTCCTCGTCGGCAGAAAGCTGTCGAATTGGACTGACACCATGTTGGCAGCGACTGTCACCTCCTCGAAATCAATGGCCAGGGCCTTAGAGTCGATGAGGTTCTGGATGTACCGCTTCAATTGGAAGCTGTCTTGTGTATCATGGTGGACATAGCGATGGTAGTGGCAGTACTTGGGGCTCTCCATCTCTGCAGGTCGAGGTTCACGCCTTGGTGGAGGGAGCTGAATTCTGTCCCCTTGTAAGAGCATGTCAAAGATGGGCTTGACATGACTATCCTCGAAGGAGTAAGTCATCTGCGGCCACTACTTTTCTGCTTTTTTTGGTTCGGGCTTCGGGGCTGTGTCGGCCACCATAGCTTGTTTGTTATTGTTGTCTCGGTTGGTGGAGGAAGTACCGCCGTTGTTGTTGTTTGCATTAGGACGTTTGCCCTTGTCCTCCGCATCCGAGATGTGCAATCCCAGTTGGCGAGCTTTCTTCAACTTGTCTTCTATGCTAGTGACGCTGATAATGAAAGTCTTCCTGTCCTTAAATTAACTTTCGCCCATCCAGAGGCTGATTGTGGAGAGCAGCCTCTTTTGGCAAATTTCAATTAAGGAGGAGTCCGGGTTACCGGAGGGCAACTTCATCGTGGTTTGGCGAAATCGCTCAATATAGTTTCTTGTCAGCTCCTTCTATCCTTGGACAACGTCCATGAGGGTTGACATGGTCACATCTTGCCCCACCTCATAGAACCTCTTCCAGAACATATGTTTGAAGCCAGTGAAGGAATGGATGCAGTTGTCCGGCAAGTTACGATACCAGTCGAATGCGACTCCCTCCAAGGCCCCGATGAACAATCGTATAAGGATGGCGTCGTCATGCGGCAGATGATCTGTTACGACCTCAAAGTAGGTCACGTATCAGCTTGAAGACGTCTTTCTGTCATAAGGGTTGATGTTGAATGGTTTGTATCAAGGAGGGAAGGGGACATCTCTCCATGCAGCGGGATACGGTTGTCGTATCCTGAGGTCCTGAGAGTTTTTTCGGGCGTGAAATATTGCCCGAAGGTCCTGGGCCTCTCTTCTTGCCTCTCTAGCCTCATCTATAGCAGTGGGCGTCGACATTCCAGGTGGATTGTCGCCCGAAGTTGGCACGGTTGTGTTTGAGTCCGCATTGACAGTGGGACCCAAGCTTGTTTGGCCAGGTGTTCTTCCTTAGAGAGCTGGTAGAGCCGCCTTGATCTTGTCTACTGACTTGACCAGGGTATGAAGTATGGCCTCAAGAGTGTCGAGGCGCTGTCGATCGCTGGGACCGTCCTGGTCGTTCTCAGTCATAAATACTATTCTCATACGATGAACAGTGGAAGGAACGGTGGAGGATGTGCTCTCCGAATCATACCCCCGAATGGAGAAGTCGTCGGGATATGTGCTCTCCGAATCATACCCCCGAATGGAGAAGTCGTCGGGATATGTAGGAATGTTCTCCTCCGGTTCGGACTCGGAGAAAGTGCTACCCCCTGTAAAGGAGGTTGCTTCATCTTGGCACCCATGGACGTTTCCAGGGGTGTCTGGTTCTATTGCATCTATTGGGGGAACTGTCTCCCTTGGTTCATCTTCTTGGAATACCAAATTGTCGTGGATGTTCCGGGGAGTGCTACCTCCAGCCTCGACTACCCCCAGAGATGTAGATGACGAATCTTTAAGTAATTTCATCTTAGAGCGGGTGCCTTGATAAACTCCTCCTGTGGTGGTTGTGGACAACCGCTTGGATGAGAGTTTCTTAGCCGCGCCAGTTGAGATCATCGGGCTAGAGATTTTCTTCCCTTCCTTGCTGGTAGGGACCTTCCGGGTAGAATTGCAGGAGGCAAAAGGAAGTGCCTCGTCTCCCGAGCTTTGTTCTAAGACCGGTCCCGGCCGCTGCAGTCATTGGAAGACGGACTGCCGGCCTTCTTGTACTGTTGTCTTGTTGCAGCAGCAGTTGACAATGACTTGAGTGCAGTAATGTCCATGGAAGGACTCTCTGCACGCCAAGCTTTTTTCTCTTTCCTTGCGCTTGTGAAGGATCATATCACGTAAGTCAAGTGCTTCTCGAGCAACCTTTACACTCGTTTTGTGGGTCCGAGGATCCCGAGCACACGAGTGTGTTGGTATGATATTTGTACCCCGACGTTGGACTAGTAGAAGTACTTGCCCCTGATCATTGTTGGGAGTCTCTTGACCACCATGTCCGTTGGCCACCGGGGGCTGGACACGGCTAGTTTTGTACAACTTTCCATCAGAGGCCCGCGTAACAGTTAGCGGTACTCCCTGATAGTCGGAAGTTGGGACAGCTGACTGAGCTCGAAGAGCCCGCACTGTCCTAGACTTCTTCGCTTTAGCACCCGAGGGTGCATAGTGGAAGAGTCCAAGTTGTGCCGTACAGAGTCTGGCACACCCTCATGAGAGCGTCTAAGGTCAGGACCGCATGAGAGCCGGTCAAAGACTGAACCTGAGCCGCATATGGTGGATGGCCTGCGACTAAGATTGGATGCCGCATAAGGCATCTCCGGGCGGCTGGGCTTGGTGGCCGCATAAGCATCCTGCATGCGGCTGGAAATTATGGGGGCCGCATGAGCCTTCTGTATGCGGCTGGATTTTGTGGCCGCATGATGCTTCTGTATGCGGCTGGAGTTTGTGGCCGCATGGAACTTCTCCATGCGGCTAAGATTGGTGGCCGCATGAGCCTTCATGCGGCGGGCGCCCTTATGCGACTTTCGTACAGAGTTCCCCTTTGCTCTCGCAAGTCCAGCATCGTAGTGCTTTCCTCTGCCGGACTTGGGGACAGCAGGGTCCTCTGTGGCCTGAAGTGGGGCTGCATATGAGTCTCCTCCGCCGTTTTACCCAGCCGAGAACACTTCATCCAGAGCTTAGGGAGGAGCAGCAGTCTTGGGCCTCCACTCCCTGCAGGCCTTCTTCGTGTCAGCTCGCTTCAGGACCGGGCTAGCGCTCCCGTCAGAGAGCATCTCTTCAAATGCTTGCTGTTTGAAGCGAACAACCAGCATCTGTTGCGTGGACCCAAGTTTGGCTGCGTCCGATTACGTCACCAACTTCTCAGCAGTGGAGAAGTTAGTCCCCAGCAGAGTCACCATCGTGTTTGCCATTGATTATCAAAGAACAGAACAGTTTTATGGGAGGACTGAACTTTAATTCACAATTACAAACTCACTCGTACAAAGAGAGCCTAGGAACAAAACCTAGGAAAAGCAATCTAAGTACAATTATTTAATTTGGATTCTGGGGGGTAACGGTAGAGGCTTGGGAAAGTGTTATCAACTCTGCCTTACTCCTTGGACGATCGAACGCAACCTCGGCTCCGACGAAGAAATGCTCTCCCTCTGCTCGGCTCAGTGTTGCTCTATATGTCCCTGTGTGTGTCTACATAGGAACAACACCTTGCTTTTTATAGGAGTTTGTGATGAGTGGTGTGTGGCCACATCATTGTAATTGTGCCTTGAAAAGTGGGCTGTTGGGGATTGGTTAAGATTAATCTTGATCTGTTTGTTGCAACAAATCTGGACTATTATGCTGGTTGAAATAAATTTGAACTGCTATGATCTGTTGGTTGCAATAAATCTGAGTTGTTAAGATTTAGTCAACTTATGCCACGTGTCCCAACTACCACTAGGTTGCGAGCCGCATGAAGAACTGTTCCCCTGTCTGAGCCGCATGAGGGTGGCCTCACAACCGAGCCGCGTGAGGGTGGCCTCACAACTGAGTCGCATGAGGGTGGCCTCACGACCGAGCCGTATGAGAGTAGCCTCATGGCCGAGCCGCATGAGGGTGGCCACATAACCGAGCCGCATGAGGGTAGCCTCACAACTGAGCCGCATGAGGGTGGCCTCACAACCGAGCCGCATGAGGATGGCCTCACAACCGAGCCCCATGAGGGTGGCCTCACAACCGAGCCGCATGAAGTTCACTCAGGCGATCCGCATAAAGAACTTTATTGGGATTTGTGAACTGTGTCAGCTAAAAGATTTTCTCTTCTTTTTATGTTGTACCTCTCCTTTATGTCAGAGCCATCATATCAGAGCCATGTCAGAGCTGTCACTTTGTGTCAGAGCATTAGTGGCCCGCTGTACAGAGTAATGATGGCCAGCTATATTAGGCCTATTTCGAACCGCATAAGGCTACGTGGCCATTCCTGAGCTGCATAAAACTATCTGAGCCGCATGAAGCTCTTAGAGATTTTTGAGCCGTATGAGACCCCCCCAGTTTTGAGCCGCATGGAGTTTCTGGGTCGCATAAGAATCACTATACTTTTCCATGCTTCTACAAACATCCAACACAGCTAGAGAGAAACAAACAACATCACAGGGTCACAAAATATAAATGTAAGCTACTATAGTCTAAAACAAAAGCTGGATCACAGTCCAGGCAAGCCTAACTAAGCTAACTACTCTAGGAGTATAAAGTCTAGTGGCTCAACTATCAGGCCACAGTCCTGGCCTAAGTCTCCATCTGTCTCGACCCCATAGTAGGTCGAGCAGCCTGCCTCAGAAACATCTGTAATATGTCAACGGTATCCTGTCAGGAAAATGAGCAAGTACAAACACTAACAGCAGTTCCATATGAATTGACAAATTCTATAAGAGACGGTATAATGAAATACAAGACAAAGATATAGGAAGACTTGGGAGCCATTTGAAAAATCGAGTTACAACCCGTAAACCAAACAAGGACCGGGGTTATAACCCTTCTCCCAAACAGAACCTAGCCTCCAATCAAAGTATAGCATAAGAGCATGTAGAACATGTGAAATACAGGACAAAATCATCAGAAAATATATAACAGGATGTGAGTACTGAATAGGACGACAATATATATATATATATATATATATATATATATATATATATATATATATTTTTTTTTTTTAATATATATATATGATGACTTGGGAACTATTCGGAAGCCGAGTTACAACCCTTAAACCAAACAAGGACCGGGGTTGTAACCCTTCTCTCGAACAGAACTTAGCCTCCTATGATAAATAAATATAAAAATGTGACTTGAATTATTAGAGCGTTATGTGATCGACTTTGGGTATGTTACAGGACAGGTTATCCACTTGGCCCGACAATCACATAAAAATCTCTAGAAAGGGTCATGCCGGCCAACCTGGATAACAAGCACATAGAGGAATCTTGCTACACCCTACGTGAGGTGAGAGTGGCACAAACATAAGAGTGACAAGAGGCTTTGATCACATAGCCCCTAATAATTCCCCATCCCCGAATTGTATAATGGATCTGGACATGACACGTCATGACACGGGATTCCATAAGAGGGTAGCAAGTCCCCTTAGGAATCGGTGTCTATATAAGTACAGGGAATAAGACAGAAAATGTACCAATATACCAAGAAAATCTAGGAACAACATACCATGTCATGATCCAACATATACTAGTCCGTGAACTATCGTGACTGGAAATCGAGTAAGACACTACAACTGAATCGGATATAGCAGATATCAAGACAATGAAAACTATCAGTGAATGTACTCGTCTGTGGTCCTGAGCTGGTAAGGTGAACAGACGCTCAGAGTAATCACAGACCTAAAGATGAGATAGCATGAGTCCAAACAGGGTTTAATAATGAAAGGAAAGCTAATCTAGTCATGATATGCAAGTCTAAGTCAAAACTAGGTCAAACTAAGTCACACCAAGCTAAACTAGGTCAATCTGGGTCAAAGGTTGACTTACAGTTGACTTTTGGTCAACTGGTCAACTCTGGTCAACCCTAGGTCAAACTAGGCTAACGTTGACTAACTATTGACTTTCAGTCAGCTGGTCAACTCAGGTTTAGTTTTGGGTCGATTATAGGTCAATCGTTGACTTGAAGTTGACTTTCGGTCAAAACTATCCTCGTCTAGTCATTACCTACCAAGACAACCTATTTCTAACCCCATATAGAAATCAGAAACCCTAGGTCAAACTATCCTCGTCTAGTCATTACCTACCAAGACAACCTATTTCTAACCCCATATAGAAATCAGAAACCCAATACCTTATGTTACCCAATATCCTAACATTTACCCTTACAAGGTATTTTCGATACCTTGCCCATTACAAAAGAAACCCCTATAGATCTCAGGATACTAGCCTAGGCTTCTTAGGGTAGCTAGATACTATCCTATCTAGGGTTTACCAACCAAAAAATCTAGGGTTCTTGGACATCTAGTCCATCTTATGGTCATGTTGGTCATCTCAACATTACCTTAGTGGATCGTCATGATACACTATGGTATCTTGAGATACCACACCCTACTCTCTACCAACCTTCCTAATTCACTCTCCCACACTCTCCTAGTGTCTAGGTTAGCCCTCTCTACTAGTCTTCTAGGATACTAACCTAGTTAGGATACTAACCTAACTAACTCACTACTAACACTAACACTAACACAAATCACTAACTATGCACTAACATTCCTTTCTATCTAAAACTCAACTCATACACACAATTCACATGGGGTAGGGGTTTTAAGGGACTGAAATTGTGAATGGATGGGTGAATGAATACATGGATTTGATTAATGTAAAAGTGAATGGATGGAATGATATGAATGGATGGAAGGATGCATGAATGAATGAAATAAATGAAGGAATGGAAGAATGAAATAAATGCATTGATGAGTGAATGAATGGATAGAATGAATGGATGGATGAATGGTGATTAATGAATGCGATGAATGTATGAAGGGATGGCTGAATTGGTGAATGAGTATTGAATGAATAAATGAAAGAATGGATGAATGGGAATGAACTATGGATGAATGATGGAATGAAGGAAATGGCTGATGGATGGAATGATATGGGGACTGAAATGAACCGAAGAGAGGAGGTGAAATGAGATGGGGATCCTGCTACTGCTGTGACTGAATATATGAGTGAATGTATAGGAGAAAGAATGGAGTGATAAGGATGGCTGCTAAGGGGCTGATTCCCTCTCACATACTGCTGCAAAGCAGTCTCCAAATTGACTGCTACTGCTGCTGTCCCCTGTGACAGCAACTCGAATGCCCCCTCCTGCATGCTGCTACTAAGCAGCAGTTCTTTCAACTGCTACTGCTGCTGCATGCCCAAGAGCAGGGCTGCACTGTCTGCTTGCAAAGGCTGCTGCCCCCTTCACCACCATCAACCACCACTACACACCACTACAACCACCACTACAACCACCACTATCTCTATATTACTCTCTCTAATCCCTCTCTCACTCTCCATATCTATCTCTCTATCTCAATCTCAACTCTAAACTCCACACACACACACACATACATATATACATATCCACACACACACACATACATATATATATATATATATATATATATATATATAAAATATATATATATATATATATATATATATATATATATATATATATATATATATATATATATATATACATATGTATAACCACACACACACCTATATATACACTCACCCACACATATTATATACATAGAGACACTCTCAAATATATATATCTATATATAAGATACACACACACAAATGAAAATATACATATAGACACAAAAATATATATATATGGACACACAAGAACACAACTCATGACACAAAAATCTGAGATTAAAATAGGAATAAATTATTAAATCAAAACCACAAACACATGATGTGTCCAAAATTGGGGGTTTCCCATATGGACACAAAGCACAACAAGGACACTCCTAATAGCTCCAAATGGATACGAAACGGACATAAATGGAGACACAACCATGGGGGTCATTCCTATGGGTTCAAAATAATCCTATATGTATGTAGGAATGAAATAGAGAAGAGATTATACCTCCCGGTTGATCGAATCTAAGAAAACTCCTTCCGATACAACACCGACACGTAGAGACTTCCAAATGGATACGAACAAGAGCCAAATCCTCCCAAACTTGGCTAGCACCCTCCCTTGCTTGAGTAAAGAAGAAATGAAGAAGATTGGGTGGAGAAATGGATTGATTTGGAGATGAAATCAATGGAGTCTCTTCTCAAAATTTGGGGAAGAACAAAAGAGAGAAAATGGAGGCTAAGAACAAAAGAAGATGATGACACACCCTTCCTATCTATGGCCGGCCATAATGGGAGGTTTGTCCCGATTGGATAAAGACTAAAATACGCCCCTCTAGCTCCTATTGGTTTAAATTAAAAATAGGTTTTGGTTGAGGCTAATTTAGTCTAGTTTAAATCTCTAATTAGCAAAATCTAGTCATAAAATTTAGTCTAACTATACTAACTTAAATATTATCATATGTGGGTCATGTCTAACTAATAGGTGGGTCCCACTAGAGTCAAAGCTATCCCGGGTCTCCGAAACAAATCGGATTGAGTTGAAATTCGAACCCGACTCAAATAACCCCAAAATAATATCATAAATAATAAAATAAATTTCAAAAATATTCTAAAATGAAAAATAACCAAAATACCCATGTTCTTGAAAACTGGGGGTGACATCATGGTAGAGGCTCACAGTTTGCAGTATTCAATTCATCCCGGTGGCACGAAGATGTACCGAGACATCCGTCAGCATTTCTGGTGGAATGGCATAAAGAGGGAGATAGCCCAGTTTGTCTTCCGATGTTTAGTTTTCCAATAAGTTAAGGCTGAACATCAAAGACCAGCCGAACTTCTTCAACCTTTACCGATCCCAGAATGGAGGTAGGAGCATATCACCATGGATTTTGTAATTGTGTTACCTAAATCCCCAGCTGGGAGAGATGCTATATGGGTTATAGTTGGCAGACACACAAAGGTAGCTCATTTTCTTCTTTTCAGAATTGGTCAGTTGACGGATCAGCTTGCAGAGATGTACCTTAGGCAGATAGCCAGATTGCATGGAGTGCTAGTCAGTATCATATCCGACAGAGATTTCAGATTTACATCGCAGTTTTGGCAGAGTCTTCAAGAGAGTTTAGGGACTCGTCTCAAGTTCATTTCAACATATCATCCGCAGACATATGGTCAGTCAGAACGCACAATTCAGACTCTTGAAGATATGTTGCGGTCTTGTACGTTGGACTTCGGTGGTTCATGGGAAGATCACCTACACCTAGTGGAGTTTTCCTATAACAACAGTTTCTAGGCCAGTATCCAGAAGGCACCCTTTGAAGCACTATATGTCAAAGTGAAGATCACCTTTAGCTTGGGATGATGTAGGTGAGAGGCAGATGCTTGGTCCAGAGATGGTTATACAGACAATCGAGGTGGTCAGATAAGTCAGAGATTATTTTCGAGTTGTCCAAGATCGCCAGCGCCATTGGGCCGATTCTCATCGGCGTCTCCTTGAGTTTTCAGTCGGCGACCATGTGTTCCTTAGGATCTTGCCTAACCGTGGCGTCATTCGATTCGGCGTACGGGAAAAGCTTAGTCCTAGGTATATTGGGTCATTTGATATTCTCGAGCGAGTAGGTGATGTGTCATATCATCTCGCTCTTCTGCCGTCGTTACGTAAGGTACATGACGTGTTCCATGTATCCCAATTACGACGGTATATCCCGAATCTGAGCCATGTCCTTAATCATTCAGAATTGGTTGTTGGAACCAACCTTTCATATGAGGAAAGGTATGTATCCATATTGGACCGAAGAGAGAAGGTACTCAAGAACAAGACTATTAGTTTAGTCTGTTTTGCTTGGTGTCACCACTCTTTAGGTGAGTCAACGTGGGAGCATGAGGATGATATTCGCTCGCGATATCCATACTTGTTTGACTCACAAGTGTTTGCCATTAAAATCTTTTGATGGAAATTTTAATACAAATAGAACAGTGTTACAATGTAGGACTTAGATGTAGTCCTAGGAGTACACTTTTGTTTATCTGGGTCCCTTGTGCCGATAGAGCGAGTGGTAATACGTTGACTCCGTTGACGATCTGACGATAGTTATCGGTTCTCTGAAGGTCTGAGTTTCTCTGGGTGCTGGAGCTTGCAGAGAGGAAGAAGACGTTGAGTGTCTGTATCTGCCTTGGTGGTTGTGCGATGTCTCTGTCTGTCTATGTATGTTCGTCCGAAAGAAGGAGATGATCCCTCTATTTATAGTCTGCAGGCTGGCTGTTCATGTGCGCATATGTAGGATGCGCCCAGATGCGGGAACGCCATGTGGTGATTGCTGATGGAGGCGCATGGACGATGCGCCCTGATTGAGGAGTTGAATTCTTTATGCTGCTGTTATGGGCTGGCACGTAGCAGGGGAAAGAATCTTTCTGTTGCTGAGATCTTAGGTGAATCGAGTCAAAGGACACGTGTTGTAGGCCCATGGCTCGGAGATCTCAGATTTGGTGGAGAATGATCCGGTAGGATGCGCCTGGGATTGGGCGCATGAGGAGACTTTGGCTCGTAACCTTTGGGAGTCACGAACCATTCGGGGCACATGACTTTTGAGGCACATGCGAGGCTTCAGTAGTGACTTTACTTCTGTCTTTAGGGATCAGAGAAAAGTCTGAGACGCATGACTTTTGAGGCGCATGCAGAGCTTTGGGCGCATGATGCTGACGTCGACGACGCTTCATTTTCTGAAAAAGCTGTCAACTGTAGTCTTCGGGGGACGTACTGCCAACTCTGTCAGACTTCAGCATTTAATGTTCTTTGACAGGTGATGGTTTGTTGAGTGGGCACATCGATCGGCGTTCCACTAGGCGCATGGGGCTGTATGGGGATGCATGCTTATGAAGCGCTTGGTGCTGAGGGGCGCCTCTGTGTGATGCACGGTCTGTCCGACGCATCCGCTCCGTTTGACACGTCTTTTGGTGCGACTGTTACGTTCTTCGAGTGCTTTAAATAGCAATTTTTGACTTGGCTGAATTTAAAGCGTCAGGTTCATCCATTTAATACAAATTCATTGTACGGGATTCGGAGAGCCAGCCACTTGGCGCATGGGTTTGATTTGCCCGGTCTATAAATAGTGGCATGGAGAGGGTTTGCTTCTCGTTCTCTCACGTCCTCCCGAAATGAATTTGTTTACTCGAGTGCATTCTGTCGATGAGATGCTCCCGAAGGTAAAGATGCGATGCAATGTCTTTATTGATGCACTTGAAGGTGACTGTTACATCCAAAAGTCGGAGTCGAGGGCTTTCGAGGCAGGCGGAAGGTACCTGTTACATCCAAGATCGGGATGCTCGAGCCTCGTCTCTGTTATATGGGAAGAGCCGCAGATCGGAATTGTGGTGTTGCGGCTTTGGGGGCTCTTTCTTCTGTCAGAGTGGGTGTTGCCCATTCTGGTTGTGTTGAAAGCTGCTCCTTTAGCCGCGGTTTCGATTGCGGTCTCCCTTGGTCTTTGGAGGCTCTTTCGAAGCCTCTCCTGGCCACAGGTTGACTTGCGTTGCTCTTCTCTTCCTTGGTTTGGGGAGCTCTTCCTCCAGCTAGAGGGTTGATTGCCACCCTCGTTCTGCTCAATAAATGCTTCATTAGTCGAAGCATTAGATGGCACATGAGCCTGGCTGGAAGGGTGGCACATAACTGAGCTGCTGAAGGGATGCACATAACTGAGGATGCACATAACTGAGCTGCTGAAAGGATACGCCCGGCTGAGAGCGCATGGTGGGATACGCCTGACTGAGAGTGCATGGTGGCTGCTGTGCCCGGCTGAGTGCGCATGGTGGGATGCGTCTGACTGAGAGCGCATGGTGGCTGCTGCGCCCGGCTGTAAACTTAGGGTCTTTTTTTTGTAGAAGTTCTCCTTTGTACAGCCCTTTTTAAGACATGTAATAGACTTTTATATGAAATAAAAATCTTCTTTTAATGTCTATATTCTTGTTTTGCTGTGTCAAGTACTTTGTCTGAGCTCCCTGGCGCATGTAGTGTTTGGCGCATAGGATTCATGATCGTGAAATTCCATGCTTCTACAAGACCCCCTTCAAAGTTTTCAAAACTTTTTTGTCAAGTTTTGGAATACTTTGAATAAGAAGCATGGTGGTTGGGGCGCATGACTGTTCGGGCGCATGGATACTCTGTGCATCAGTGATAGGGCGCATGCTCCTCTCAGTTAATACAAATGATAATGCCTCGATAACCAAGAAGATTAATGATAATTTTTTTGGATTTATTTGCAGTTATCTCCTCGCAGAACCCGAGGCGGCGGCTGAGGTCACACTTTATCGGTTCACGCGTGTGACTGAACCTATAAATAGGCGTGAGGTGAAGAGAGAGAGAGAGAGTTCTTCCTCTCTTTTGCTTTTGTCTTTTAGAGTTCTTCTTCGAAAAACCATAACTTTTCTTCCCTCAAGGAATGGCTCCCAAGACTCCTCGTGGCGGTGCTGGCAGGAGAAAGGAGCCTGCGGAGTTCGCCGAGGAAGACGCTCTTGTCACCATTGTGACTCCGGCCGACATTCGGCCTGCGGTGACGGGTGGGTGTCGTCTTTTCCATTTTTTTTTGTTCAGGCGAGTTTTGGATCATACGGCTGAGTTAGTGTGCTCTAACTCTTTGTTGCTGAAGCGCATGGACCTCTGTCCTGATGATGTGCCGAGGTTTATTCCGTCGACGTGCATGGGTTTAGGCCCTGATTATGTGCCGAGGTTTAACTGCTAACGCGCATAGGTTTACACCCTGATGATGCGCTGAAGCTTCACTGCTGACGCGCATGGGTTTCACCCTGATGATGCGCCAAAGCTTCGCTGGTGATGCGCATGGGTTTACACCCTGATGATGCGCCGAAGCTTTACTGCTGTCGCGCATGGGTTTAGACCCTAATGATGTGCCAGGCTGCTTGACACACTTTGTCTTCTTAAAGCCTCTTGCCTGACTTTTGTTTTTGTTGTGTCAGTGTTGATGACTATCCTATTGCTGAATGAAGTCCTTCTGGATGCTTCTCTTTGTCAAATGGGAGTTGATTTTGACGAGGAGGTTATCAACCCCGCGAAGGATGCTATCATGCTGAATCAACCTCCTGAGAGAATGCTGCAAATCCAGAATTAGTCGTCGATTTTCCTCCAGAGTATGATGGAGAGCAGAAAATTAGAATCTGCTGAGTTTAAGGATGTGACCTTCTTAAAACCTGTCTTTTTGTTCGGTGACCGACTGATCTCCACCGAGGCGAAGATACTGAAGATCAAAGAAGACTAGTTCTTCTCTGCGAAGGGCATGGTTCTGTATATGCGACAACTTGAACGCCAGTTGCCACTGACGGCCTTCTACCGTTTAGCTTCCAAGAGGAGGATGCCCTGGGAACTTACTCCTTCTCAAGGAGAGGCAGTGGGGGGTACTCTTTCGATTGATGCTACTTCGAATCAAAGGGATACCTTGGCCGCCTCACGAGCCGGACCCTCGTTCAGTTGTCGAACTTTGCGTCCTAGGAGCCTTTATAGTGAGGTCCCTAACGACACCTTTGCCTTCAGTGCTTCGACCTTTACAAATCGGATGCTAACATCGAGGGTCATGTATCCGAAAGGTAGCTTTAGGGTTGAAGGTTGGTGTCACCACATGCCAAAGTGGGACGAGTTGACCCTTTGGGTGTTGTCGAAGTTCAAGGCTGAGCTTAAAGAAATTGGGCTGACGGCCGCTATCCGTGCCACACAGGCTGGCGTGGATCTCAATAAGCACATGTTCCTTGCGCTCTTGGAAATGTTCAATGCCCAGACTGGCACTTTTTTTACTCCAGTGGGGGAGTTGGGATTGGCTCTCCATGAAATATACGAGGCATCCAGGCTTTCCTGGGGCTCGAAACCGTACGAGGAATATTTCCCGTCAAACGAAGAGATCCTTGTCTTGGAAAAGAAGGACCCGGAGATGATGGCTATTTTCAAAGAGGTAGCGAGCCATCATTATCTGATGCAATGGAGGGACAAAGGCAAGTCTCAATCTCATATGACTGCTTGGAGGGATTACGTCTTCAAGCAGGATTTGGCAGACTCCTCGAAGATCCGATTTATGACCCCGCAAGGGCTGAAACCTGCGAAAGTAACTTCTGAAATGAGCCGACTAGACGAGAGGGCTCCCCGTTCAAATGAGAGTGGCGAAAACATATATAGCTGCTTCTGGCACTGTGTGCACCGGATGTCATCTAAGGCCGTGTTAACGGCATACTTGATGATATGGCTCCGGGATTGTGTGTTCGCGGGCGGATCAGGTTCTGTGGAGAGGGTACACCGGAACCTCATTTTGCTAGCAGTGAAATTGGCTTTTGGTTGCCCTTTGGCTCTTCTCCCCGCGATGGTGTGTAACCTGTTGCGGGGCTTGAGGACCTTTGCTGAGGATGTGATCCATGGGAGAGGTAGGAACGACAACTTTTCTCGGGATGAGCTACCATTCCATTATCTGATGGGATGGTTGATTCTACATCATCCGAACGTGATGAGTCCAGGCCCGGAGGAGGATCACGTTGAAGGTGACGCTTCATCCGCTGTTTCTACAAGAGAAAGTGGTTGCACACTGGCGTCCCCGTCTGTAGAAGAGTTTTGTCCTATCTTCAGGGGTGGAAGATTGTCAAGGTCGGTCCCATCTTCAAAGATTTCGAGGCTGACAAAGATTTAGACGACTCTGGTGAAGATGCGATTACTCTGCCGAAATAGGGTTTTCGTTGGTTACAAAGTATTCGGCCTTCCCACTTGGTCTACCGCAACCAAAATAGGTGTTATCTGGAGCCATATCTGCCAAGCCAGTTTACTCGCCAGTTTGGCTATACCCAGCTAATGTTACGGAATCCCAGTAACAGTCTGGAGTTTGCCGGGAGTTTGCTGGACGGAGCCCGGGGCTGGCAATATTACAATGTCGGGTGCACTGGTGTTCGTTTCACTACGCCAGTTCGCAACCCTCGGCCACAGATCCTGTATTCAGCCGTTAAGCTGTATTGCATAATGAATACTGTGTCTCCTGATTATGATAGGGAGACCAGTTTCATCATTGGAACTCAGCTAGAGGCTACGACGAATATGTTGGTGGCGGCTCGGTCATATCATCCACCAGAATTGGCGGGATATCGGGCTGCTGCTGTAGCATCAGTGAGAGATCCCCCTGCTGGAAAGAGGTGGGCTGACGCAGAAGCCGGTTCGTCTGTACCGAAAAGGCCGAGGAAAGTGACGACTCCAAAGGCTGCGTCAATAGAATCAGTCCCTGCCGAGGTAAAGAGTCCTCCGCAATCTGGCTCATCTTGTCATTTTGGTGACCTGTGTTTTTCTTCTTGTAGGGATCGTCGAAGAAGAAAACCCGTGTTTCAAAACCGGGTGTCAATAAACCGAAGGAGGTGGCAAGCTCTTCTGATGAGCGCATTCCTCCGATGGTGACGTCTCCAATGGAGGAGAATCTAGAAGATGTTATTCCTGCGAAGATTTTAGTATCTCCAGACTTTGTCGGAAGAGACACTGAGGTTACAGCAACTTCCGTGTCACGACCCACACCCACTGTGAGGGTACGAGAATGTAACAACGCCCAGCCTACGCCGCAGTGTCGGCAGTAGAACGCTGTCCTAGGTCAACATACATCTAGCAATATAATACTAAGCAGTTGATACTCCCCGAATGGGGGTGACATAGCAGTAAATAAACTCAATCACAACTAAGGAAGAAGAAAGCACGATATGATATAGAACTAAAGGAAATACAGAAGATAGAATAGTCTAAGATAATATCCCAACAAATATCTAGAGTACATATCTCAGCTACTGAATATGAAAGAATATACACAACTCAACATCTCTGAACAGAAGTAAAGTCTAGCTAAACAATCTCAAGACAACATAAAAATAAGATAAGGCCTAACTAAACTAGACTAGGCAGTGGGGGTGATGTCCTCAGGTAGAGCTATCCCGTAGAAGGTATCCTCACAGGCCTCCTCCTCGTCCTCTGTAATATTTTCAACAGGTCCAGTCAGGACAGGAGCGAGCACAATACATCTCAACAGTTCATAGCAGGTTAGAAAATATAATCATGCAGTAAAGTAAGATATAGATACTGAAGAAATGCAGTACGTAAACAGAGATAGAGAACTGTAATAAAAATATCTACTATAAGTAAAGAGCTACCAGTGACTAGTGATTTAGAGTACAAAGTCGACATGTGAACGGCTTGATTGTACATGGCTATACTAAAGAGGCGTACATGACTATTCTACTTTGGAATTGTTCACATGGCTATTTATACTCCTCCGTACCCCCCAATTAATATACAAGGATCCAACCAGGTTATGTTATGATTCTATGTAACATCCCCCGAAGGGTGGTAAGCCCCCGAAGGGTGGTAAGCCTCCAAAGGGTGGTAAGCCCCCGAAGGGTAGTAAGCCCCCAAAAGGTGGTAAGCCCCCGAAGGGTGGTAAGCCCCCAAAGGGTGGTACATAGTAGTCCCATAAATGGGAAAAGGATTCAAAGAAGACTCTGTGATCATATGGGTATATGTCACAAGTAATCAAAGAACCAAAGAAGTATAGTGATACGCCATGTAAGTGAAACGCACAGAACATAGAGTACCCTGATGCTCCCTGAAAGGATAACATCTCAGGGAGGGATCCATATTGTACTAATCTGTGTGACCAACGTGACAGTATCAAGTAAAGTAATTTAATGCAAGAAAATAATTCTAAGCAGGATATAAAATGATCAGAGAATGTACTCGCCTCGTATCTGAATGTCTGAAGTAAATGTACTGTCCGAGATGAGGTACCTGACTCTTAGTTAGAGCAACACAAGTCAAGATGTATACAAGGGATGATAATAGTAATCTACAATACGTCTGCATGCTGTCTAGGTCAAACTAGACTAAAGTCAACACTTGGTCAACTCCAGTCAACTATACTAGTCAAACTAGGTCAAACCTAAGCCAAACAAGTCTCACTAAGCCTAACCAGCTTATTCTAGCAAGCACACACCATATCTAGGCTATACAAGCCAAGCACAAGCCACACTTTAAGGCACATTCACATTTAGCTATTTATCAATATTGTATAATGAGAGAGAAGGGTTGCATGTATATCTATGTGTATGTGAACATGGAGGTGTACATGAAAAGTGGATTTAACACTAGGCCATATATCTTTATACCCACAAATATACATATCTATACACAATATGTATATGAATATATATATATGTATACTCATATTATATATATTCATGATATACCTGCACATAGAGATAGAGAGGGAATGAAATCAAGTAAAATGTGAGTGTACATATGTGTTTAGGCATGTGCATGTGTGTGTCTACATATGTGTGTAGAGGGTGCCATAGTGTAGGGTGTGTGGGGATACTAGCATGTATGTAATCCTGTCCATACATCCCCAATGCTCCCAAAACCTGTCAAATGTTAGCCCCCAATCCAGTCCTACATGCCTTTGTGTGTGTGTATTCATGAGCCTTATAGGTGTCCCTTATAGGTCTATATATATTAGAGTGTGTGAGCCTACATATATATAGTCGTGTGTGTGAGTTCATATATGAAATTGTGTGTGTGTTAACAGCCTACATTACAGGAATGAGAACCAGGTGACAGTTTGCAACATAACCAAAACCTTCAATCCAAATGCTAACCTGATTTTCAACTATATAAATTAACATAAATCAATATAAGCCACACACCATTCAATCTCAGGTTTGTTGACAGCTAACATACAATTTAAAGTTCTGAAATTGGAATGTGTGGGTGTGTGTGTCTCATGTTCTCAGGGAGTTTCGAATTCAAACATACCAATGAACATTAATAGGGAATCATTTCAGTGAATCAATAACTACTAAACTGATTAAAATCAGTTGGAAAATACAAACTTAGGAAATACAATCAGCCCAAGTGTTCTCAGGTTTGATGACAGGGAAAAAACATAATAGAGTGTGGGTGTGTAAACTCAGATTTTAGGAGCAATGTTCTCAGGAATGTACTATACAGAGATTTAATATATGAAGCTCAATCAAGGAACCAAATCAAGTTATAATCTCAGTTTAAAAAGGAAAGGGAATCAGTTATAAATGAATTCAATTCAGTTTGAGAAAATTGGAAAATTAGTACAATGTTAAAAGGAAGACATGGCAGTTTCAATCATGGCCAACTTCAGTTTTCTACTTAACAGTGAATCAATTTCACATGCATCTACCAAATCAAATTGGCCTATCCATCATTCATCAATTAACAATTATGTGGGTGAGTCCTATTTATCATTCAATCATCATAAAATCAGGAAAACGAAGATCAATTTCCAGTTAGCATATGGTGTTCTCTATTTCAGTTAACTGACAGTTAACTCCTATGAATCCCAATATCAAAAATCAAAATTGAAACCTAAATCCTATCACAATCAGTATTCCACATTGAACTATCATTAAATTCTCAGTTTTTTGACAGAAAATATAATAGAGTGATCAGTGCTAGTGTTCGAACCAAACTATCTACACAACCACACTCATGAATGTTGGTTCTCAGGAATATTGTTTTAGAAAGGGTGTGTCAAGTGTCAGGTATTTGACATTACCATAAGGAATTAAATTTATATCAGTGAACAATTGAAATTATCATAAACAATTGAAATTATCATGGTGTAATAGAAGGCAGTGTACAATTGAAATTATCATAAAGAATCATCTAATAAACATAAAAAAAAACAATTTTAAACCATGGTATCAGAACATGGCATTCAGACCCTATTCGAAACAACATGTTTTAACAATTAATCCCCAGTCATGCAATTACAATCCCAGTTTTCTTTTACATTCAATCTAACATTCAACCATAATCAAATCTAAATCTCAGTTTAAAAATTCAGGAAGTAACTCAGGAATTTCAGAAACTTGACAGTTCATATAAACCAATATATTATCAAATCAATTTCGAAAACCAATACAAAACATGAAACCCGATCCTGAACAATCTGAAACATAAACTAAACCTTGAATCATAATTGAAAACTTATTAAAAGAATTCGAATTCAAAATCCCTGTTTAACTCTTGAACTGTTAACAGACATATCAGAAAAATAGAGGTTTTTCCCATTTTCGAATTGGAAAACATAGCAAAATGCCAATTAAATGGTTGTTAACTATAGTCACACATGTGTACGTGTTATAGGGCATGTTTGTGTCCAACTAAGTGGACACAACGTGTCCAAACAACCAAACACACACACAGACACGAACTGTGCACTGACAGTGTCGTGCACACGTGCACATCACTCGTAGACACGACACAGTGCACCACGTGTCACGTGCACATGCCTGCATGTTCGCCTAGGGTAGGTCTAGGTGTCTAGGACCCTGATTCGTGTCCAAGTCGTGTCGTGTCTCGACACGAGACGCGTATCAGAAGCTAAATTCTACGCGTGTACAGCGCGCGCACGGCCAGTGCGGCCAGTGCGCGTGCGATTGCACCACGTGTGGTGAACCATATGCTCCTAAATTTTGGGAGCATAGTATCAGTGATTGCCCCATCATTCTCACAAATTTTCGTGTCCCGACGTGTCCTATACAGTGAGATATTGTGCCCGAGTAGCAGGACAGTGCACCCGTATCAGAACAGCATATTCGTGTCCAGATCTTGACACGACACGACACAATTACAAGCTTAGTCTCATGAAAACCTAGAAACAACACTTAAATCTATCATTTCAATCAAAAACATTCCTAAAACAGTAAACTAAATTCCTATGTGGCATTTCTACAAACACCTAGGCATTCTATTGGATACGTGTCCGATACGGACACGAAATGGACACAAAACTTTGCAAAACCCATACCAACAGAGAGAGGACACCTAGGGCTTCCTAACCATGCAAAGAAATCAAAATTTGGTGGAGAGAATAGGGATTTACCTATATGTTGAAATTCCAATAAAAAGCTCCAAATGGGGGGTTTCTCCTTGTTAGCCAAAACTCTCCAAATTCATCCAAACCTGAGATTTCTCTCCATGAACAGTAGGTATACCTAAATTAGAACCTATTGCAATTTGTTTGAGGGAAAAAGGAGATAAAATAGAATTTCTATGAATTTCCAAAGTTGGGAAAATACCTCTTCCTAAAGCTTTGTTCTTCCTAAGAGGCTAGCCCTAATTTCTAAGAGGATACTTATAGGGAGGGATTCCCAATGAGGGTTATGTGGCTGGCCAAGACTTGTTAGGGTTAGGGTTTGGCTAGTGGTGTGGGCCTATGGGCTTTTAAGGCTAAGTTATTGATTAAGGTGCAACCACAAGTCATGGCTTATGACTTAAATCCTAACTTGAGTTAAATAACCAAACCATAGGTCAACTCTAGTCTAACTAGGGTTACATGACCTAACCAAGTCCAAACACAACTAGGGCTAGCTTCTAGGTTAGCCTACCAAGGTCATTGCTAGTCAAAGTCAACCTAGTCAACCCTTATTCAAACAATTCCAAAATAAATTCTAAAAATTCCAATAAATTCAAATAAATTATAATAAATCCAAATAACCCTAAAAATTTCAAAATACCCTAATCACATGGCTAGGCTCTAGGGTAGGCAGTCTCTACTGTTCACTAGCAAAACACCAAAAATTACAAGTCATGAACTTAAATAGTTTTAAAATAATTAAAAATCACTAAGAATCATAATATGAAATAATTATCATTAAATAATAATTATAATTACAAAATTTAAAAATTACCCTCTTCTGGAAAACTGGGTGTTATATTCCGGGATGGTGCAAGTCGCCGTGGTGACCTTGGGCGTTGAGGGTCCTGCGGACACGGGGCTTCCAGATGAGGAAGTAGAGTGGAGTTCGTCGTCTTCAGATGACGTTCCTCCAGAAATACATGAGCCTGTTACGGGGGCAACAGACGTGATTGAAATCGAGGAGAGGGTTGATTCCCCTCATTGTCATGATGAGGGGAGGTCGGCTGCAGCGTTGCCGAACCCTACCCCAGACTCAGCAGCGGAGGCTGAAGTAGCTGCCGACCGGGAGGTGGCAACAGATCCCGTCCCTGTAGAGGGATTTGATGGTAACAATGAGACTCGTCCGTCGATCCTGACTTCGATGGGGTCGAGTCAGGAGACAAGTGTTGACCTCACTGTTCTGCCGGAGGGGAACATCCCGTACTGCCTGCTGATGTTGCGTTGGGGACTGATGAGGTAGCCGCTGACGTCGGTAGTTCTTCCGAGCTTGAGAAGGGTAAGGGTTTGGCAAAACCCTCTGTTGCTCTTTCTACTTGGGGTACTATATCGACGCCTCTCTCGGCTCCTTCTGTTCTTTTGGCTCCTCGGGCTAGTAGTCAGGCCCCTGTTGATGAAAAGCCTGTTGACGCCGGGGTTCCAGCCTCACAGGTTGAAGCCGGCAGGCCTTCTTTCGTTCCGCTATCTAGAGTAGCTCCTCCGACTCCCGCTATGACATCGCAGGTGCTGGCGGATGCAGATGAATATGTGAAGTTCATCATCGAGGCGGTGTATAAGATGTTGCAGAGGGGCGTATCGGTAGTGATGGATGCCAATGGAAGCTTTACAACGGAAAAAACTCTAGCACTGCCTCATATCAACCTGATCCGTCTCCACCAGGGCCATGATCATATGGCCGACATTCTGGAGGCTTCGGTGGCCGAGCTGGACCAGCAACTTTTCGAGTTTCAGTGTATCCAGCGAAAAGATCACTCTGTCTTAACAGACGCAGAAAATGAGAAGCTGATCGCTAAGACTGAATCCTCTTATCAGGCCACCGTGAGTGACTGGGAATACGAAGTGGCTGAGACTGAAGCTGCAGTGGAGCGGTTGTCTCAGTCTACGCAGGAGAAAGTGGAGTTGCGAGCTGCGTTGGACGCTAGTATCGCGGAGGTTGATGCCCAGATCCGCCGCCTTGAGGACCAGCGGGCCCGACTCCTATTAGATGCCAAGCGTATCCAGGCTGAACATGTAGCATTTAAGAAGGAGGAAGCAGCTTTCATCCATCGGGCTCTTATCCTGGCTCAGGAGCGACAGCAGTTGGATGAGAAGCATAAAGATGACACTTCTCCTGAGGCCATAGAAGCGATGCGTCAAGAAGCTGAACGCCGGGTCCTGACAACTGTGGGGACTCGGGCGACAGACTTGAGGCATCGAATTGAAGAGCTTTCGGCCAACCCCGGGGATGTTTAGGGATTGTAGTCTCTTCTTTTTATGTATTTTGCAACTTTTTGCTGGGGATGTAATCCTTTACTCTTTTTTAAAAAATAAAGAATACAAAGTTTTTGTGGTGCGTTCATTTTTGCTGTCATGAACTTGATGATTTATGTGGACCTATTATCTTTTACGTACCTTGGTTTTTAGGTACAGATAATAAGTTTGAGAGAACCAACATGTTTGCTCAGAGGTGATGTGGACGTGGCAAATATGGCATCCAAATGATGGAATCTTCCTACTCAGAGGTGTTATGGACGTGGTAGGAATGACTTTGGGGGATACGCGGAACTACTCAGAGGTAATGTGGACGTGGAAGTTCTGCGATCAATGTACGGCAACGCAGGGGTTGTCTGTACGGGATGTTTACTCAGAGGTAATATGGACGTAGTAAACATGATGGGTAGCGTAGTCTTATTGAGTGTAAGATTCCGCTTTATAGGGCATAGAGGGACAACTCAGAGGTGATGTGGACGTGGTTGTCCTTCTACTAGAGGAAACCACGGAACAGCTGGGTTCCGGAAGCGTATGATTTTGTGGAAGGGAATTGTATGTGAGCCCTGATGATTGGGTCCACTGATCCTTTGTAGAAGTACATGTCTAAAATATGTCAAGAGTAGTACTTCTTTAGGAACTTGCCATTGATGGGCATCATGAACAAGTCCTCATTAGGTTTAGCGAGGCGGTAAGCACCGTTTGAGTATACCGTCTCTATGATGAAAGGTCCTTCCCACTTGGGCTCGAACTTTCCGGGTGTCTTATGGGTTAACACCATCGGCCTCCTGACTGCCAGAACCAGGTCGCCTACTTGGAAAGTCCTTTGCTTGACCTTCTTGTTGAAAGCCTGTGATATATGGGCTTGGTAGAGTTCAATGCGTTGTTGAGCTAGGAGACGCTTTTCGTCAAGTGCCTCTAGTTCTCGCAGACGACGACGTTGATTGTCCTCTTCTATGAGTTGGTTTGTGATTGCTACGCGGAGTGAGGGTATCTGGATCTCGAGAGGTAGTACCGCTTCGCTCCCGTAGACTAGAGAGAATGGTGTGTTTCCTGTCGGGGTCCGTACCGTTGTGCGGTAGGCCCAAAGGCATTCGCCGAGCTTTTTGTCCCAGTCACGTTTGTTGGATGACACGACCTTTTTGAGTAGCCTGATGATAGTCTTGTTAAATGCCTCAGCCAATCCGTTTGCTGCCGAATTATAGGCAGTTGATGCCACGTTTTGGATGCGATTCTTGTCACAGAATCTGCTAAAAACATGGCTGATGAACTGAGGACCGTTATCGTGGATAATCCTCCGAGGTACCCCGAAACGGTAGATGACATGGTACTTGATGAAGCTGATCACCCGAGAGATCTTCACTTCCGCCAGTGGAACTGCTTCTGCCCATTTGGAAAAGTAGTCGGTGATGGCTAGGATGAAGCGGTGTCCCTTTGATGAAGGAGGGGTGATCGATCCTACAATGTCCATGCCCCAAGCTTCGAAGGGCCAAGAGGCGACTGTAGGATATAGTGGTTCTGAAGGTGTATGGATGAAGTCAGCGTGAAGCTGGCACGCATGGCACTTTTTAGCATAGTCGACAGCGTTAGCGGCCATGGTTGGCCAGTAGTAGCCCATGCGTCGCAGTCGATCCTACAACTTAGGGCCAGGTTGATGGGCTCCGCAGGTTCCATCGTGAGCTTCTCGAAGGGCTTCGGCTGCTTCTTCGTTGGACAGACATCGTAGGAGAAGTCCATCGTAGGAGCGTCGGTACAGCATTTTAGTAGCTGTATCGTAGTAGAATCGAAGGGAGCGCCTCCTGACTGAGACGGCTTCTTTCGGGTCTTTTTGGAGAATTCCGTAGACAGCGAAGTCGATGAACAGGAACCTCCAGTCTCGGACATTAACACCAGCACTTGTTGATATGGCATGGGCCACTCGTGAGCACAGGTTATTTTTAGGACAAACCAAGTCTCGACCGACTACCGTGACGTAGTGTTAAGTCCCGAGGGGTGCTGCTAATGAGGCTGCGAGGCCAGCTAGAGCGTCAGCCTCCAGATTTTGTAAACGAGGTACATGTTCGATGAAGAACTTAGTGAAGGTTGAAATGATGTTCAACGCAACTTCATGGTAAGGGATCAGATCTTCATGGCGAACTTTATATTGCCCTCTGATCTAGTTTGCGACGAGTTTTAAGTCGTTGTAGGCTTCCAGATGATTCACCCCCAGTTGTTGTGCCAGCTGGAGTCCCATGATGAGCGCATTGTACTCGACAACATTATTGGAGCACGGCTTCGAAAGGGAGTAGGCACGCTGGATGACCAGTTGATCGGGGGAGACTAAGACTACCCCTACTCCTGCGATGATTTGGCCTTTAGGGCCTTTTCTTGAAGCGCCATCGAAAAACATCCGCCAGACGGAGCTTTCTTCGGTGACGTTTGATTCTTAGACCTCATCCGGGATGTCTTTATAGAGTCTGGAGGACTCCGGGATGGGGTGTACAGCTAAAAAGTCGGCCAGAGCCTGACCCTTGACGACTTTTTGTGGAACGAACACCATGTTGTATGGTGTTCGCAGGATCGTCCATGTAGCTAGCTGAGAATTTAATGACCCTGGCTTCGTCATGAGAACTCTGAGTGGATTGACTCTGGAGATGACATGAATCGTCTGGCCCGAGACATAATGGCGAGTCTTCTGGATGGCAAATACCAACGCCAAGCACTCCTTTTCAACGGGGTTGTACCGGTGTTCGGCCTCGATCAGTGTTCTACTGAGGTAGTAGATAGCTTGCTCATAGCCTGTATCGCTGTTTTGAGCCAGCAGAGCGCCGAGGGAATGATCCATGGCACGGACGTAGAGGAGAAATGGTTTGCCGGCGACGGGTGCCACCAGGACTGGCGGGCTCGTCAAGTAAGCATTGATGTCATCGAAAGCTTTTTGGCATTCCTCTTGTCCAGACGTAAGAGACTCCCTTCTTCATGAGCTGAGTGAAGGGTTGACATTTTTCGGAAAGGTTTGCTATAAACCTCTGGATGTATGCCAGACGCCCCTGCAGGCCTCGAAGTTCTCAGAGGTTCTTCGGAGGGTCCATGTCAAGGATGGCTTTGGTCTTCTCGGGATCGACATGAATGCCTTTCGCCGTGATAATGAAGCCCAAGAACTTTTTGCTAGAAACCCCTAGGAAGGATTTAGCGGGGTTTATCTTGAGTTGATGCGCTCGTATGAGATCGAAGACTGTCGTCAGGTCTTGTAGGTGATCACCTTTGAGACGGCTCTTGACTGCGATGTCGTCAACATAGCATTCGACTGTCTTGCGAAGATGCTGACGAAAAATGGTGCTCATAGCTCGTTGGTATGTGGCATCAGCGTTCTTCAAGCCGAAGGGCATCACTGTGTAGCAGAAAACCCGCTTCAGAGTCCTGAGTGACGTATGTTTTGCGTCATCGGGGAACATCTTGATCTGGTTGTAGCCCGAATACCCGTCCATGAAAGACATGCGTTCGAAGCTACATGTGTTGTCGATCATCACGTTGGTGATTGGAAGCGGGAACTCGTCCTTCGGGCAAGCAGTGTTGAGATCCCTGAAGTCGATGCAGACTCGTATCTTTCCATTCTTCTTGGTGACAGGGACAACGTTAGCTACCCAATCCGGGTGTTGTTCTTCACGGATGAAGTCGCTGGTCAAGAGTTTGTCCACCTCCTGATCGATAGCGTTCATGATGTCAAGACGAAAGCGTCGATGTTGTTGTTTGATAGGCTTGACATCCGGTAAGATATTGAGCCTATGCATCGTAATATGAGGATCAAGTCCCGGCATATCTTCGTAGCTCCAAGCGAAGACATCGATATACTCTTTAGCCAGCTGGATTAAAGATTCCCGGTCTTCTCCTTTTAGGCTTTTGCTGATAAAGATGGGTTTGGAAGAAGATCCGTCCCCAAGGTCGATCTGCTCGACTTCGTCTTCGGTAGGGGGTTCACGTAATTCAAAACGAGACTCCCACTCTTCTCCCAGGCGTTGAGCCTAGGGTTCTTCTTCGAAGAATTATGGTGTTTGGTCTTCGCCTTCATCTTCTTGAGATTGTGCAGATGTCATGTTGGCTGATAGCACTCTCTTGAAGACTGAGCCGATACTGGTATCGAAATCCTAAGTTGATGCTTCGGATGAGTGAGAATGTTCTGCTTCTTCTGTCTTCGAACTCTCTGGAGTTGACGACGGCGTGACATAGCCTACCCCCCGTCGAGTTCGATGATAGTAGTCCTGTGGCTTTCCTTTAGGTGTTGGAAGCCGGAGAGGAAGACGTCGACCCTTGCCGTAGTTCAGGCCTTTGTTGTTTTTTAGGTTGTAACCCATCTTTTGGATGAGGTACTTTGCCTTGTCCGTGTACCGATAGACTTGTATTCTGCCGGTATCTAGTTCTGGCTTGAGTGGCGGGAGGTCTTGATGACGCTCAACTTTGCCGAAGATGATGGATCCTTCGTCTTGACTCCGCGGCGGGACTACAAAATAGACCCCTTGGGACGGGACTACTCGATTTACATGATGGACGGTCGTTATTTGTGTTTGCAACGACCGTAGAGTGTTATCTAATATATACATGGCATTCCAATGTAGAAGACTAGAATAATTAAAAGATACTCTATTATTGATGAAATACGAGATTTTATCCCACGGGATTACATTGTCCAGAGAGGGTGCATCTACATCAGCAGAGATATATTCTCCTAGCTTTTCATCTGTGAGTACTAGGATTGGATCGGGAGAGTCCACCATAGCTTTGATCCTGGGGTCCGAGAGGACTATGTGGGCCTTCTCCGGCAGTTTGGATGAGACAGATGGTTGCGGCGGCTTGCCCTTAAGACGCACCTTCAGGGGTGCCTCAACTGTGCCTTCAGTAATTGGTGCCCTTCCCAGTAGTTTTGCCACAAGGGGAGCCTATGTTTGAGGCGGCTTTCCCTTGAGCCGTATCTTCAAGGGAGCTTCAGTAGGTGTTCTACCTAGAGCAGTTGGTGCTTTTCCAGGTAGCTTGATGCTCATGGGAGGCAACGTCTGAGGCGGCTTCCCTTTGAGTCAAATTTTTAGAGGAGCGACAGGAATCGTCTCTGGCTCCATGTCGGGCTCTGCTGCCATTTTTGCTTCATCGTTAGCATCATTGGCTTCCTTCTCGTCAGGTGATTTGTACAAGTTGGAATCAGTGAAGTAGGCTTCAACCCCTTTGAAAGGGTCGATGTCCGCGAACTCCGTCCGGATGACGTCGTTGGTGGACACGTACTTCATACATTGGTGGAGTGTGGATGGCACCAACATGTATTCATGCAGCCATGGACGACCCAACAGGAGGTTGTAGTTGACGTCGGCGTCCACGACAAAACAAGTCATCTCGGTTCTGAGGTTACCAATATGGCACTTCAGCCGTATTTTGCCCAGCGGTTCACTCTTGCTGGCATTGAAGCTACTGATTGTGGTATGGGAGGGCGCCAGATGGTACATTGGGATCCCCAGTGTTGAGAGCAGCATCTTCGGAATGATGTTAAGGGAAGAACCCGGATCGATCTGAATCCGCTTCACCTTGACAGAACCGATATACCCTATATAATACAACGACCTGTTGTGTCGGTTGTGCTTGAGCAGCATGTCTTGTTGGGTGAAGATTATATTAGGGATAACCTCATCCGTACAATGACAGTACGCACATATAGTTAGGAGATCTTCAGGCTGCTTGACTTGACTGATGAAGGACTCAGCATCCTTCAGGGCTTCACAGAAAGTTTTGCGAGTGTCTTTAGAAAGACGAAGAAGCTCAAACAGAGATAGGCGGGCAGGAGTCCTGGCAAGTTGCGCCAGTATGTCAAACTTGTGGGGCTTGGCTAGCCCCGAAGCATTCTCCTTTCGCAGAGGCCTATCGAAATGAACCTCTACATGCTTCTGCTTATTAGCTACTGGGGGGCTTAGATAGACCCTCTTTCTGGACAGTAGGGACGGTGCAAGGAGGCACCACCTCGACGACAGCTTCGTCGGGTTGGGCGTTCTGTTGTGAACGCGTCTGCACAGGAAGTGCCTCTTCCGCAGAGGAAGAGACCATGCGGCAAGACTTGATCTTTCTGCCTTTGGATTTGGAGGTAGGACGTACCTCCAGTTGAGTAACCTCGGAGACAAGATCAGGGTAAACCCATAAGATCTCTTCCCGAGATGTGGTGAGTGGGATGAGTCCACTCACGTTGTCACAAGTAGGTGGTAAGTTAACCACCTCCATTATCGCCTTAGGGATGGGGACGACACCATCTTGTATTGTAGTCGGCGGCAAGGTGCCGAACTGGAGTGACACCACGTTGGCCGAAACCGTCTTCTCCTCGTAGTCGACGGAGATAACATCCGCATTGATCATGTGCTGGATGTAGTTTTTGAGGACGTAGCAGTCCTTGGTTGGGTGTCCGACAAACCGATGGTAGTGACAGTACCTCAGATTGTCCACTTTTCCAACCTCGTCAGGACGGTTTGGGTCCGGCAACTTGATCTTGTTACCTTGCTTCAGTATCTCGAAGAGTTGCAGGATGTCTTCATCGTTGAAGGAATAACCTCCTTTGGCCTTGGTACAAGTGGAGGCTTTTGAGTGGGTGCTGATGCACCTTTTGAGGCATTGACAGTCAATGCCTGTTTTCTCTTCGTCTCTCGTCCGGGATTGTTGGCTGCAGGCCGTTTCTCCTTATCCTCGAAGGCAGGGAAGCTAACTCCCAGAAGGCGAGCATTGGATGCCTTCTTTTCCGCTGCTTCTGCTTCGATGATCAAGGAACTCCAGTCGGGAGGAGGAGTAGAGTTGAGCCAGAGTTTGACTGCAGGCAGCATGTTCATGCTGCAGGAGGAGAGGAGTACATGTTTTGGCATGCCCGGGGGCAGTCTGAAGCAGGCCTGTCGGA
This sequence comes from Iris pallida, assembly GCA_029216955.1. Taxonomy (NCBI): domain Eukaryota; kingdom Viridiplantae; phylum Streptophyta; class Magnoliopsida; order Asparagales; family Iridaceae; genus Iris; species Iris pallida. Next base: position 36,978,108 of record JANAVB010021798.1, read on the forward strand.
AGCATTCGATGAATATCCGAACTGTTTCCTTCTCCTTCTGGCGTATCTCTATGAGGGACGCCATTGTCATGTCCTTCCCGCCGTCGTAGAAGCGGTCGAAGAAAAGGCGCATCAAGTCATCGAAGGAAGATATGGAATTATCGGGGAGGCTGCAGTACAAGTCGTACGCCACTCCTTTCAGTGCCCCGACAAATATGCTGGTGAGTAGTGCATCCTCCTTCGGCAGATGTCCCATTTGGGACTGAAAGTACGTCAGATAGCGACGCGGAGAGTCCTTCCCGTCGTATGGCATCAATATTTATGGTTTATATTTAGGAGGATAAACTACTTTGTTCCATTCGAGGGGATATGGTTGGGGGATGCCCATCTTTTGGCGCTCTTCGTCTATTCTTGGACTCAAAGTGCTCGCGCAAGTCCCTGATCATCTCGACCACGTCTTCCGTGGAACTGGGAGTCGGGGAAGGTGGTACCACCTGGAGTTGAGCATTTGAGGGCTCCGACGTCCGAGGGGCTTCGCGGCGATCCGTATCCAAGGATACCCGTTGAGGGGGTACACTTGACTCTCCATTGGCCCCTGGTTCGGGACCGGTAGAAGGTGTCCTGGCTAAAGCTGACCGTATCTCAAATACTGCTTGAGTCAGTGTTTGTATGGAGGCAGAGAGGGTTTTGAGCCCTCCCTCCAGGGTATCCATACGCTGGACGAGGTCTGCTGGTGGCACATTTAACACGGTGTCACCTCCAGTCATGTAGACTGTCATGACACGGCTGGAGTCTGATGGCTCGGTTGAGGCTTCGCTTTCAGCCTCACTCTCCTGTAGAGGAGTTGTTGTTCCCGGAGCTTCGTCTTGGCTACCCCCAGCTATGTTCCGGAGGACTTCTTCGTCTTCGAGACTCGGATCCGCAGGGGCTAGACTACCCCCAGCTATGTTTTGGAGGACACCCTCATCTTCGGGAGAAGTATCTGTAAGGGCCTGATTACCTCCAGTCTTGTCTTGAAGGACTTCTTCATCTTCGAGATGCAGATCCACAGGGGCTAGACGACCCCCAGCTACGTCCGGGAGGCTGGCTTCGCCTCGAGGATGAAGATCCTCCCCAGGTGTGCTTTGGAGGACACCCTCGTTTTATAAAGAACGATCAACAAGGGCTTGACTACCCCCAGCTTCCTCTAAGATCTTCTTCCTCCCCCGAGTGCCTTCGAACACTCCGGAGGACGAGACGGTTGACTTCGTTTTCTCGGCTGGCTCTTGGACGAGGAATTACCAGTCGCCTTTCAAACTGACGAGGAGTTAGAGATTATATTGCATGAAGCAACCTTTAGTTCTGGCTCCTCTTTTGTTGACACCTTCTTCCCGAGGCGACGTCGGAGGGGTGTCGATGATTGCAGCCGCTGGAACATCGACTGTCTTGGTGGGATTGCTGTCTTACAACAGCAGTTGATGGTGACTATGGCACAAGTGTGCCCTGGGAAGGATGCATCGTGCTTGTCAGTCGACTCTCCTGATCGGCATTTGTGAGTGATCACATTACGCAGATCGTTGGAGGAGAGTGCCACCTTCGTACCCCCTTCAGGTGCATGGCAAGGCCAAGCGCCGGGGTGGTCAAGTGAATGTTGCGCCCCCTGATCCAACACCAAACAGGTGCTCAGATCAGTAGTGGGAGAACAACATTTAAAGTGACTTGAACGAACCTCAGACGCACAACCAGAGGCGGCGCGGGAGTTCAAGACCACTGGGTTTGCCTCGCTCGACTTGGTTGCGAACGCAACAAATGCGCCCAAGTGAGACAAGGACTTTGAAGGTCGGCTCGTTTCTGGCGTAGAAGCACCTGAGTCGACCTTATACAGCTTACCATCAGCAGCGTGCATGATTGTGAGCGCATGCTTCTGGTTTGCTACTGGCATAGCACGTTTGGGGCGCATGGCCAGTGCTGCCTTGGACTTATTTGTACTAGCTCGCTCGGGCGCATAGTACTCAGAATCTAAATTCTCTTCGCTACTACAGCGAGTGAGTCTGTCAAAGACAGAGACCTTCTGTGGCACATCGGAGGTGATACGTTGGGCATTAGTTTTGCCCCTGCTCCGTCGACGTATCTTCCTCGCCTGAGAGGGAGATGGCTGGGGAATGTGGTCAGCCGCACGTTTTCTCGAGAGATGCGCTGTACCGGTGGACGCATCTTGGTTGCTGAGGACGTCAGCAGGAAGGGAAGTCTGGATCGGCGTATCCCCTTCGGTGGTGGTGCCAGAGGCGTCGACCTTACGCACCCAGATTTGGCGAGTCTTCTTCGGCTTCGGCAGCCGCTTCGAAGGACTCGCACTGCCTTCAGAGATGAACTCCTCATACACCTGTTGATTGAGGCGTACGACCAGCGTCTTGTGGGAGGAGCCCACCTTCACGTCGTCGGATTGCGACACAGCTTTTTTGGTGAAGGAGAAAGAGGTCCCCAGCAGAGTCGCCAGCTTGTTTGCCATTAAAATCTTTTGATGGAAATTTTAATACAAACAGAACAGTGTTATAATGTAGGACTTAGACGTAGTCCTAGGAGTACACTTTTGTTTATCTGGGTCCCTTGTGCCGATGGAGCGAGTGGTAATACGTTGACTCCATTGACGATCTGACGACGGTTATCGGTTCTTTGAAGGTCTGAGTTGCTCTAGGTACTGGAGCTTGTAGAGAGGAAGAAGACGTTGAGTGTCTGTATCTGTCTCGGTGGTTGTGCGATGTCTCTGTCTGTCTATGTATGTTCGTCCGGAAGAAGGAGATGATCCCTCTATTTATAGCCTGCAGGCTGGCTGCTCATGCGTGCATATGTAGGATGCACCCGGATGCGGGGACGCTACGTGGTAATTGCTGATGGAGGCGCATGGATGATGTGCCCTGATTGACGAGTTAAATTCTTTATGCTGCTGTTGTAGGCTGGCACGTAGCAGGGGGAAGAATCTTTCTGTTGCTAAGATCTTGGGTAAATCGAGTCAAAGGACACGTGTCGTAGGCCCATGGCTCGGAGATCTCGAATTTGGTGAAGAATGATCCGGTAGGATGCGCCTGGGATTGGGCGCATGAGGAGACTTTGGCTCGTAACCTTTGGGAGTCACGAACCATTCGGGGCGCATGGCTTTTGAGGCGCATGCGAGGCTTCAGTAGTGACTTTACTTCTGTCTTTAGGGATCAGAGAAAAGTCTGAGGCGCATACAGAGCTTTGGGCGCATGGCTGCGGAGGCGCATGCGAGATGGTTGGGCGGCCACGTGTTTGTAACCGTCGGAGGGAAGTAATGATGATGCTGACGTCGACGATGCTTCATTTTATAAAAAAGCTGTCAACTGGAGTCTTCGGGGGACGTTCTGCCAACTCTGTCAGACTTTAGCATTTAATGTTCTTTGACAGGTGATGGGTTGTTGAATGGGCGCATCGATCGGCGTTTCACTAGGCGCATAGGGCTGCATGGGGGTGCATGCTTGTGAAGCGCTTGGTGCTGAGGGGCGCGTTTGTGTGATGCGCGGTCTGTCCGGCGCATCCGCTCCGCTTGACACGTCTTTTGGTACGACTATTACGTTCTTCGAGTGCTTTAAATAGCCATTTTTGACTTGGCTGAATTTAAAGGGTCAGGTTCATCGATTTAATACAAATTCATTGCACGGGATTCAGAAAGCCAGCCACTTGGTGCATGGGTTTGATTTGTCCGGCCTATAAATAGTGGCATGGAGAGGGCTTGCTTCTCGTTCTCTCACGTCCTCCCGAAATAAATTTGTTTACTCGAGTGCATTCTGTCGATGAGATGCTTCCGAAGGTAAAGATGCGACGCAATATCTTCATTGATGTACTTGAAGGTGACTGTTACATCCAAAAGTCGGAGTCGAGGGCTTCCGAGGCAGGCGGAAGGTGCCTGTTGCATCCAAAGATCGAGATGCTCGAGTCTCGTCTCCGTTATGTGGGAAGAGCCGCAGATCGGAATTGCGGTGCTGCGGCTTTGGGGGCTCTTTCTTCTGTCAGAGTGGGTGTTGCCCATTCTGGTTGTGTTGAAAGCTGCTCCTGCGGTCTTCCTTGGTCTTTGGAGACTCTTTCGAAGCCTCCCCTGGCCACATGTTGACTTGCGGTGCTCTTCTTTTCCTCGGTTTGGGGAGCTCTTCCTCCAACTAGAGGGTTGATTACCACCCTCGTTCTGCTCAATAAATGCTTTATTAGTCAAAGCATTAGATGGAGCATGAGCCTGGCTGGAAGGGTGGCACATAACTGAGCTGCTGAAGGGATACACATAACCGAGGATGCACATAACTGAGCTGTTGAAAGGATGCATCCGGTTGAGAACGCATGGTGGGATGCGCCTGACTGAGAGCGCATGGTGGCTGCTGCGCCCGGCTCTAGACTTAGGGTCTTTTTTTTTGTAGAAGTTCTCCTTTGTACAGCCCTTTTTAAGACATGTAATAGACTTTTATATGAAATAAAAATCTTCTTTTAATGTCTATATTCTTGTTTTGTTGTGTCAAGTACTTTGTCTGAGCTCCCTGGCGCATGTAGTGTTTGGCGCATAGGATGCCTGATCGTGAAATTCCATGCTTCTACGATAAGGTATAATGTCTTCCTTATGTCTTATGCTTTTAAATTTCTTGCTTGCATAAATTATTGCTTGATTGGTTGCTAGTCGTAGATTGCTTATGCTTTAGTATAGCTTGTCTCGACATCTCTAGCCTCTTGATTAAATTTCGAGGATGGAATTCTTTTAAGGTGGATAGAGTTGTCACTCCCGTTTTCCGTTATACGTATTCTAGTATACGTATGCGGATTTTGACCTGTATTTTATTTACTATATTTTCGTATTTTTTTGTTGCTTGCCTTGATGTATCTTGACTAAGGTTGACCTTGGGTTAAGTTGGTCCAACTTGACTTACTTTGGATGGCTTGATTTGGTTTATTTTGATGGTTGCTTCAACATATTGAACTATCCCCTCTCCTTATAAAACCCAACCATCCCTTTCTCTCTCTTCATTACTTCCATTTATTTTTTCTCTTTTTTCTCCATTACTCTCCCACCAACCTAGAGAGCTTAGGCAAGTGCAACTTTCTTCATGATGGATCTTCCATTTTATTGTTCTATCTTCTTCTCTACATGATTCTAAGCATCTTTAGGAATTGGAGTTTTCGGTTTGGACGGATGGATTTTTGTAGATCTAAGTTTGTAGTTTTTTTTTTTGGTTTTCTACCAAACTTCATTATTTTCAAGTTTTGATTGTTCTATGTTGTAGAGAATTCGATTTTACCTAAAATAGACCTTTAAAAAGTTAGATTTCGACTTGTTTTGAGGAAGCTATGGCCAAAGTAAGATTTGGACATCTTCTATGTTCATCTGTCCTGGTTCTGGCAGGGACGATGAATAGTGCTGGCTGCATAGTGTCATATAGTGCTGGCCGTATGGCTGCATAGTGCCGTATAGTGCTGGCCGTATGGCTGCATAGTACTGTATAGTGCTGGCCGCATGGCTGCATAGTGCCATATAGTGCTGGCTGCATAGTGTCGTATAGTGCTGGCCGCATAGTGCTAACCGTATAGTGCTAGCCGCATGGCTGCATAGTGCCGTATAGTGCTGGCCGCATGGCTACATAGTGCCGCATAGTGCCTATTTTGGCTGTTTTATGTCCTATTTGGCTGATTTGTGGCCAAAATTTCTTCCAAATTCCAACATGAAAGTTGTAGATCTTTTCCTTGACTTCAAGAATATGTTACTAGATATTTTATGCAAGTTTCTCTCATTCATAATAATGTAAGAATAGATCATGATAGTGGCCTGTTAAGGCGCACTCTCAACAAGTAACAAGTAACATGACATGATAGTGGTCCGTTGTGGTGCACTCTTAACAAGTAACCTTGACATGATAACGACATGATTGTGGCCCGTCGTGGCGCACTCTTGACAAGTAAACCTGACATGTAATCTTGAAAGTTGTTGCGACGGCTATCTTGACATGCTGAGTAATAACTCGTCTTGACACCGTGGGTGATTGTTCTTGAATTTGCTTGTATAAGCTACCAGTCTCGCCTCGCATCATATCTAGGACTTGCATTCCTGGTTACCACGATCAGCGATTCATGCTGAATCTGACTAGGTTAATTACTAGATTGATCAAAGTAGCTCATATAGAGAGATGTTTCCAATTACAGGCGATCCCGTTATCCTGGCCACACCTGATGGACTTGTAGCCTGCCGACGAGTAGGACACATTTCCAGCCCACTGTCATGTAGGGCACTTCTTGAAACAAGTAATATGCACACTGTCATGTGTTGCACTCCAAGTCACCTAATAATTCTTGATAACTCTTATATGAACCTCGCCTGGATAACCTAGATAGTTGGAGGGCTTGTGACTGCCGGAACATATCATTGCATCTTGCTAGTAACTAGGCTTGTGATAACTCAAGTTAGTTAAAGTATTAAGCTGTACTCTTTGCTTGGCCGTGAATGTTGGATGGAGTCCAATCCTGTCTAGTCTTGTCTAGATCCAGTACATGGCTATTTCAGGACATGCTTGCTTACGCTTTACTCTTAGCAATAAATGGATAGAGACCCGGTTCTGTTCATGGGAAGGGTTACAACTCCGGTCCTTGTTTGGTTTAAGGATTGTAACCTAGCTTCCGGAATAGTTCCTCGTCCTCTCGTCATTTGTTGCCTTATTTACATTTCATGTTTTCCTATTATTATTCTTGTTTATGTTCTGACATGCTGGTTTTAGTTCTTAAGTGAAGCCTCCTTTGTGGCTGTAATACCCAGTTTTCCAGATAAGAGTAATTTTGAAATTTTGTAATTATAATTATTATTGATATTTATTTCACATTATGATTTTTGGTGATTTTTAATCATTTTTAAACTATTTAAAAACTGTTTTAAGTCATGACTTGTGATTTTGATGTGCTGCTAGTGAAACCCTAGTGACTACATGACCTAGAGCCTAACCATGTCATTAGGATGATTTATTATCATTTTTAGCCTACACCATTGGTACATGCATGTATATAGGATGCACACACCTATATGTCCATCCCACATGAGCAGACCCAAACTTGATACTGTACAAGTTTGATACATACATGTATCAGAACTTGTAAGGATACATTGTATACTAATCTTCATATTCATTTCCTTAGATCACTGCACTACATGGAATTTCATGCATCCATCCTCAAACAGACCATGACTGATATGAGGAAGTAGCCATAGGGTCCATTGCCTTACACCTTCATACCTTATTGCATGACCCTGCACATCTTCCACTGCATGTATGAGTCTAATTGGGTTTTTCCTTCATATATAGGTTAGTCCTAAACCATATTGATGTATATGAATGTCATCCTTGATTGCTCAGTTCATAAAATTCAAAATTAGTCCATGTAATCCAAATTTCAGTCCCCCTTCCATACAAATTCATATATAACAGTCCACTATATATTAGTCCATTTGGTTGACCATTGATTCACATATAGCAGTCCTTTTAAGTTCACTTCATATTAGCCCCAAAGATTCAGTCCCTACTCACATATGTTATCAGTCCATGATTTAACTGTGAAGCATATTCTAATGTTGGCCTTACCTTGATGGAGTGATTTTCCTTTTGTCCACTTACCTTGTTTTGCATTCTTATTGAATTACCTAGTGATTTCAAATTTCCTTTCTTTCCATTTGTTCTATTTTGATTGTTTTGTTTTAAGAAGATGTAGACTGTTGGTTGACTTAAGTAATGGCAGTGTGTTAGAGTAGACTTGTAGGACTGTTAGTGTTCCTGTTAGACTAATGGCTCAGGCTTGTGGTTTGGTTTAGACTATAGGTAGAGTAGTAGTAGGCCATAGTGTTAGCTTGAGTTTTAGTTTAGTCTATAGGCTTGGATTTAGTACTTAGGCCTATAGGATTTCTAGCCTATAGCTAGTATTAGATTTGCCTAGGTTGTTAGCCTAGTATAGAATTATATTAGACTTTGTGATTGTGGTTTAGGCCTAGTGTTGACCTAGTGGCCTAGAGTGTTGACCAAGTTTAACTTTGACCTAGTTTGACCTAGAAATCATGTAGTTTGCATTGTAGCTTTCAATTATCTTGTATTTTACATATCATGACCCATATTACTCTGTTTAGGACGTTGTGACTCCGGTGCAGACATCTGATATTACACCACTCTTTTCAGAATAATAGGCGAGTACATTCTCTGATAGTTCTTCCATTTACTTATTGTTTACTGTACTTCAGTTGTAGCTAGTTTTATTTGATTCTATACTACAAACACGATTTCATATTATTGGATCCATTTCATGCGACACTCACTTATTCATGTCTGGCCTCTATTTCTGGAACCACCTACTGGAATCACCCTGGAATCATTTACTGGAATCATTCGTGTACTGGCTGGACTTATACCTATTTTTGTGTCGGGTTATGGATTCACTTGTACTTGCTGGGCGGAGAAATATTAGAATAGGCATGTGAACATACCCAAATACTGGAACCACTCCCTTGGAATTATACTGGAATTATAGCCATCCCACACTTGGCCGAGTGTGCGGTGTGCCGTATTACCTACAGCCGTTCACATGTCGATTCCGATATTTTAAAACACACTGTTAGAGTATAGGCTGGACTCACCCTGGAATCATTGATCACTATGACTGGAATCGTCTCGTGCTTGATTCATCTTGTATTAGATTCGTCTTGTACTAGACTACATTGGAGTTACACTTGTCTACATTACTGTCTGGACTTATATCATGCTACTCTAGTTCAGCTAGATTATATTTTATAGTTCTTATTGCCATGATTCTTCTCTTGATTAGTTACTTACTTTCCTTGTACTTATCTGTCTCTCTATACCATTACCTGAATATAAACTGCCATGTTCATCAATACAACTGTCTATAACTGCTTTATAGTTCTCTGTCATTTACTTGGGTTTTCTAGATGAGATTGTGCTCATTCCTGTCCTGACTGGACCTGTTGAAATTTTACAGATGATTGCCCTGAGGACACATGCCCTATATATTATGGACCCGGAGACGAGATGGCTACCTTTGGCCCCGACACTCAGGAGTGATCGGGATTTAGTTTAGTAGACTAGCATATGTTTTTCATGTTGAACTTGTTGTAGATGATTTGAGACTTGTGTAGTATTTGAGATTGTTGGGAGTTGTTATTATTTTAGTAGTTGTCTTCTATTTCTTAGTTATTTCTTCTGTGTTATTTTATCGTGCTTAGACTGTGATTGGGTTACAATATCTTATACTTATCCTCCGTTCGGAGTTGATCATGATGAGTAATTATAATTGCGTGAGTTGCTGGTTAGATAGTAACCTAGGACAGCGCTCTACCACCGACACTGCGGCGTAGGCTGGGCGTCGTTACGTACTCGTACCCTCACAGTGGGTGCGGGTCATGACACATTTTTAGTGGTGGCCCATGCAGATCGAGAGTCGTATTAGTGCGATATCGCGGTAGTACGGCGACTTAGTTGTACTGCTGCGAGCTTGCGATAGGATTTAGAGATAGGCTTTAACGGAGAGGTACTCAATCACAGTTAGGAATACTTGAGAAGATTCCTGGGATGACCCTTGAGAATCTTATTATAAACCATCTTGAAATACGATTCCGACAGTTTCTTTCTACTTCCTTGTTCATCATTGAATTTGATTCTTGGTATTCATTATTGACTTGATTTTCTACCAAGATAACATTATGGGCTAGGTTGCCTCAGTCATGGAATCTAGAGTCTTCTACAGCCATATCAGTTGGTTGGGCGATGAGATAGAATCTGATTTTGGATGTATTTCTTGGGTGTGGGAATTTAAAGTTTTCGCAGCCAAGCTAGCGGCAATGCGAAAATTTTAAATAGCATGATTCTAGAGGTATGTACATTAGTTGCGGACTCTATAGATTATCGTAGCCATACTTACTGGTGTGACGAGGATTCTGGTAACATGGTTCTGGATAGACGGGTATGATTATCAGATTGCAAAATAGATACCATATAGATGGTGCCCTAGTATAATTGAGTAGAATATCAGGGTGGATATTACTTGAGTGTCATGGATTAGATAGAGGGGCAGGGCTTTGCGCTGACAGTCGAGTAGACCGATGCTGCAGGTGATGGGTTAGCAGGTTTGTCCTTCTCATTCTTCCTCCCCACTTTCCTGTATGATTTCCATTAGTACCTGCCAGGATATTGCTTGTGATTGATAGATAGCGTAGCTACCCTGTTCGAGACTGTGGAATCACGACTAGTAAGATTATGTTGCATGATTATCTCTTGACCTTGATTATTTGGGTTTGACCTAGAAAGGGTGCGATCATTTTAATTTCGAGGACGAAATTTTTCTAAGGGGGTAGGATTGTAACACCCAGTTTTCCAGATAAGGGTAATTTTGAAATTTTGTAATTATAATTATTATTATTGATATTTATTTCACATTATAATTTTTGGTGATTTTTAATCAATTTTAAACTATTTAAAAATTGTTTTAAGTCATAACTTATGATTTTGATGTGTTGCTAGTGAAACCCTAGTGACTGCATGACCTAGAGCCTAACCATGTCATTAGGATGATTTATTATCATTTTTAGCCTACACCATTGATACATGCACGTATCTAGGATGCACACACCTATATGTCCATCCCACATGAGCAGACCCAAACTTGATACTGTACAAGTCTGATACATACATGTATCAGAACTTGTAAGGATACATTGTATACTAATCTTCATATTCATTTCCTTAGATCACTGTACTACTTGGAATTTCATGCATCCATCCTCAAACAGACCATGACTGATATGAGGAATTAGCCATAGGGTCCATTGCCTTACACCTTCATACCTTATTGCATGACCCTGCACATCTTCCACTACATGTATGAGTCTAATTGGTTTTTCCTTTATATATAGGTTGGTCCTAAACCATATTGATGTATATGAATGTCATCCTTGATTGCTCAGTCCATGAAATTCAAAATTAGTCCATGTAATCCAAATTTTAGTCCCCCTTCCATACAAATTCATATATAATAGTCCACTATATATTAGTCCATTTGATTCACCATTTATTTCACCATTGATTCACATATAGCAGTCCATTTAAGTTCACTTCATATCAGCCCCAAAGATTCAGTCCCTACTCACATATGTTATCAGTCCATGATTTAACTATGAAGCATATTCTAATGTTGGCCTTACCTTGATGGAGTGATTTTTCCTTTTGTCCAGTTACCTTGTTTTGCATTCTTATTGAATTACCTAGTGATTTCAAATTTCCTTTCTTCCCATTTGTTCTATTTTGATTGTTTTGTTTTAAGAAGATGTAGACTGTTGGTTGACTTGAGTAATGGCAGTGTGTTAGAGTATACTTGTAGGACTGTTAGTGTTCCTGTTAGACTAATGGCTCAGGCTTGTGGTTTGGTTTAGACTATAGGTAGAGTAGTAGTAGGCCATAGTGTTAGCTTGAGTTTTAGTTTAGTCTATAGGCTTGGGTTTAGTACTTAGGCCTATAGGATTTCTAGCCTATAGCTAGTATTAGATTTGCCTAGGTTGTTAGCCTAGTATAAAATTCTATTAGACTTTGTGATTGTGGTTTAGGCCAAGTGTTGACCTAGTGGCCTAGAGTGTTGACCTAGTTTGACCTAGAAATCATGTAGTTTGTATTGTAGCTTTCAATTATCTTGTATTTTACATATCATGACCCATATTACTCTGTTTAGGACGTTGTGACTCCGGTGCAGACATCTGATATTACACTACTCTTTTCAGAATAACATGCGAGTACATTCTCTGATAGTTCTTCCATTTACTTGTCGTTTACTGTACTTCAGTTGTAGCTAGTTCTATTTGATTCTATATTACAAACACAATTTGATATTACTGGATCCATTTCATGCGACACTCACTCATTCATGTCTGGCCTCTATTTTTGGAACCACCTACTGGAATCATCCTGGAATTATTTACTGGAATCATTCGTGTACTGGCTGGACTTATACCTATTTTCGTGTCGGGTTATGGATTCACTTGTACTTGCTGGGCGGGAAAATATTGGAATAGGCATGTGAACATACCCAAATACTGGAACCACTCCCTTGGAATTATACTGGAATGATAGCCATCCCACACTTGGCCAAGTGTGCGGTGTGCCGTATTACCTATAGCCGTTCACATGTCGATCCTGATATTTTAAAACACACTGTTAGAGTATAGGCTGGACTCACCCTGGAATCATTGATCACTATGACTGGAATCGTCTCGTGCTGGATTCATCTTGTACTTGTACTAGACTTACATTGGAGTTACACTTGTCTACATTACTGTCTAGACTTATATCATGCTACTCTAGTTTAGCTAGATTATATTTTATAGTCCTTATTGCCATGATTCTTCTCTTGATTAGTTACTTACTTTCCTTGTACTTATCTGTCTCTCTATACCATCACCTGAATATAAACTGCCATGTTCATCAATACAACTGTCTATAACTACTTTATAGTTCTATGTCATTTACTTGGATTTTCTAGATGAGATTGTACTCGTTCCTGTCCTGACTGGACCTGTTGAAATTTTACAGATGATTGTCCTGAGGACACATGCCCTACATATTGTGGACCCGGAGACGGGATGGCTACCTTTGGCCCCGACACTCAGGAGTGATCGTGATTTAGTTTAGTAAACTAGCATATGTTTTTTATGTTGAACTTATTGTAGATGATTTGAGACTTGTGTAGTATTTGAGATTGTTGAGAGTTGTTATTATTTTAGTAGTTGTCTTCTATTTCTTAGTTATTTCTTCTGTGTTATCTTATCGTGCTTAGACTGTGATTGGATTACAATATCTTATACTTGTCCTCCGTTCCGAGTTGATCATGATGAGTACATTATAATTGCGTGAGTTGCTGGTTAGATAGTAACCTAGGACAACGCTCTACCGCCGATACTGTGGCGTAGGCTGGGCGTCGTTACGTACTCGTACCCTCACAGTGGGTGCGGGTCATGACAGTGGCACTTGCTCTTTCTGGGGTCCGACCCAGCTAGTTTTGTATGGCCAGATTTTGGAGTAGCACCCGAGGACCTCCCAGCCTTCCAGCCAAATGATGAACACTAGACGTAACCCTGACAACGAGTGGGTTTTATTTTGCTCTCCTACTCTATTGTAAATTATTCTTTTCAGGCGTTTAGCCGCCGAGCAAGTGTTAGCTCGTGTTGAATACTTATATTTCTTGTCTGCCTAAGGGCTGTAACATGATTGACAAATCCTAGGGTTGATCATGTATGACTGAAACTCTTGCTAGTCCTCGCATTTGTACGACTAGCTTCATGATCATCTGTATTTGTACGACTTACTCTGGAATCATTGATCACTATGACTGGAATCATCTCGTGCTGGATTCATCTTGTATTAGATTCGTCTTGTACTGGACTTACATTGGAGTTACACTTGTCTACATTACTGTCTAGACTTATATCATGCTACTCTAGTTCAGCTAGATTATATTTTATAGTCCTTATTGCCATGATTCTTCTCTTGATTAGTTACTTACTTTCCTTGTACTTATCTGTCTCTCTATACCATCACCTGAATATAAACTGCCATGTTCATCAATACAACTGTCTATAACTACTTTATAGTTCTCTGTCATTTACTTGGGTTTTCTAGATGAGATTGTGCTCGTTCCTGTCCTGACTGGACCTGTTGAAATTTTACAGATGATTGCCCCGAGGACACATGCCCTACATATTATGGACCCGAAGACGGGATGGCTACCTTTGGCCCCGACACTCAGGAGTTATCGAGATTTAGTTTAGTAGACTAGCATATGTTTTTCATGTTGAACTTGTTGTAGATGATTTAAGACTTGTGTAGTATTTGAGATTGTTGAGAGTTGTTATTATTTAGTAGTTGTCTTATATTTCTTAGTTATTTCTTCTGTTTTATCTTATCGTGCTTAGACTGTGATTGGGTTACAATATCTTATACTTGTCTTCCGTTCCGAGTTGATCATGATGAGTACATTATAATTGCGTGAGTTGCTGGTTAGATAGTAACCTAGGACAACGCTCTACCGCCGATACTGCGGCGTAGGCTAGGCGTCGTTACGTACTCGTACCCTCACAGTGGGTGCGGGTCGTGACAGTGGCACTTGCTCTTTCTGGGGTCTGGTCCAGCTGGTTTTGTATGGCCAGATTTCGGAGTAGCACCCGAGGATCTCCCAGCCTTCCATCCAAATGATGAACACTAGACGTAACCTTGATTTATTTTGCTCTCCTACTCTATTGTAAATTATTCTTTTGAGACGTTTAGCCGCCGAGCAAGTGTTAGCTCGTGTTGAATACTTATATTTCTTGTCTGCCTAAGGGCTGTAACATGATTGACAAATCCTAGGGTTGATTATGTATGACTGAAACTCTTGCTAGTCCTCGCATTTGTACGACTAGCTTCATGATCATCTGTATATGAAATGTATGAGACGCCTTACTATTGAATATCTGATGGTCTAACATCTTGTAACGATTATTACTTGCTTGAGATTGAGACACTAGGCTTGTTCTTAACCATAAGAGACTGATAGCTTGTAGATAAATCCTCATACATCTAGAAACCGTGACCGTATATCGAGGTGGATTACACTTCTATATACGTAGCTGGCTGTGTCTGTCCCCCGCTCTCCAGTATTCTGGTTCTGGGGCGTGACAAAACGAGGCCTGGTTTGTCACAAAAAGGAGCGTATTTTCGAGGAGCCGAAGATTAACTGCTTCTCCGCTAGTCGGCCTTTCGAAATTTTAGAATCGTGAAAAAATGATGTTTGGACCTCCGTTTTAACAGTTTTACCGTTTGTCGACCTTTTCGAAATTTTTCGACGAGTTTTTGAAGTAAAGTTTGATGATTTTTGAGGAGAAAATCTAGATTCGAAAGTGAGCAGCGTATGGAAGAAGAGAACTATCGAAACGTTTTTTAAGAGTAGTTTTGTGGGTGTTTTCAATAAATTAAAATGAAGGACAAAAATGTCATTCAAAACCCCCTTTATATATTTTTTGCTAATTATGGGCACGCGATGAAATGTTATTGTGTGGTGAGTTTTTCATAAAACTTTTTCGTTTTTTTGGGCATTTCATAAATTTTCCCTTTTGAAAATGGTAATTGTGTTGACCACTACGGCCGTATGCGTCACCATTACCATTAGGCTAGGAGTCATTGACAAAATATATAAATATATAGCATTTATCCATAATATATTCTCATCGAGATTCGAATACCGCCCCCGGAGCCCCACGGGAGCCTCGTCGGTCCGGATCGGGAGCCCCGCCCTCGGAGCCCTACGGGAGCCTCGTCGTCCTCGACCGTTGGATCGAGCGGATGCGTGCACGGGTCCCACACGTCCCTCCTCTCCCCCGATCTGATAGTGCAGAGGGGCAGGACTTTGACGGAACTCCACGGACGAAACTTTTGATCCATATATATATATATATATATATATATATATATATATATATATATATATATATTTTAATATTTCTAAAATAACAAGAATGGTTAAATTTTTGACGATAGTCAAATCCATCGCAGCCCTCCAGTAACCGAATAAATAATATAAAAAAATATCGCGTACCAAACGGTCCCTGAAAGTGTAGCTGGCTA
This sequence comes from Iris pallida, assembly GCA_029216955.1. Classification (NCBI taxonomy): domain Eukaryota; kingdom Viridiplantae; phylum Streptophyta; class Magnoliopsida; order Asparagales; family Iridaceae; genus Iris; species Iris pallida. Next base: position 36,993,746 of record JANAVB010021798.1, read on the forward strand.
AAAAAATCTTGATGCCAGAGAAGCCACGCAAATGCCCTCCTGCTACTCAACCTACCTACTGTTCTTACATGGAACACCCGAACCAATAGATCCGCTGTTTGGGTTTACACTCTCTTCTCTCTCTCCTCTTTCACCTCGAACAAGTTGAAGAGGAGAGAGAAATAAACATAGAGATGAGGGGTTTCTCTTCTTCTTCTTCTTCGTTTCTAATGGAGACCTCCTCCTCTTCTTCCAATTTCTTCGCGATTGTACACAACTGCCCCTTGATTTCGGCTCTCGTCGCCTTCTCCATCGCCCAGCTAATCAAGTTCTTCACCACCTGGTAACATCTTCGTTTGATCCTTCTTTCTTTGTTCAATATATGCTGAAATTGTAGATCTTGGATTCTTGAATTTCTTCAAGATTTCTTAGGTTTAGATGTACCATTTGGAGGAAAACCGCACTCCATTTTGATCACACGAGAGCTGAAAGCAACAAACTTTCGGTGCTAGTGATCTAGAATTGCATTATATAAAGAAGGAAATTCCTGCGCGTCCTAGCCTTTTTGGGGTGTATGTGACACGAAGTTTTGGAAATGCCGTTGCTTCTTATCCTGATGCTCTTGGTTATGGTGTCAATCTATAAAGTGGACTGGCTCCTAATCTTTGAGAATATTTTGTTCGTCTGAAAGTGTGATGTATCGCTTGTTTGACACAACACAAGAACACTCCAAAAATACACTAACTGCTTGGATTGAGGGAAAAAAAAGCAGAGTTAAGTGAAGGGAAGTTAAGTGAGAGGGACTAGAGTCAATACATATAACCTTGCTTGGATTGGAATGAGAGTTAAGTGGGGTGTGTTTAATAATTCTTACTTGGATTGAAGGTTTTGAGTGAGAGAAGGATTAATAAAAATATAGTTACTAAAATACCCTTATTACATGTCATAAAATTAAATTTGATTGAAATTTTAATTAGAACATGTCTAATGTCTTCACAAATGAGGAAGCTACGGAGTAGCATGTTGAAAGCAAGAAAAAATTGAAAAAAAGTCATGATATTTTATAGAATAAATAAGGGGGAGTAGCATGTTGAAAGCAAGAAAAAAATGAGAAAAAAAGTCATGATATTTTATAGGACAAATAAAGAATATTTATTACTTTTTAAACAAAACACTTCAATCCCCTTCGTTAACCTTCCGATTTGGGGGTTGAAAAAATAGACAAAAGAGGGTTAAACATACCCACAGTTAACCCTCTATAACCCCCCATTTAAACCTCCACCCTCAAACCAAACATGGTTTTTATTTCTCCTCACTTAACTCTCGTAACCCTCAATCCAAACAGACTCTAAGACACGCCACGATATGTGTCATGCCATATTTATATCCGTGCAACATTGATTGGAATGGACGGAATGTTACAGTTTTAAGATATGCTTTCTTTCATAAGCTCCAAATGCTTTATTTTTTCTACTACGTTCTTCTTTTGGATTCTCGAGCTGGAGCAATAGCACCCATATTGTTCTTATTAGTACCTGCACTTTGGGACCATTCTTGAAATCTTGTATTGGCCCGAGGTTTATTAAAATGGTACATTGGGTTCAGGCACAATTGATGAGAAATTAACTGTGCATTACATTCAAGTTGCAAAAGGTCCTCAACCCTTTCTCTTCTGAATTTGTTAAAATAGTGTTACTTAATGTTAACTTGAGCCAGGTTGTTCATAATTAACTAAAGGGTTGCACTCAAGATGACCATTTCTCGTAAGAACATTAATTTTTTAGATTCTCAGGTACAAGGAAAGACGGTGGGATCCTAAGCAACTTATTGGATCTGGTGGGATGCCATCATCACATTCTGCAACTGTTACAGCACTTGTTGTAGCAATTGGATTCCAAGATGGTTTTGGCGGCTCGGCTTTTGCTACTGCATTCACATTTGCCAGTGTTGTAAGCCACACATTTTCTTTTTTCACAAATCTGAATCCTTGAGCTCTTTTTAGGATATGCTACTATTTCTGCAAAATGTAATGGGTACGCCGTTGTCTTGCTTCTTGACCTATAATTCTACAACAGTAATTTCTTGTCCGAGGACCACAGACTGTTAGTTCTGCTAGTAGTTCTCATACATATATTCATATAAACATTTCACCCTGATTTTCATTTGTTGAATACAATAGGTTTTCATATCATGGAAATTCACCATTTCATGTTCATTTTGATTTGCTCTTACTAACTAACCAACCATTATTAATTGTTATTTGAGAAAGTGGATAATATTTCCTAGTTATTACACACTTTTTAATAAAAAATTGTAGAGGAGATTAATGAATAGGGTCAATAAGGGTTGAGATAAATAAAGCAAAAGTAGACGAAACTTTGATATGAGGTCAAGGACAAGGGTGCAGGAGCTACTAGGAGTTTGATTTTGCCAGAAAAATCACAAAGTGATTCATGTGATACTAATTAATAGGGCTTTTACATCTAATCCTTTAGTTATAGCTATTTCATCTAGGTACCTAGTTTTATTATTTTCTATCACACATATATACACATGAATTATTGTGTAACTTCAGCCGAATATTCCGAACATTCTCGAATTCAGAACTTTTCAACCTTGTCAAATGATTCCCGAACATCAAATTTGTGACTATCACCAAATAAGTAGAACCAATTCCCATATTGGATGGCTAATCAATTTATCAGGTAGGCTAGCAGATTGGTTAACCGTGTTGGGGAAGTTGGAGAAGGTAGCATGGTCATTTGAGTAATTGGCCGAGTAGGAGGGAGAGACAATGTTGTTGGGTGAGCTTATGAGTGGGGTAGTATGGGTTTAGAGTTTTGAATGGCTGAATGATTGAGAGAGTCGAGAACTTGAGATTAGGATGACTTAGATTAAAACATTGTGTGGATGGTTGGGATGGAGGATAATTAAGATGGCTGAGATTAAGTATAGATATGAACATAGAACAAATGAAGGTTAAATCTTTGGATCAAGAATGAACAATTGATAGAAGAGGAACATTTAGGGCTAGGTTAAAGTGAACAGAGAGGCGACATGGGGGCTCGGGAGGATGGTTGGGCTACGGGTGGCCATATATAGATGGGGGGTTGACTACAAGAACGATCAAAAATAGGTTGGACAGGTTGTGTTGCCAGTGGGTGCAAGCGTAGACAATATATATAAGAGAGTGCTCTGGGATAAGTTGGCTCAACATTGTGGACTTCATTTTGAAAAAAGTGGCTAACATTTTTAGAAGACTATGCCTCCAATATAGGACTAAACTAAGGCTAATAAGCCAATAAAGATAAGACAAATGGCATAAAGAGAGTTGCTCCCTTACGCTACCTAACACACGAATAAATATAGTTATTCTTAAGGTCTAAAGTCTAAAATATGTATATATAGATATGTTTTCATGTCTATATATAGCCATATCCTGTGTTAGACAAATACGGACATGGACATGGACATGGACATGGATATAGATAAGGACATGATACCAACATTTTCAAATAGGTACAATAAGTAGTCACCTATATTTTGAATGGCTTGTGGAGAGTTTTGAAGGGCTGAATGATTGAGAGTTGAGAACTTGAGATAGGATGACTTAGACTAAAACATTGTGTGGATGGTTCGGATGAAGGGGGATAGTTAAGATGGCTGAGATTAAGTATAGATATGAACATAGAAAGAATGGAGGATAAATCTTTGGATCAAGAACGAACAATTGATAGCAAGAGGAAGATGTAGGGCTAAGTTATAGTGAACAGAGAGGCGACATGGTGGCTCGGGGGATGGTTGGCTACGAGTGGCCATATATAGATGGGGGGTTGACTGCAAGGACGATCAAAAATAGGTTGGACAGGTTGTGTTGCCAGTGGGTGCAAGCATAGACAATATATATAAGAGAGTACACTAGGATTAGTTGGCTCAATATTGTGGACTTCTTTTAGGGAAAGTGCTTACTTATATAGAAGACTATGCCTACAATATAGGACTAAACTAAGGATAATAAGCCAATAGAGATAAGACAAATGACATAAAGAGAGGTGCTCCCTTACACTACCCAACACACGAATAAAAATTGTTGTTCTTAAGATCTAATGTCTAAAATATGTATATAGATATGTTTTCATGTCTATATATAGCCATATCCTATGTTAGACAAATACGGACATGGACATGGATATAGATAAGGACATCGTCCAAATGTTTTCAAATAGGTAAAATAAGTAGTCACTTATGTTTGCATGAAAAGGGTATGAACATGATATGGCAGACACTATTTTCCCGTGTCTGTGCATCACAGACCGTAACCATATCATACTCGTTTCCTGAATTTTTAAAAAGACTATATTTCGAATCCGTATTGTGTCCGTGCCTACTTTTAATCAAGCCAGGTAATCTCTATATCCTTTACTGTCTATGAATAAGAAATTAAGTGGATCAAATAGTCCTAACCCATGCATCAAGTGAGATCAAAGTGAAAAATTTGAATGTATTTTACTCATCGTAAACTTGGTTTTTTCTCACTTTTGGTTCACATCATATCTTACATTAGAAATACCTTTGGAGATCTTGTTACATGTTTGTGGTTAGTTATACATTTTTTCTTCTAAATTAATATTGTACAAGATGCACTGTGTCATTACCAATTAAGCTCACACGTGCATAAAAAGAAACGATGGGTTAGGCTACAGTGCAATCAATGTGACCCAAGACCTTTCCCAAACTAATAGTGACCTGTGCCCTACTAAAAATGTACCCAAGCTCCATGCCTCAAACTCAACTTTGTTGTGGAAGTCCTTGGTCGTGGATATGATCAATTTTCGGTTTTCAAAGCCTGATCCCACCTAGTTCAGTGGGCTAGATATCCTAACCAATCTGGTCAATTGGTCCACTTGCTCCCAATTTACCGAATGTTGTTGATGATCATGTCATTGACTCTCTATCTACAGATGCTTCAGATAATCTAGTAATTTGGAAATATGGTGCTAAGACGGAGGTTTGAACTTAATGTATTCAAACCCAAGTTTGAGAAGGTATATGCCATCATTCTTCTAGCTAAATCAATTTTCCCGGTTGGCTAGTTCGTTAAGTACCCCATTTTCTCTTGACGTCATCAAACACGAGTAGCAAGAATGTCATTTTTATAACAAGCTACAGAAATATGTTTTTTTAACAGTTATGACAATTAACTACATGTCTGATTTAAAGTTAACAAATATTAATAATTGTATCAATGATTTGAGTAAATATGTCTTGCTTATATTTGTCAATACTATTAAAGTGACTGAGATCATTGTTTGATCAAACTTCATATCATTCCCTTTTTTATAACTGAGATACCAAATAACTAAATTATCTAATATATGCTGGCCGACTTATTGTTATTCTTATTTGGGGATAAACGTATTTTATCAATAGAATGAATGGGCAGGTTTCACAGTTATGCCAGAAGACTACCAACAAGCATTTTTATTGTGTTAAGCATATATTTATTTTTTAATTCATATTTTTGTTTAATTTCACCTATGATTCTGCTAGTCCTCTAGGTGCTAGGCCAACACCTGGTTGTCTAGCGTCCATGCTCATCTTTTAGAACTCTGGTGTTACATTGTCTTACATGTATTTTGATAGCATATTAGAACCTACATGTAGCAATGTAAGAGTTCGCAAAGGTTAACTGAAAGAGAGTCACAATAGGACATGTTAATTTGCATATTATACTATTGATAGTTCTTATGACCTTAATTATGTAAATATAATTATTTTATTGGACACACTTTATGCATGGGACATTGATCTTGAGGTGAAAAGTCAATGACAATGTCCCATTCTGATGTAAAATTGATGCTATTTATTGGAGAGTTAAATTTTTTTATAAGTTAGTTATCTATGTCTATTGCACTCCACATTTATGTTGGGATCATAAACTTGCTTCCTACCCTTAAAGAAGTTTCTTACAATGTGGGATGCAAAGCTATATACTAGTTCTCTCAACCACAAAGACAAGAAACAAATGTTATTGCTAACATCAATCCGTTATACTTGTTTGTTGTATTTTGTAGATAATTTCTCTCGTCTTACAATAAATGTCTAGACTTAGATCGACTTGTTTTTTGTTTCAGTAATACTTGTCTATGTTAAATTCTTATGTACAGTACTGGTTGATAGGTGATGTATGATGCTTTTGGTGTGAGATTGCATGCTGGAAGGCAGGCAGAGGTATGCTTTTCTTGGTCTTTGTCAATTTAATAGTTTTTCAGTTCTATAGATAACTGATGGTATAATTGTGAACAGTTTGGCACTTTGTTATAATTAAACAATATGTTGGGAATATTCTGTTCTAACCTGACAGTAACTCTCATATTTATTATACTGGTTGATTTTCGTAAAGTCAATAATAAGATGTAAATGCATTTTGCCAGGAGATGTGATCATCTACAACATCACTAGCTCAAATGAGTTCTGTTTCCAATGATACATGACAAGCATCATAATTTGTTTTCTCAAGGGATTTATTGTTGCCTAGCAGCTGACATTTTTTTGATAAAGATGTTGATATGCATAGTGTTAACAATAGGCTCATGAAGGTTTCTCTCTTTTCCCTCTGGAGCTTCAAATTGTTCATCTAAGATAATTTTGTGGATGGCTTGAACCTTTCACAGACTGTAGTTATTTTAGGTAATATGCTATTACAATTTAAGGATTTAACCAAATTAATATGATAATGTGAGGTGAAATGATCCTTTCTCATGCATTTTTTACTGCATTAGTTGGTGTGGAGTGTTGATCTTCTTGCGAGAAAGTTGGTGAGGGACCTTGTGTGATGTGTTATTATTATTGTGAAATGGGTGCTGCAAATTATTCCAAGACCTTAATCTCCAGTAGCTTCAATTTTGCTTTAATCTCCAGTTTGCATCATCCACAAACATTTATAAATACTTCATAGATAACTTGTATTCTCAAAATGCCCAGAACCAGTCAGCTATTGTGACGACATATGATTCAATATTTTATGGACTTTAGTAATCAGCTTGATACTCATGTACGTGCATACAATATAGACACGGGCGACTTCATAGATTGAATATCAAACACTTTAAGATATGTATAAAACATGGTACCAAAACCATTGTTCTAAAAATTGGCCTAGGCGCTAGGCGGCCGGTGCCCGCGTATTGCAAACCGCCACCCCCCCCCCCCCCACCCCCCCAAAAAAAAAAAAAAATGTTTTTGGGTTCTATGGACAATTCCTTTAATTTCCAGCATTTTTTTTGGGACCCGCCTAGATCTAGGCGTCGTCCTAAGAGGGCTAGGCGCCTGGTGCAAGGGGACTAGCGCCTAGCGACTTTTACAACCATGACCAAAGCCAACCATACAAGTTCATAAGTTTGACAATAACCAAGGAATTTGTAGCTTCATGGAGGCGGTATCTAAATGAAGCATGGGCTTATAGATCAATAATATTCAAAACAATACAAATAACTGATGTGTTGAAGTTCTAGTGAGAACAGTCAAAAACAGTATGGAGTTAAGATATGTGTTAGAGCGGCATTCTGCTATAATTATAGGTATCCAAGGTTGGAGTTCAAAATTGTCCTAGAAGTATGCATGGATGAATTTCATGGAACCATCTTCAGTTTGAAAGTGTAGTGGGTGTTAGTATCTAAAGGTGATTTTCAAAGAAGTCATAATTCCTGGTATGCAAGCCAAACACTGAAAAACTTTAGTTAAACACAAGAAAACTACTGAGAAGTAATGGCTTCCCATAAAGTAAACTAGTAAAATTTGACTTGGTCAAGATAAGTTGGAAGTGTATAAATTCTAGAAGATGATGTGGTCCTTACTATTCAGTCCATAACTCTGAAATAGAACCCTAATCTTAATTAGCAATAAGTTGTACTATAACACTTAATTCCTCCAAAATGTTTATGCTCCAGTAAAGGTAGAACAAGTAGATCCCATGGGGCTAACACCCAATTTATTATAACCTCAACGATATAGCATATATCTTTTAGGGAAACGAAAGGATCACATATAACATGTTTATGTTTATTCAATCAATAGATCTACAAGAAGAAATTGGAAGAACTAAAATCCTAACCAAAATCCATTTAGAGTTGATTAACAATTTACTACGCCCGTGCCGAGACGATCACTGATGATGAAGTTCCTGCTTCTTCGCAACTATACTGTTCAATCTCTTCCCTCTTTATTCCTCTTCTTAATTCTTCAATATTTTCCTTCTTTCTTTCTCTTTATTTATGATACCTTTGTCTTGGAGGAGATACACCTTGCACATGTCAAGCTTGAGTGCAAAAGATGTCATTTTTCCCTTTTCTTCGATCGTACAATGAGTAGAGAACCTGATGAGCTACCATAATATATCAATGATTAGACGCTCTGGAACAAAATCACTTTGGGCATGAGAAATAATATTAGGTAGTATACACTTCAATTGATTTGCTAACCTTGGAAACAATCATATAGATAACATTATAAAGGCTTATGGGTCTGAACTATGACATATCCGTGAGAGTGGCTACTTTTGAAATTAACACAATTTTGGTGGAATTTACCCACTCAAATATCATCCCCATTGAGAAAATTTAGCACAACCTTGATAATATCTTCTCCAACAATGGTCCAATATTTTTGATAAAATATGGCATTCATACATCGGTCCAAAGCCTTCGAAGGGCACATTTGGAATAATGTTGTTTTCACCTCCTATCTACTAAACTCTTTTGTTAACTCTTTTATTACATCAGACCAAGGTTGTGAATAGCGCTAGACGCTAGTCGGGCAGCCACCCGCCGCCTTGCGCCTAACAATCCTAGGCGGCTGCCTAGATCTAGGCGGTCACCTCCCTCAATTTTTTTTTTCTGGAAATAAAATAATATATCCGAAAAAATGGCAACCTAGGCGACCGTCTCGGCAAGTCTGGGACTGTGCTCTCCTAGGTAGGCACTAGGCGCCCATGTCATGTCCATAATTTGCTGGAATCGGACCTAGACAGTGTGGAGCGGTCCTTGCGCCTAACAATCCTAGGTGGCCGCCTAGATCTAGACGGTCACCCCCCTCCAAAAAAATTTCTAGAAATAAAATCATGTATCCAAAAAAATGGCAACCTAGGCGACCGCCTCGGCAAGCCTGAGACTGTGCCCTCCTAGGACCGCTCCACACTGTCTAGGTCCGATTCCAGCAAAATTATGGACATGACATGGCCGTCTAATGCCTAGGCATTGCCTAGGCCGATTTTTACAACAGTGCATCAGACACACGACAATCCACCTTGCTTAAGAAACTCCTATCACAAATCACATTTGTCAAACTAAACATGAAATTAAATAATTACAAGCAATTTCAGCAATGTCCTCCTCCTTGGAATGAGCCATACATGTACTATCATTTACTTTTGAGATGCAATTCTTCTTTCTGATTGAAGCTTTTCTATGAAAATATTTGATGTTTTGATCACCCTCTTTAAGCTACTGAACTCTGGATCTTTGCTTTCACATTATCTCCTACCTGTAAAGAAAAATCAATTTGTTTTGCTATCTGGTCTCCGCACTACCAATCAAATCATCTGTTTGGAGACAAGGCAACCTGGTATGTAATGAGACAATTTTAGCCCACGTGTCCAAAAGTAGCTTTATTCCATGCTGGAAGTTTTTCTCATGTGCCTTTTATTTTATTACACACCGACTCCACCTCCAAAGATATGACACCACCTCTATTCTTCCATACATCGATAATACTAGGACGAGCATCGTGCAACAACCACATATATTCAAATTTATACTTAGGTGAATGTCGTTTGCACCCTACGTTGTTGACACGAGAGCAAGTAAGAATAACAAGAATATAATCTGAAGAAGTCGTACCATTCCTCATGACAAGTCTGAATTTTAGGTGGTTATCATATCAGTTGATGTGAACATCCTGACCAATTTCTCTTTGATATTAGCAGACCCCTCTCTGTTACTATTCCAAGTGAAGACCAACCTACCATCTCACACCTCCTTGAAGCCACAATAGTCTATAACCTTTCGAAGGTCCATTATCTGTCTCTCAATTGTAACTCGACCCCGAACTTTTTTTCAAGACTTATTTCATTAGTGTCTCCCATACAAACCCAAGGGAGAGAATATATCAAGTTGAGACGCTGAAGAAGTTCCCAAGAATGACTTCGGTTGCTTGCATCTTGCATCATGGTCTCCATAAAATCCTATAAACATCCAAGAATCTGCACCTTGAAAGCCACCTTTAATAACAACATCCACATGCCAACTCAAGTATGAGAGAAGCGTAGCATCCCAGACCCTAGGCCAAAATAGATTCAACCCTCGACTTCTTCCTTTAGCTCCGACTACAATACAATTTTCAAAGTTGTACGCCCATTTAATTCTATGTATCTCACAATTTGTTTCCATCAACAGGACCTTTACACTTGGTATTATTTTTAAACCCACAAATAACCCGAGGGTTCCCAAGCCCTTGGGTTTCCAACTTAGTAGACTCACTGGGCCCGGTGTGACTGATCAACAACTCATGCCGATGGTAAATTAAGAATGAGTGAATCCTCCAACAAGCCCTTCAATTTCTTCATGCGCCTTTATATTCAGCAACCTGTTCTATATTGTCCATATTCCTGGAGATGTCCTTTCTTTTAGCTCTACTCATTTTAGGATAGCTTGAGTGCTCAACTCATTCTATAAGATGTACCATTTTTTTTACCCATTTTGCCTTCTTCGTCTCTGGTTTGTTATTACTAGGAGGCACCGAGTCTGGATTGGAAATAGAAGTTATCGAGATCACGTTGGTTTTGAGATTATTATGAGCAACATGTGAATCTTCTTTCCCTACCTCCTTGCTGATTACATTCTCCTGATTAACATACTTGGAATCATGAATTTCTGTTCTCTCCATCCCTTTGAGAGCCTCCACCGACGGTGCCGCAACAACTTTAGAATTACCATGTCCATCTCGCTCAATAATCCCCTTGGACATAATCAATGTTGTAAAAATCGCTAGGCGGACTCGGTGCGGCGGAGGTCCGCCTAGCGCCTAGCCCGCCTAGCCGGCGCCTAGGCGGCCGCCTAGAATTTTTTTTTTCTTTTTTTGAAAATTTTGAAAATTTTGAAAATTTTGAAAATTTTGAAATTTGAAATTTGAAATTTCAATGTTCTAAAATCCAAATACTATCTTAAAACCCAAACAAATATCCAAAATACAACTAAGAATAAACAAAATCAAAAAAAAAAAATCAAAAAAATTCAAAAAATCCACCGCCTAGGGGCGCCTAGGGCCCGCCTAGCCGCCTAGCCCACCGCCTAGGGGGTTTTCGGTGCGGTGGGCCGGCGCCTAGCGCCTAGGCGGCGCCTAGGCGGGCGCCTAGGCCGATTTTTAGAACACTGGACATAATATATAATTCATACACATTCGAACCCTCACTTCTTACCCTTCGAGTCTTGGCAATTGTACTTTGAGATTTATGAAAGGAACTAAGCTTAACCGCTCCAAATGTTGTCGGGCGGATGTCTTCCTTCAACCAGTTACAATATTGCATGTCTTTCTCCATCCCATGCAATTCTCGATGTCACTCGCAGTCCTTCTCAATATGGTCCACACGACAACACTCGAAACAGAAGACAGGAAGCCTTTCAAACTTTATTGGGATATTTTTTTTTGGTATTCTTCCGGTTTTCTTTTAGAACAACAATGAGAACTCCCCTACATAGTGGCTTCAAGATGTCCAGTATCACTCGGACTCTCATAAGATTTTCCTATCTAATGCCATTTATTATCCACATCAACCTCCTCCACCAGATTCACCTTCTCTCAAATACATGTATCTTCGACTTTGGTCATGCAAATCAAGGACAAATTATGCAATTGAATCCAAAGCAAGGAATGTGTAAACCGGATCTTAGACGGTTGAACAAGGTCATCGATCTTCGGAAGAAGGATAAGATGTTTATCAAACAACGATGGATAACCCTCTAACATCCTTCGTTTGTCCATGATAAGTGGATAATAAATAAATTTAGCTAAAAAATCCTAATTTTCAGAGGATTCTTCAACCGCCGAATTGATTGCATAGTATTAAGAAACACATAAATATTAAATGTTTGAGCATGAATACCATTGTCAGTCGAGCATAATCGAGATTGGATTTGTTCGCCGTCCATAACATTGGCCGCTTCCACCACATGTTTTTCACCATCCATCAAATTGAATCGCTTCCACATTTCCTCAATTCCGTTGCCCATTGCAATTGATTGAGAGAAATTTTGGTTGAAAAAACAAAACAAAATCTCCCCTAGGTTAAACCTGGAAACCGTAGAAGAGGCTTCAATTATTACTTCATTTCAACTTTTTAGTCCCTGCAGTATATAACTATTTTTGAGTAGTATATTCAGACTATTATTTCCATGCATTATTAATGGAAGTAAATCATCAAAAAGTAATATAATAAGTACAAAATATATAAAATAATATACAAGAAAGGATATATTTTTTTCCTTCTCAAATTACTATGTTATGATTTTTTTCCGGAAAAAGTATTTCGCAGAAAAAATATTTAACAGAATATTTTGGAAAAATAGATTTATGCTGAGACTACTCGTCGGGATACTCAAATAGAAAAGAGTTACAAGTCTAACATAATAAACAGTACGCCAAGATGGATAGATCTATAAGCGATTCAGTCAGTCATGTCGTCAAAATTTGTTGTCGCAAGCTTTTTTGATAATTGCATTATGCAGGCGTTTTGTCTGGCACACGAGTAAATGGGTACGTTGGCGGGTCCAGGAAGTGTAGATAATAAAAGAAAAGTTTTGAGGACTTTGGCTAGTGTTGCAAAGTCATAGGAAGCTCTGCCAATTGACAAGAAGTTGCAGTGCTGTACAAAACTATCCCTATTTTGTTATGTGGTGGCTCTTTTGAACCAACTCACTCCCTTATTAATTATCTATTTTCTATAGTTTTCCTTAGAAAAACATGCTTTTGTTAGTTGCAGCTTGTCATATATTGCCCTTTAGCCATTTTGCATAATTATATAATACGATACGTTGGCTAAAGGGAATTCGGTCAAGTAACATATCTAAATTTTTGTCCCCAAGCCAAAGTTTGGGATAAAGGTTTTGTTGTTGTTGTTAACATACCTAAAATATTGTTTTATGGAGGCTCTTTTGAAATTTGAACCAAATGGTTTCTTTATATTCTGTTTCCTGTAGTTTTTTCTTTAGAGGGCACTGTAGCTTTCATATAATTCTTAATAACCACTTTGCATAATATATAATATGATCTGTTTTGGGCTATATTATGTCTTATAGAGCTATTAGTTTTCTTAAATGTACTATCTTGGTTTTTCAGGTGTTGAATCAGATAGTATATGAACTCCCAGAGGAGCATCCTCTGGCTGACACGAGACCTCTACGGGAACTTCTCGGACATACCCCTTTTCAGGTCTGATTTAGTTCCATGCTCCTGTTTATCTTACATTTGTACATGCGTAAATATAGACAGAAATTAAAATAGACACTTGCTGTTTTAAAATCCTTCCAATGCAAGTTCTATTGTCCTTGTTAATTAGATTCTTATATATTAGGTTTCTTATTGCAATTTATTATGTAGAATCGGTGGTAATTGCTACTCAAACCATGTGCTAGGTTATATTCACCATTTTGATTTCTCAACTCTTCTCCCTAACTCTTGATTTGTTTGATACTTGTGTGTCCTGTTGTGACCAGAATGCAGGATTTAAGATATGCCGCAAGTCATTCCATTATCTTATTTTTTAAACAGTTATTTTTGGCTGTATTTCACCTACTATAAGGTAGATGGATATTAACTTCATTACCTTAATGTAATTTGGTTTATATTATCTACTAAAACAGACAATTTACTTTACTTCACAAACATATTTGTAGTTAAAACATTCTTAAGCTAAATTATCATTATGTAGAAACCTGTGGATACATGTCTCTAAAGTTAATGCAGATATTGCTTTCATAATCATTCAAAACTTCCTGTAGAAAATTGGTACTGCACCTTTTGAATTACCCTTGATAAAATGGTTGTGTTTCACAGCATGGTCCATAAAGCCATTTCCCCCTTGCATCATGAATTTATCATCCCCTAGATTCCTTAATCATTGATAAATTTCCTCTACAAAATTTCCAATCTTACAGCTGCTATTATAACAGTCATTGGAAATTTCCTGTAGAAAAATCACTACTCTAGCTTTTGGTTGTCCTTGATGAACTGATTGTTTGGCGACTTGGTTCATGTTGAGAACTAATAAGGGATTTAGTCCCACATTGAAAAAAAATGTAGTATGAAGAGGAGCTAGACTCCCTATAAGTAGTGGAGTAGCCAATCAATAAAAATATAACAATTGTTCTCTACATGGTATCAAAGCCATAACCACACAAAAAAGAATTTCCAACCCGTCCAAAGCCAACACCCCCCCCCCCCCCCCCGAACCCCCCCGCCCCGACGCCCACCCCCCGGGCCTCGCCGCCGACGCCCCCCTGCCGCCGCCGACACCCCCCTTGCTGCCCCCGCCCCGTCGCCCCCCCCAAGCCGACGGCCCCCCTGCCCCCCGCCGCCCCCCCCGCTGTCCCCACCCCCCCTTGCCGCCCCCAACGACGCCCCCCCCCCCCGACGCCCCCCCTTCTCTTCCGACCACATTTGCGGCCGACCCCCCCCTCACAAACCCTAATTTGCGAGCGCGATTATGTGGACTATTTTTCGAAAACGGATGGCTGTCAAATGCTTTATTTGCACCTTCTGTTCCTAGATTACGTCCTTCGGAACTACAAATGCTTTATTTGTATTCCGTTCTCGATCTGCAAATTAGGATCTACATGCGTGCGCCAATGTTGGCCACGTTAGCAGCGCCTTCGTAAGGTCTCTGTTGGAGACTTTACATAGAGACGAAGACGACGAAGACGACGACGACGACTCACAGTTGAAGACGCCATGGATTCGATCAGTGGTAAACTGACAGCAGCAGAGATGAAGGCCTTGGTTGATGATATTTTATCAAAAAGACTAACCGAGGCAACCCCACGTGTGATCCATACTGATGTGGATCCGTCACCCTACAAAATGGGGAAGCTGGACAAGCTGGAGACGAAGTTGGAAGGAACGTCCAATTACTTGAAATGGTCACGGCAGGCACTACGGACGCTCAAGGGACGAGGCTTGGTTGGCTACGTCAATGGCCAAACCAAGGCGCCAGATGATCCCTCCTCCAAGGAGTTTGCTATTTGGGAAATTGTCAACAATGTTGTGGCTGGATGGTTGACAGCCTCCTTGACCGACCAGGTGTCGGGCAATGTAGAGGCGATGGAGGCTGCTGCTGATATATGGCGGACTTTGAAGGATATGTACTCAGGCTCAGGCAATCCTATGTGGGTCTTCCAACTGCAGGATGAACTTGATAGGGTGGCCCAGGACGGCCGTACCATCTCTGAGTATGCCGCACTGTTGAAGAAATACTGGTTTGATCTGGATCACTATGATCCTCTTGGGATGGAAGATGCACAAGTCGAACCAACATTTGCGAAACATTTTCAAAAGTTCTTGGATTATATTTCGCGACAACGGATGATGAAGTTCTTGAAGGGTCTTAACCCTGCGTTCGAGCATAGAAGGAATGTACTCCTAGCACAGCCCATGCTTCCAACCTTGGAAGAAGCCATAGCTGCCATGGCACAAGAAGAGGCTCGATTGAAATTGATGCCCAACAAGGGCTCTTTCCAGGGGGAGTAAGCCGCTGTTGCCAAGTCTGTCCTTGCCGCCTTCAATCAGCCTCCCTCTGTGGCCGGTGTTTGCCACAACTGTGGTGACTCAGGGCATTACATCGAATTTTGTCCAAAACCCCTGCACAGTCAGTTGAGTGATCGTGGACGGGGCCGCGGAGGACGTCGAGGTGGTAGAGGCGGTTATGCTAGTAGAAGGAGAAATTATTCTGGAGGACACAAAGCTAATCTGGCGGAGGAAGGGGGAGAAAATCAACTGGCTGAGTTAACCCCTCTTGAGAAGGAGTTCCTCGCGAGGTTACGTAGCACGAAGCTGGGTTCGGACGGCAGTCATGAGGCGTCATCTACATCGGGGGACCACGTCACTTGCTTTGCCCAAACCAGCACAGGTATTCCTGCGCGTGCTCTTGCAGCAGCTGTCCACCAACCAGGTTGGATTATGGACTCTGGGGCATCTCGCCATGTCACGGGGTCTCGCGGTGAGTTCCAGGACTATACTCACCTACCGATGCCGGAGAGCATTCAGACTGCTGATGGTAACTCCAGTCCTGTCATGGGTAAAGGCACTGTCGCATGCACCCCTTCTCTCACTCTCACCAATGTCTTACATGTTCCGTCTTTTTCTGTCAATCTTCTTTCTATTAGTGCCATTATTCTTGATCTTAACTGTACTATTTCCTTTGACATTCCTACGGTGACTTTTCAGGAGAAGGGGACAGGACGACGACTAGGGGCTGGCACATGGCATAAGGGGCTGTGGTACTTGGACATGACTGGACTGGACAAAGCATTGGCATCTCTGGTAGCAGACACACCACCGGAAGATTTACGGCGCAGTGTAGACGATGAATTGCTACTCCACCACCAGCATGTCGGTCATTCTTCTTTTAAAATTATTAGTCCAATGCATCCGTCCTTATACCAAAGGGCTACTAAAGAGAAGTTATTTTGTCATGCTTGTGAGTTGGGTAAACATACCAGAAGCACGTATGTGAGTTCATGAAGTAGAAGTTCGGCTGCATTTGATATGATACATTCGGACGTATGGGGCCCTTGTCCTACAACCGGTATTAACGGTTTTCGATGGTTCGTCACTTTTATTGATTGTTATACTCGCGTGACATGGGTCTACCTTATGAAGAATAAAAGTGACGTCTTTGAGGCGTTTCGAGACTTTCATCGCCGGGTAGAAACTCAATATGGCACTAAAATTAAGTGCTTATGGTCTGACAATGGGACGGAGTATACAAATAAGAAGGTTGCTGAGTATTTATCCACTCATGGAATACTACACCAAACTTCCTGTGCCTATACACCGACACAAAATGGTGTAGCCGAACGGAAGAACAGACACCTGCTGGAGATCGCACGGACGATGATGTTGGCTATGAATGTCCCGAAACACTTATGGGGGAAGGCGGTGTTAACGACATCTTATCTCATCAACAGAATACCATCTCAGGTATTGGACTGGAAGACACCGTTGGAGATGCTTACTGGTGCAACCACGTACACTGTTCCACCGAAAGTATTTGGGTGTGTATGTTTTGTCCAAGATAATAGGCCAGGAGTTGGCAAACTGGATCCTAGAGCGGTTAAATGTGTCTTTGTCGGGTACACGACAACTCAGAAGGGATACGCATATTGGAGCCCAGTTGAGCGGAAGATGTTTGTAAGCATGGACGTTACATTCAGAGAACTGGAACCATATTATGGTTCGGATGACGGTTCGACGTTTGGTGACACACCTAACACAGAGGGTGTTAGATGTGAGGGAGAGAAAATAAGTCCATCTGTGGTAGTCGGATCGGTCCCATGCCCGGTCGTGGAAAACTGGACGAAAGGGGGAGAAAGCAGTGACTCCGATACAGAAGATGAAGAAGATACATATGTTAAACAGGGAGAGCAGCAGACAATGAAAAAGGAGCTCTAAGTCTACAGAAGGAGACATCAGAAGTCCAGTACTGTGCCTGTACCGTGTCCTGTGCCTACTATACCAAGTCCCTCGTCTACTCCTGCTCCAACTCTTGAAGATGTTACCCCGCACAGAATCAATCTGATTCTGATGTGGATCTCTCTGACTCTGATGGTATGATCTCTCCACCACCTATTGCTCTCTTAAGGAGATCTTCTCGCATCAATGCGAGTAAGGCTCCTAGTCGTTTTGATGATTATGAACATGATATTGCCAACTACCTGTCTTATTCTAACATTTCTTCGAATTATCTTGCCTTCATTGTATCATTAGACTCTACTTCGTTGTCCAAAAGTTGGCAGGAGGCAAAGAAAGATCCAAGGTGGAAAGCTGCAATGATGGAAGAACTTGGGGCACTGGAGAAAAATAAGACGTGTGAGCTGGTTCCATTACCCAAAGGGAAGAAAACTGTGGGATGCAAATGGGTGTACACAGTAAAGGAGACGTCAGAAGGAAAGGTGGAACGATACAAGACGAGGTTGGTTGTAAAGGGATACACACAATCATATGGCATCGACTATGATGAGACGTTTGCTCCAGTAGCAAAAATGAGCACCGTAAGAACTCTGGTCTCCATTGCAGCAAACTATGGATGAAAGTTGTACCAATTAGATGTGAAGAATGCCTTTCTCCATGGGGACCTACAAGAAAAAGTGTACATGGAACTCTCGCCACGGTGCTACGCTACAGAATCAGACGGAGGGACGTCGCATGGAAAAGCGTGCAAACTAAAGAAGTCGCTATATGGGCTCATGCAATCTCCTCGAACCTGGTTTGACAGATTCAGAAAGGCTGTTACAGGCATGTGATACCATCAAGCAAATGCAGATCATACGGTCTTTCTTCAGCATACAAGAGACCACATCACTATACTTGCTGTATACGTGGATGATATAGTAATCACAGGTAATGATGAAGTCGAGATCGCTAAGCTGAAGTCAAAACTCGCGAAGGAGTTTGAAGGTGAAGGATTTAGGAACGATGAGGTACTTTCTAGGTATCGAGGTGTGTGAAGGCGAACAAGGAATTGTTCTCTCACAGAGAAAATACACACTAGATCTGCTGAAGGAGACAGGGATGCTGGGATGCAAAGCAGCAGTCACTCCAATTGACCAGAAGTGCAAGTTGGGAGCAGAAGCAGGAGAGCCAGTTGATCGTGAAAGATATCAACGACTTGTAGGGAGATTGATTTATCTGGGGCACACTCGCCCTGATATCTCATTTGCGGTGAGTGTAGTAAGTCGCTACATGCATGATCCAAGAACGGGTCATATGGATGCAGTGTTTCAGATCTTGATATATCTGAAAGGGACGCCGGGGAAATGGTTATGGTTAAAGAAGAATGGATGTATAGAAGTTGAGGGATACTGCTGCAGACTGGCCGAGCTGCATAGACGATAGAAGGTCTACCACGGGATATTGTGTCTTTATAGGAGGAAACTTGGTCTCATGGAGAAGCAAGAAACAGTCAGTGGTAGCACGATCTACAACTGAAGCAGAATACAGAGCAATGGCTTTAGGAGTGTCGGAATTGCTGTGGGTGAAAGCGTTGCTGACAGAGTTGAAGCTGGACAAGGGAGCACCGTTACGTCTTCTGAGCGATAGTCAAGCTGCAATAAGTATAGCTAACAATCCAGTTCAGCACGACAGAACGAAGCACATCGAGATCGATCGATTCTTCATCAAAGAGAAGCTGGAACAAGGGATACTGAAGATTGATCATGTTCGCTCAGAAGAACAAGTGGCAGACTGTTTGACTAAGGGTCTTAGTTCATTAAGTCTGTCGAAGCTATGTAACAAGATGTGAATGATTAATATCTATCGCCCATCTTGAGGGGAAGTGTTGAGAACTAATAAGGGATTTAGTCCCACATTGGAAAAATGTAGTATGAAGAGGAGCTAGACTCCCTATAAGTAGTGGAGTAGCCAATCAATAAAAATATAACAATTATTCTCTACAGTTCATAAAGCTGTTGCCTCCTTACGCGTGAGCTTGTCATTGCTGAGATAACATATGATGCAATCTGTAGAAAATAATAGTTGGATGATTTTATTGATGGACTACTTCACTACTTATAGGGAGTCTAGCTCCTCTACATACTACATATTCCGATGTGGGACTAAAACTCCCTTATTGATTCTCAACACTCCCCCTCAAGATGGGCGATAGATATTGATCATCCCCATCTTGTTACATAGCTTCGACAGACTTAATGAACTAAGACCCTTAGTCAGACAATCTGCAACTTGTTCTTCTGAGCGGACATGGTCAATCTTCAGTATCCCTTGTTCCAGCTTCTCCTTGATGAAGAATCGATCAATCTCGATGTGCTTCGTTCTGTCGTGCTGAACTGGATTGTTAGCTATACTTATTGCAGCTTGACTATCGCTCAGAAGATGCAATGGTGCTCCCTTATCCAGCTTTAACTCTGTCAGCAATGCTTTCACCCACAGCAATTCTGACACTCCCAGAGCCATTGCTCTGTATTCTGCTTCAGTTGTCGACCGTGCTACCACTGACTGTTTCTTGCTTCTCCATGAGACCAGATTTCCTCCTACAAAAACACAGTATCCCGTGGTAGACCTTCTGTCGTCTATGCAGCTCGCCCAGTCTGCATCACAGTATCCCTCAACTTCTATACGTCCATTCTTCTTGAACCATAGCCCCTTTCCCGGCGTTCCTTTCAGATATCTCAAGATCTGAAATACTGCTTCCATATGACACTTTCTTGGATCATGCATGTAGCGACTCACTACACTCACCGCAAATGAGATATCAGGACGAGTGTGTCCCAGATAAATCAATCTTCCTACAAGTCTTTGATATCTTTCACGATCAACAGGCTCTCCTGCTTCTGCTCCAAGCTTACTCTTCTGGTCAATTGGAGTAACGGCTGCTTTGCATCCCAGCATCCCTGTCTCCTTTAGCAGATCTAGTGCGTATTTTCTTTGTGATAGAACAATTCCCTGTTCGCCTTCACACACTTCGATACCTAGAAAGTACCTCATCGCTCCTAAATCCTTCACCTCAAACTCCTTCGCGAGTTTTGACTTCAGCTTAATGATCTCGACTTCATCATCACATGTGATCACTATATCATCCACATATACAGCAAGTATAGTGATGTGGCCTCTTGCATGCTAGAGGAAGACCGTATGATCTGCATTTGTTTGACGGTATCCCATGCCTGTAACAGCCTTTCTGAATCTGTCAAACCAGGCTTGATGAGATTGCTTGAGCCCGTATAGCGACTTCTTCAGTTTACACATCTTTCCTTGCGACGTCCCTCCGTCTGATTCCGTCGCGTAGCACCCTGGCGGGAGCTCCATGTATACTTCTTCTTGCAGGTCCCCATGAAGAAAGGCATTCTTCACATCCAGCTGGTACAGCTTCCACCCATAGTTCGCTGCAATGGAGACCAGAGTTCTCACGGTGCTCATTTTTGCTACTAGGGCAAACGTCTCATCATAGTCTATGCCATATGACTGTGTGAATTTTTTTGCAACCAACCTCGCCTTGTACCGCTCTACTTTTCCTTCTGGCGTCTCTTTCACTGTGTACACCCATTTGCATCCCACATCTTTCTTTCCTTCGGGTAATGGAACCAGCTCCCATGTCTTATTTTTCTCCAGTGCCCCAAGTTCTTCTATCATTGCAGCTTTCCACCTTGGATCTTTCTTTGCTTCCTGCCAACACTTGGACAATGAAGTAGAGTCTAACGATGCAATGAAGACTCGATAATTCGAAGAAATGTTACAATAAGACAAGAAGTTGGCAATGTCATGTTCGTAATCATCAAAACGAGCAGGAGCCTTACCCGTATTGATGCGAGAAGATCTCCTTAAGGGAGCAATAGGTGGTGGAGAGATCATACTATCCGAGTCGGAGAGATCCGCATCAGAATCCGAGTGATTCAGTGCGGGGGCAACATCTTCAGGAGTTGGAGCAGGAGTAGACAAGGGACTTGGTACAGTAGGCACAGGGCACGGCATAGGCACAGTACTGGACTTCTCTTGTCTCCTTCTATAGACTTGGAGCTCCTTTTCCCTTGTCTGCTGCTCCCCCTGCGTAACATGTGTATCTTCTTCTTCATTCTATGTATCTGAGTCACTGTGCTCTCCCCCTTTCGTCCAGTTTTATACAACCGGACATGGAACCGATCCGACGACCACATTTGGGCTTATTATCTCCCCCTCACATCTAACACCATGTGTCACCAAATGCTGAACCTTCATCCGAACCATAGTATGGTTCGAGTTCTCTGAATGTAACGTCCATGCTGACAAACATCTTCCGCTCGACTGGACTCCAACAGGCATATCCCTTCTGATTCGCCGTGTAACCGACAAAGACATTTAACTGCCCTAGGATCCAGTTTGCCAACGCCTGGCCTATTATCTTGGACAAAACACACACATCCAAAAACTTTCGGTGGAACAGTGTATGTAGTTGTCCCAGTAAGCATCTCCAACGGTGTCTTCCAGTCCAATACTTGAGATGGCATTCTGTTGATGAGATAAGAGGCCGTCAATATAGCCTGCCCCCATAAGTGTTTCGGGACATTCATAGCCAGCATCATCGTCCGTGCGACTTCCAGCAGGTGTCGGTTCTTTCGTTCAGCCACACCATTTTGTGCCGGAGTATAAGCACATGAAGTTTGATGTAGTATTCCATGAGTGGAAAAATACTCAGCAACCCGCTTATTAGTATACTCCGTCCCATTGTCAGACTGAAAACACTTAATTTTAGCGCCATATTGTGTTTCCACCCGTCGATGAAAGTCCCGAAAGACCTCAAGGACGTCACTTTTATTCTTCATAAGGAAGACCCATGTCACGCGGGTATAACAGTCAATAAAGGTGACGAACCATCGAAAGCCGTTAATTCCGGTTGTAGGACAAGGGCCCCATACGTCTGAATGTATCATGTCAAAAGCAGCGGAACTCCTAATCCCCGAGCTCACATACGAGCTTCTGGTATGTTTTTTCAACTCACAAGCATTACAAAATAACTTCTCTTTAATAGCCCTTTGATATAAGGACGGATACATTCGACTAATAACTTTAAAAGATGAATGACCGACACGCTGGTGGTGGAGTAGCAAGTCGGCTTCAACACTACGACAGGAAGCTTCTGGTGGTGCGTCTGCTACCAAGGATGCCAATGCGTTGTCCAGTCCAGTCCTGTCTAAATACCACAGCCCCTTATGCCATGTGCCAGTCCCAAGTCGTCGTCCTGTCCCTTTCTCCTGAAAAGTCGCCGTAGGAATGTCAAAGGAAACAGTACAGTTAAGATCAAGTATAATGGCACTAATTGATAGAAGATTGACAGGAAAAGACGGAGCATGTAAGATATTGGTTAGAGTGATGGAAGGGGTGCATGCGACAGTGCCTTTACCCATTACAGGACTGGATGTACCATCAGCGGTCTGAATACTCTCCGGCAATGGTAGGTGAGTATAGTCCTGAAACGCACCACGGGATCCCGTGACATGGCGAGATGCCCCAGAGTCCATAATCCATCCTGGCTGATGGACAGATGCAAGAGCACGCGCAGAATTACCGGTGCTGGTTTGGGCAAAGCAAGTGATGTGATCTCCCGAGGTAGAAGACGCCCCAGGACTGTCGGCCGAACCCAGCTTTGTGCCTCGCAACTTCTCAAGGAACTCCCGCTCAAGCGGGGTAATTTCAGCCAGTTGATTCTCTTCCCCTTCCTCTACCAGATTTGCTTTGTGTCCGCCCCTTCTACCAGCATATCCTCCTCTAATACCACGTCGGCCTCCACGACCCCGTCCTCGATCATTAGACTGATTGCGCAAGGGTTTTGGACAAAATCGGATGTAATGTCCGGAGTCACCACAATTGTGGCAAACACCACCCACAGATGGAGGTTGATTGAAGGCAGCAAGGGCAGACTTGTCAACTGCGGCTTGCTCCCCCTGGTAGGAGCCCTTGTTGGGCATCAACTTCAGTCGAGCTTCTTCCTGTGTCATGACGGCTATAGCTTCTTCCATGGTCGGAAGCGTGGGTTGGGATAGGAGGATATTCCGTCTCTGCTCAAATACAAGGTGTAGTCCCTTCAGGAATTTCATCATACGCTGCCGCGAAATATAAGCCAAGAACGTCTGAAAGTACTTCGCGAATGCCGGTTCGACTTGTGCATCTTCCATCCCAAGAGGATCATAATGATCTAGATCAGACCAGTACTTCTTCAACAGGGCTGCGTACTCAGAGATGGTACGTTCGTCTTGGGCCACCCTATCGAGTTCATCTTGCAGTTGAAAGACGCGCATAGGGTTGCCGGAGCCGGAGTACATATCTTTTAGAGTTCGCCATATATCAGCAGCAGCCTCCATTGCCTCGACATTGTCCGACACCTGGTCGGTTAATGAGGCAGTCAACCACCCAGCCACTACGTTGTTGACAATCTCCCAAACAGCAAATTTCTTTGCGGAGTGATCGGCTGGCGTCTTGGCTTGGCCAGTGACATAGCCAACCAAGCCACGTCCCTTCAGCGTCCGCATCGCCTGCCGCGACCACTTCAAGTAGTTGGACGTTCCTTCCAGCTTCGGCTCCAGCTTCTCCAATTTTTCCATTTTGTAAGGTGACGGATCCACATCAGTATGGATCACACGTGGGACTGCCTCGGTTAATCTCTTTGATAAGATATCATCAACCAAGGCCTTCATCTCTTCGGCCGTCAGTTTGCCACTGATCGAATCCATGGCTTCTTCAACTGTGAAACCTATTCGTCTTCTTCGGCTTCTTCGACGTCGGAGGCGGCAACTTCCCCAACTTCGTCGTCTTCTCCGTCTTCGTCGTCTTCGTCGTTTTCTTCGACGTCACAGACTTTACGAATGCGCTACTAACTTGGCCAGCACCGGCGCGCGCATGTAAAGTGAACACGTCAGGTCACCAGAGAAGACATGACCAGTCTTTGTAGAGATCCCGATGTGAAGAATGAATAACAAATAAAGCATTTGTTAGTTCCAAACGGCGTCAGCGAGGATCAGAGTTGGTGCAAATAAAGCATTTGGCAGCCGTCTGTCTTCGAAATACGCCGTTTTTTTTTTAAATTGACGGCTAGGGTTTGTAGTAGATGGAAAGGCTAGGGTTAGACATGGTGGTGGCTAGGGTTAGGGTTTGGGAATGGAGGGTGCCGCTGGAGGTCGGGAAGGGGGGGGGGGGGGGGGCTGCTGCTTCGGGGGGGGGGGGGGGGTCGGGGGGGTGGGGTTGCTGCTTTGGGGGGGTCCGCTCCGGGTGGGTCGGGGGGGGGGGGGGGGGGGGGGCGGCTAGGGTGTTGGAGGTCGGTGGGGGGGGGGGGGGGTCGGGGGTGGTCGGCTAGGGTGGTGGAGGTCGGTAGGAGGGGAGGGGGGTCGGGGGGGTTAAAAAAAATTTTGTTTTTTGTTTTGTTTTTTGTGGAGAGAGAGAGAGAGTTATGGCTATGATACCATGTAGAAAATAATGGTTGGATGATTTTATTGATGGACTACTTCACTACTTATAGGGAGTCTAGCTCCTCTACATACTACATATTCCGATGTGGGACTAAAACTCCCTTATTGATTCTCAACACAATCATTCAGATAACAGAAGCAATCTATTTTTTCTTTTTGTTGTACAACTTTTGTATAGTTACAAAAGTAACGGGTAGGTGACTTTGGAATCGACAGTAGTGATGAGGGGGAAATAGCCAGTTGGTTAGAGTGCTGGTCTGTCACACCAGAAGTCGCCCATGACCTTGGCTTTTTAGAGAATCCCCGTCCTCTATTGTCGGACTTGTAGCTGGCCAGGCCACCGCGTAGGTTTCTTTATTCTTAGTGTTTCAAGTGTCTTCTTGGATTTTTGTAGTGGCCCATAGGTGCTTAATGTACCTTGTGGGTGGCGGCAGTTCCCAACAGTTCTGAATCGACAAGTTGAAATCTGTAACTGGGGCTTCCATTGTCATTCGTCTTATTATTCTGTGTTTAGGAGTGGGAGTCTTTTATAAAGAGTACATTTGCCGTCAGGTAGGACTAACCATGCCAACTAGCTTTCTAACTCCATGACTACCATTCTCCAAACAATATAACTGAATCCCTCTTTTGATAGAACCTGGAGAACTTGAAGTGGGCCCCAGAAAAGAATTCTCTGTGTTCTAACTTCTAAATGGTCATTGGCACCAAACAAACATGTATTTACCAAGTTTTTGACATAATTATGTTTTCCTTGGGCTAGCTAAATGGTCATTGGCACCAAACAAACATGTATTTAGCAAAGTTTTTGACATAATTATGTTCTTCTTGGGCTAGGCTCCTGCCCTGAGGAAATTATATGTTCACCGACTGGTCGGAGTTAAGAAAAGAGAATTGAGAATCATTTTTGAACTGTGATGTTGGGTGGAGGAGCATCAAGTACTTTGTTAGTGTCCCGTACCATGTTGCAGTTGAATTGGAATGTGCACTGAATCCACAATTTACAAAACCTTACGAAATTATGCTACTTGTATGTGTGCCTGCAAAAGTTTGATGGTTCATATTGAAAGTTGGAAGTTGTTTCCAAGCATTTGAGTACTTTGGCGTGAACATTTGGCACCGTGATTATGCCTGCAAAAGTTAGACGACTCGGATTGAAAGTTGGACATAGTTTCTCAATTGTGTATTGTGGCATGATTGTTTCTTCTTTGGTGGCACTCGATTACATCATTGCAGGAAAATTTATTGAACAATAATCAGCTTATTAATCTTCTTTCTCAGGTTGTTGCTGGTGCAATTTTAGGGTTTGTTACTGCTGCTATTGCAAGCGTCATCTACAAAGCTTAATTGATGTTATGACCATACTTGGGATTTGCTCTTGGATGATGGTCCCTTCAGCTCATTGCGGCCACCAAGTCGGAACTGGTTCCTTTAGCTGTCATATTAGGCCCATATTGTGATTATATGATTGTCAGGCATCAAACGTCCCCTCTTAGCCCCATTATCGGATGATGTAATTTTGGTAGCCACAATATTTCTGGAATTGTTGCATTGTAAAATACCTCCTATGTGAATGTATGGTCTTTCCAAATAATAATTTGTAGCCAACACCTTTTGCTGAACAACTCTCTCTCTCTCTCTCTTATGGTGGTGTTTTTGGTATGCGGAATACTATACAATTGAAATTCTATAAAAATAAAAAATAATTGGCATTCAGGTTGTTGGAATAGCAAGAAGGAAAGTGGCTCTAAAATATAAAGAGCTTCAAGAATACGAGGCCGATGGATTTCGCACCGTAGGAGTATTGTATTCATATGGTGAATAGTGTATAGGTGGACACTTCATGGTGAATACTGTACGGTGAATAGTGTATGCGTGGACAGGTTATTATTATTATTTGGTTTATTCCTTTTTTAATTTTTTTTTTCTTTTTTTGAAGAATGTTTTTTTAAAAAAAATGGTTTCGTTTTCCAGTTTTTCATCTTTTATAGTTTTTTTAAGAAATCCTATTAATTTTTTAAAGCTTTTTTTTTTGTCTTCTTTAGTTTTTTTTTCCCTTCTATTTTTCTATTTTTTATTTTTTCGAAAAAAATATATATTAACATAAATTTCTAGAAAGTTAAACTAAAAAAAATTAAATGACGAAAATATAAAATTTGAGAGATGAATTTCGTCTTTCAATTACTTGGTCCATTTTTTGTCTTGTCAATTTTTTTTTTTTTTTTTTTACACTTTAACGCTCACCAAACCCAAATCCAAATCCACCCTGAGACCCCTTCATTTTATTCATTCTTCCCTTCCCTTCCTTGTTATGTCACAGAGAGAGAGAGAGAGAGAGAGAGAGAAGGCTCCTGTGTGCAGGCAAGAATAACGAAGCAAAGGAGGAGGGGTGACTTTTGTGGCGGCGGCAGCCCTAGTAGAGTTGGTTGGTCCCGTCACAGTGACAACAACAATAGCGGGAAGAAGCAATAAAAAACAAGAAAGGAGGAAGAGGAGCACCACCTCGTCGTTGTCTCCGACGACCGTAATCAAATGGTAATTTCTCTTGTGTACTCTTTTCCTTTCTTTAATCTTCTCCATTTTTCGTTTTTGTTTTATTTATCCAAATTCTACATGAATATGCTATGATTAGATCGTATCTTTTGAATGGAAGTTTCTTACAAGTATTATTGCATTCATGTAGAATTGGGGATTTACCAAGTAACATTAGAAATGGCAGATTTCAGAAAAAATTATTTTCCATAGTATTATTGCTCTCATTTTTTGTTACCATGAAGGATAATTATCAAGTTTAATTGATTTCGGAAACATCCGGTAACAATACCATGTCTTCATCGCTTACTCCACGAAAATTGCATCTTTGATTGGCGTAACCGGCATCCAAACATCAGCAATATTGCTCAGGAAAGACTAGCACATGTGGGTCCTTGGACATGGTTGTAGATATCTTGTTCACATCATCCAACTTGGCAGATAACTTGTTCATTTCCACTTCTTTCTCCACCTAAAAGAATAGAAAAGTAACAGAAGCCACAAGAAGAAGAAAAATACAATGTTTGGTTGTTTCCAGTTGACCTTCTCATCTACTTAGTACTTTACCTCGTAGAACCTTCCACAACTTCGAGTGTAGAACAGAACATAATTGTTTTTCAGAAATTTATTGTAGTCATCTTTCCTGCTGTTAACCTGGTATGATACCTCTAACGCCTTTCAAAAGAGAGAGTATCCAACAACACTCGCCATAAAGGCATATACACACAATAAAATGTTAGTGAACACATGGAACAATAAAATGTTAGTGAACACAAATTATCATGAAGAAAATTTGGTAAATGTTCGTAAAGTAAACTAGAAATTAAGTTGTATTTTTTTCCTTATTCTATCTCATCATCATCATCCAAGCCTTTTTTTTCTCCATCGAAATGTGGTTGGCTAGGGAGCAAAAGAAAAAGCTACAAAGAAATTTGATCCAAGTCTTATAAAATTTATTTTATTTTCCTCTGTGGAAGTTCATTTCTTACTATGCTCCATAAATTTCTTGTCCCAGTCAAAATTACAATAAACTGCCACTATATCAAGAGGACAAGTAATGCAGTAATATCATGCGGTAAGAATTCATTCCATACTGATATCCACAACATTTTTCAAGACTGGGATACAAGCAATGGGTTCAAAGCTAGAGTAGAATAAAACGTGATACCTGTGCTAGAATGGCCGACAATGATCTCCAATTTTTTTTGGCTTGTATGCAAAAAAAAAAAAAATCAATCCTTAATGGTACCTGATAAGGTTACTCATGTAGCAGTCGCAAAAGTAGCTCTTAGTGCATAAGAAGCACCTTCACAATATTTTACTTGTAGATGTATCTTAGTCTCTATTCTTTTATGTGTAATATATCTCAATAAAAAAATTAGTTAGCAGTAATTGACCATACTCATGTTTTAGAGCAAACTAAGTTTTTTTTAAAAGAAATATCGTATAACGATCTAACATGTGTTTCTCTATATATTTAGCACAAAGATAGCTTCAATCTCAAAATGTTCTGCATAATGATTATGCAAATTGCAATGCATGAAGAGCATCCTGGAGCCATAAGGCTCCTAATAATGCAGGAAGTATTTGATCTTAGACTTCTTTACTATATTTACTGAATTTGGACTCCATGTAGATAAAAGCAAGAATCAATGTGGACTATGTTAATAGATTGTCACTCTTTTAAAACTTCTGTTTAACCATCTGTATCGGCATCGGTCGATACTGTAAACTATGATATGAAGGGGACCCTCTTCTTCAAGTGGGTCCTTAAAGAGATGACATAGGGGAATGATCACTAGCTGCAGAAGACGGGCATAAAACTTTCATATTTGGAAAGGATGGCATTCCATCCGCTGCCAAGTTGGCATGCAATTCTACTCACAATAGCTCTGTTTTTCAAATACCATATATGTCCTAGTATCTCCCATTTCAAATAGTTCAGCTTTATTAATGTTCGAGTCCATGTCTGCTAAGAGAAGTAATATTGTACTTTACGTGTTTTCTCTATTGTTGCTTCCTTCTGAATCTCTATGCCTTGCCATATGTCATCATCCAATAAGACACAAATTCTACCTTCCTCTGATCATTACAGTTGTGAATGATCTTCCAGTGACTAGGATCTCTTAATTTCTAAATGTGCTGATAAGTTGTGAATGAGCTTCTAGTGAATAAAATTCTAATACCTTTTCCTTTTAAAATGCAAAGGTTAGAGGGTTCATGGGACTTTGCTAAAAGAAGGATGCTTGTTATCAATTGAGGAATGACAAGTTTTCTAATGACAAGATATTCTTGATCTTAGGTGACTATATTTGTTTTCATTCTGTCAAAAATTAATTATTATTGAAAGGAATGTATATTATTCAAGTAATTGCGTATCACCATCAAACTTAGCAAAATAAATTAGTGTGGATTCTATGATTTTTTTTTGTGAATCATCCTGAAGAGATCAACAATCTTGGGCAAAGTTGCTTGCTCATTTCACTTATCTTGCTTATTTCAGGTTAGATCGAGGGGAGAAAGGATTACTACATTAAAGAAATTGATCAAATGAGAGAAGAGCTGGCCAAATTTATTCTGGATACTGTTAATGAAAGCATTATTAAAAAAATGCGTGAAATAAATTTTGAAAGTATTAGTAATTTATGTTTTGAAGTATGTAAGAATGAAGTGATATTGTTTTTGTTCAATGTTGGCATTTTGAATAATTATGAAGTGAAATGTTTTTGGTTTGTGGTACATATTACTTTTCTTCTTCTTCTTCTTCTTTGTTTTTGTATACAAAATATAAATTGTACAATACAAATATAAAATTGGGTACTATAACATAATGACAAACATTTAATGAGGCATAAATGTCATATATTACAAATAAAGATGACGTATAGAAGTCATCTTATATAAATAAAGATTTATGTATTTTGTGCCATCATTGTTGTCTTATGATAAAAGTCATTTATTGTAATACAGATGACACATATAAATCATCTTTTGAACATAACGATGACGTATATATTGTTAGTCCAATGATTATATCATATTTTTGAATATGGCTAATCAATTAAGTTTAACATTATGATATAACTAATAGTCATGAAATCACTATATTGTTAGCATTGTCCTAATATATATACCTGCTACCATGCATATTATTGTGTTCGTCAACATATTTTGTAGACAAGCAGTAAGCAAGATCGAACGTGGGCTTTTGCTATGAAGAATTCATGACGGGCCAAAGACGACGTTATAGAAGAAGTTTCTCTGAACCGTCCAACAACATCTTCGGGGCCTTCTATTCGGGGGTTCCGCTGTTTATCTTTGGACGACTGCCATCAGAAGAAAAGTCATGATTCAAGATGCCTACAACCTACTGATGTCTTTATATTTTCTTCTGTATTTTACATTTTATTTGAGTTTAGGACTTATGTAAGTCGTAATCGCACTTGGCAACTAGAGTACTAAGTCCACTAAAAAATAACCTACCTAACCCAGATCAAACCCAATACTCAAGTCAGGCCTAAACCCTACAGCTAACCAAATCCAAATAGCCCAAAAATTCAAAAACCAAATAGCCCAACATCCTTCTGGACAGAGGCAGACTGAACTCGGTCAGCTTGATTTGGTGTCTTCCACTAGACCATGAGCTAATGTTCGAATTTATGAACGTTGGGGACTGAACTCGGCCCGAACTTGGTCCCCCTAGCATCCTATAAATAGAGCTCCAATTCTTCATTCTACATTCAACAATTTGCCAATTCACAATAAACCTTCTTATCCATTCTGAGCTTTAAACCTTCCTATCACCAAGAAGCTAACTCCTAGTCTTTTAGTGTGCCAAAGTTACGATCTCGATTATAAATTGTTTGAGTTGTGTAAAGCTTGGATTTTCAAGTGTTGCTATTTATATTTGTGGTTGTAAAGTTGCGACTCCTTGTATCAAAGCTCGTGTTTCACTTGGTAGTGGATTCAACACCGGACAAGATTTTTTGGGACTGGATTAGTCATCTCAGAGGGAGACATGTATAAAATTTCGGTGTCATCTGATTGCTCTTATTACTTTACTTGCAAGATTTTATATTCTGCATACTTTTTTATTGCTTGCATAGATATTCAGTCATACTCATATTTTTAGTTGGTAAATATTGACACGAACTATATTCGCTTTCCTCTATAGTTCCCTCATATATATGTCATCTTTTATAAATAACAATGACGTGTTGAGCTGTCATTGTTGTCTCACAAAGAAAACATCTTTTGTTGATAATGATGACTTATGAAAGTTATCTTTTGGAAATAAAGATGACACATGAAGTCATATTTTATAAAGAAAGAGGGTGTGTGTTGAGCTGTCATTGTTGTCTTACGAAAAAGTCATCTTTTGTAAATAACGATGACGTATGAAAGTTGTATTTGTAAATAAAGATGACACATAAAGTCATTTTTTATAAAGAAAGAGGACGTATGTTGAGCTGTCATTGTCGTCTCACGAAAAAGTCATCTTTTGTAAATAAAGATGACATATATAAGTCATCTTTTATGAACAAAGATGACGCATACAAGTCATCTTTTGTAAATAAAGATGAAGGATGTCGAGACACCATTGTTTTTTCACGATAAAGATCACATCTTCAAAGAAAAAAGGCCAGATAAATGTCATCAATTAGCATATTTGGCCGCCATCGTTAACCATTTTTGTAATAGTGTTGTAATGTTTGTCTTGAAGCTTAGAAAAAATTACATGTATGGAGAGTAGATGGATATCTACACTAACCATAAAAGCCTAAACTATGTGTTTACACAGAAAGAGATGAATATGAGACATAGAAGATGGCTTGAGCTGATGAAGGATTTTGATATCATCTTGCAATATCATCTGGGGAAGGAAAAAATAGTCGTACATGCACTTAGTAGGTATCCAGTAGCTATGTATTATACGATGGATCGACACTTGTTGGAGGACTTGGAAAGTTTGGGGATCGAGGTAGTTACACACGAAGTAGAAATACAGCTAATGAATTTACAGATTGGATCTTCATTGATGGATCCTATTAGAGAGGCACAATCACATAATGTGGGATCGTAGAGCATCAGAGCATGTGCATGATGGATTCTTTGAGGACTTTGTTATTCATGAAGAGGGATCATTGAGGCACGGATATAAGCTGTGTATGCATGGTGAGGAGCCTTGGAAGGAAGTTATGTAGGAGGCACACATGTTATAGTATTCCATTCACCCCAAAGCGACCAAGATGTACAAGAAGTTGATGAGGCATGTTTGGTGGCATAGTATGGAAAAAGAGATCGCGTGCTTTGTGTCGAGTGAAAGCATCCTCTAAGTGAAAGCACCCTAGAGGAGGGTGAATAGGGTCAAGCTAACTAATCAAGCATAATCTGATTGCTAATAGACAATTTAAAGAATAAGAGTGCAAGAGAAAAAAATACCGACACACGATGTATCTTGGTATCCTCCCTTGGGGCACTCCAGTCCTAAAACTCTCTCCGACTTTAATTCACTACTATCACAAATAGTACAACATCAGCTTTGATCCGAAGACTCACTAACTTCTTACACAGAGCTTTGATACTAAGGACTCTGATTTCAATACATGAAAGCTTTGATCCGAAGGGCTCTCCGACTTCACTACACAAAGTTTTTTAATCTTTTTATAACAAGATGAAGATCAAACTTTTACAACTCAAGAATACTCTAACGCAATTCGTTGATGGCAATTGAAAGCTTTGGTAGAGTTGTTTGTGGATAGGCTTTGATAGATGTAAAAAATTTAGGCTCAAAGCATCAACCTTGAATGAAGGGGTTCAAGGCTATTTGTAACCAAAGCAAGAGAAAGAGCAAATGAGCAACTTTCCGTCAACGGTCGGAAGATCTATCGATCATCCGCGGAATACCATCGAATTTTTCGACCCCGACAAGTAACGACTAAAAATATTGTCGTTGGGATCATTTATGGGACATGATCTAGCCGCTAGATTTTGAACGGTAGTTTTCGGATTGTTCGTCGGATTTCTGCAGACTTTCGTTAGATAATCCGATAGCTCACAGGAGGTTTTCTGTGTTCCATTCGGATCATCCTTCGGATTTCTGCGGAGATCCATCGGATCTTTCGCCTGACTGCCCAAAAATGATCATAGGCTATTTTCTATCCTAACTTTCGATTTTGTCATCTATGCCATCTATTTTTTGTGTTTACAATTATTCCTAAGACTTATTACAGATTCCAGATATATTATAGTAGGTGTAGGCTTATTCAGAGTCTTGAAATAATGATGGCATGGCTTGGCTTCTTCACTTGATAGATGATCTTTTTTTTTCTTTGACGACAGTTGTCCAAAGATACACAGTTTGCGAAAACTGAATACCTTTTGGGGGTTTCACCCCTGAACCCCTACGGGAGCACTATCCTTCGACCCCCGTCCGCTGACCGGACAGTGGAACCCCTGAGTGCGTGGCTCCGGAAATGCCGTCGGACGGTTCAGAGAAATCTTGTGGGATACCTTCATCTTTGGCCCATCATGATTTTTTCATTGCATATGTCCATCTTGATCTTGTATATTGCTTTTCTACATGTATATGTTAGACGAACAGAGCAATATACATAGTAGCAAGTATAATAAAATTAATGCACATTAGGACTATGCTAAGTTTAAGTATAAATACTATAGTGATAGCAAGAATATTAAATATATCATAATGTTAAATTTAGTCGAACAACAACAATAAAAACATAGTTAGATCATTGAGCTAACAATCTCCCTCCCTTTGATTATGATAACTCAGATAAATTTAAGATAGATATAATAGAAGCTCATATTACTAATATGTAAAACAATAGACACATATCACTAAAAGGTATAATGTAAGTAGAAATGCTATAGTGATTGCATAAATATTAATGATAATATAATTCTAAGCTTAATCGATTTATCATATTCAAAAATATGATACAATTATTGAGCTATAAATCTCCCCCTTTTGATTATGGCAAATCGGTTAAGTTTAGTATGGACACAATAGATGTATGTATCACTAATTTATAAGCAGACATAAGCATATATCACTAATATCATGTTACTTAAATTACTTCTACCCATTTTTACAAATATATGAACACATACTTAAACTTAATTCTCCCCCTTTGATATGATAAAAAATAAGCTCTCATATACTAAGTGATAAGATGAGATCAATCATAAGCAAATAAATCATAGCGTGAGGTGGCACAAACAATCATAATAAAGATATACTAATGAAAACAATAAGAGAAGAGTGTTAAGACAACTAGAAAACTACAAACCCAATTGTAGAATACCAAATAGAAAATGTTAAAAGACAATATGGTTGGTAAACTAAAATAATTCGAAAGTAATCAATAAATAGTTTACCAACTAGAAATCCAAGAGAGAAACCCAAAACATAATATAATATGAAGTATTACACTAGTTTTGGAAGAGACCTATGAAATAAAGGATTTCAATTAAAGGCCATGAGGATTTGATAATTGCAAAATAATATAGACTAATAAAAATAAATACAAATTGAAGATATTAAAATATATAAATTTGAACATTGATCAAAGAAACCTTTGATAGTCAAAATTGTTCACAAATAAACAGTAGAGCAAAATAAAAGAATAATCAATGAAATAAAGCAATTGATATAAAAATAATCTTATGATTTGCAAAATCTATCACTTATCAAGTTCATGCATTTGAACTCAATTATCTTAGCATGCTATATGAATGCCTTTTAAATAAACATGAAGGTAAAGGAGAACATAATTAAGAAGGAAAAATTCAGTCGATTTGAATGCTCCTCCACAAAGGATTACCATTATTGATATAAATCACGAATTTTGGGTAAGTCCTCAACAAGGAAAGTTAAAAATAATTAAGAATACAAGGAAAGCCAAATCAATGAAAGTTCAATAGTCACCAAGATAAGATAAACAAGTTAATATTAACAAGATAAACTATTTAAACACATATAGAAGAGAGAGAAAATAATTAAGACGGTCGCATGCACTTTCATAAAACCCTTCAAAATAAAAGCATCATGACCTCAATCAATAAGATATAAAATTGAAGAAATATGGGTCCATGATGAACTAGATATACGATATATACATGGGTATAAATGAATTGAAGCAATTTATTTTCTCCCCCTCAAAATATATATCTAGTTCCAAAGCACTTATAGTATAAAATAGATAACTATAAGATCTAAGGATAAATCGACTATGTATTTTGCCCATTGCTCAATGTATATAAGGCTATAAAATCGTCAAAAAATAAATAATATCATCTTTAGTCAAGAAGAGATATCCAATTAATAGAAACTAAAGATGAACAATCAAAGAATATTCAAATTAAGCATATATAATCAAAAGATGACATACATTAACCTCTATAGAAGGATCTCATATTTATATATGATAGATCAATGTATGTTACCTTTTGTGGAAAAGGTCATCATGAAAAGGAATAAAGACAATTAAAAAATCATGATGAAGATCAAAATATAGCTCAAAACTAAAAGAAAATAAAATAAAATTCAAATAACATATAATGTCCATGATTATCTAATTAAGAGAGAATCAATCGATCTATTACTTTGCATGGACCAAATATGTATTATCACGTATGTACCCATCAATGGGTAATATCCAAACCCTGCCACTTCTAAATGAAAAACTAATGAAGTTCTAATAATAAAGGCTTATATGTGGTAATCCATAAGTAGTCAAAGTATAGTAGTAAATTAAATTGATAATCACATAATTAGATTATGTAGGACTACTCAACCATTAGGATCATTATCAAGAAAAACAAGCAAATTAAACATGATCCAACAATAAATCTTATTAAGAGAAAACCCTAAATCTATATTTATAATAAAATATCATAAATCAATGAAAGATATGTGAAAGAGTCAATCTCATTTAAAAGAATACTTAATAGACCAAAATAAGATGTAAATGATAACATGATGAAGTCATGACTCAAAAGTGAGGAAAATCTAAGAGATGCTTACTAATAACTTGTATGGAAATATATTAAAGAAACGAACAGAAACCTCTTTGAAAAACAATGTCAAATAAAACATTTATCAAGGTAGTTTTAGATAACAAAACATATGTATCTAAAATAGAATACAAATCTGTCATGCTCTAGTTCCAAAATATATAGCAACCCAAGACATGAGCATGCCAACTGTATGACTAGGATGAATATTTTCAATTTAATGGACTTATCCTAATCGTAGTACGCTGTAAAATAAACTAACATATGCTAACTAATGTATATCTCAACTATGTCTCAATCTACAATAATGAACATCAAGAACAAACAATATATGTCTGATCTGCAACCCATTAGCATGTATGTTTGGAATGGACCCAATAAATAATAGAGTCTAGTACAACTAGGCTATAACAGCAAGACAGAAATAAATAGTACAAATGACGCGAAAGTGATAATGAGAAATACTACCAAAAATACCTGAATCCTGTAGAACACCTCACAATAACTTATTGCCGGAAGTCCACTAACATCTGGAGAGATCACCACGTCCTTAGAGGGGCGTAACAAGATACAACAACTAGCCACAATATGAACAGAAAAAGTAATATACATGAACATGAATATAACTGACAAGGTAATCTACGTGTATGCACTTGAAGACTACTTTGGTACGTATGAGTAGGTGAAGGAATAAAACATAGTATCCCTTCGAGACTTATGTATATACTAGCATACCTCCTGACTGTGTTCTTATGCGCGGTCAGCGACCGCTTCCGGATATATCCTCTAGCAATACACCTATAACATGGAAACTATGAACCCATAACCGGACAACTATGAGGCTAAATGTGGCTATCTCATATGCCTACTAATAGTCTTCCCTGCCCATGTCTTGTACCAGTCATATCCATGACTCGAACAATACATATCTCAATACAAGTCACTAGCTAGACTTATACTAACTCTATATGAACCGACACATGAACCGCTCGTACCGGTAGCTAGCCGAATGCGTAAGCACATGCCAACACAATGTATCTCACTAACAGTGTCATGTAATGATACGTGACCAGTCATTGAAGAACAACTTTAACACGAGGAAGTCTACTAGCACGCCAGGTCACACATACGCCCACTATATATCATCGATGGCATCATCGATGGCACCCAAGTCACACGGACGCTCTCCTATCACATCTAATCCTAACGCATAACAACACGTCCATGTATAGCAGAAAATGAAATAAAGATCACAGTGGCTCGGTATTGCCTGGATTTGCAGTAAAGAAATAATGTATCGATCCAGCATCACCCTCCGAGTCACGGTCTCACGAACTCCTATGAATATATATAACTAACATTAATAATCACACTAACATTATTACTATTATTGACACATATATATAGTACATAGAATTATTTAACTATATACTAGTCATAACTAGTCATAATACATACTAGTCATAATACTCCTACTAGGGCTAACAAAATTCCACAAAAATATAAACAAAAAATATTCAGTATTAATTATGAAATAATTCTCTATAATTTTGGAAATATATTTTATATAATTAATATTGCATAAAAACCCATTTAGAAGTCAATTCATGAACAAACTAATATCCACATTGATAAATCAATGATATTAGAAATTGTTTAACCATAACTAAACTAACTTTAATAATCTGAAATAAATGGTAAAAAATTATTTAAATTATGAAATATTCATGATCATGAGTCGAGGATCGATAATATGGAGCATTAGATGCACACAAAATTAGTGAGGACTCATAAGATGGTAATATTGATAGTTCATTTAATTGGCAGAATTTTGTCCTTCAAAGGTCGAATGATTCAAGCATTAAAACAACAAAATTATGAAAAGCTCATTGAATGAGAACTGTAGGTAATTGAAATACGGTCATTTTCAAATATGATATCAATGATAAAAGTGAAGTTATACAGTTTAAAACTGTCACGCACTGAATAATGTTAATTCTGGACTCACAAGATGGTAATACAGTTGAAATACGGTCGTATTTCCCCTTTTGTTTAGGCCCCATTTTTTATGGGCTTACTTTTGTAGATGCCTTGGGCTATCTCCCAGCGTTCATGTTTCCTCCTTTCGGTTTGTCCTTTATATATTTGCTATCGCAGTAGCGTTTTGTGCCAAAAAATAAAAAATAGTAAAACGTGTGCCACAGAAAATTTAGAAAGGATTTTGACATAAATTTTATATGAAGATAGTAGACACATCGGGTAACCCAGAATTTTTGTCCCATGAAGTTTTGATTTCCTGAAGTGCAGAAAACACATTCGCAAGATGGATATACCTGCTGTATTTTCGGACAACAAATTGAGGGTGTCATGTGTGGGCTGTTGCAACCTATAGGAGTGGTTTCCGATGATTGTCGGCCTTGGAAAGGTGGAGGGGTATCTTGGACACATCAGGGATGAGGTGGTTGAGCTGGAGGTGGTCGACAAGTCGGCGCACAGCAGCAAGAA
The DNA here is from genome assembly GCA_029216955.1 of Iris pallida. Classification (NCBI taxonomy): domain Eukaryota; kingdom Viridiplantae; phylum Streptophyta; class Magnoliopsida; order Asparagales; family Iridaceae; genus Iris; species Iris pallida. The sequence goes on from JANAVB010021798.1 coordinate 37,033,015, forward strand.
AAGGGGATAACAGCAGTAGGTTGGCGGCAATGGAGTTGGGATGGGTTAGGGTTTGTAGAGAGGGTTTTCGGGTAGGTTAGTATGCTATATATAGAGGGAAGGTTGCTAGGGGGTCGGTTATGGGTTGTTCTTGTGCGGGTAGGGTTGAGTATTGATGGGTTTTACAAATCAAATACAAGAGAGATTGACATACGAAGATACAAGTTTCCAAATTTAGAAACTTGCATTGATTGAGTTTCCCTAATAGGTTTGACCCAATTAATGTCTCCAAAAATCTGAAAAAAATATATGATGGCCCTATCTATGTGGGGATGACCCTAACAAGTCATCTATAATTTGTTAGACAAGTTTATGCTCAAGAAGATTTACCCGATTTGGAAATAGGCTTAAAAAGTCACATGAGTTGTCTTATGTGCCATTTAAATTTAAAAAGCACATGGGACCTCGATTGGGTGGGATATCCTAGGCATGTGTGTAGTAGGCTCAAAAGTAGTCGAAATCATATATTGGATCGTTTAGGTTGTATTGATGTCGAGTCCGAAATTTAAGTTGGAAGTTACGACAAGTCTCACAGTAGATAACTTCTTGGCCTAAATTGACCCCAAAGTTTACGAAGCAAATAGAATACAAGAAGACATATTTTAGTGGGATATGATATACCAAATCGAAGATAAACTATTTAGGTCAAAAGTCAAGTAAGGAAGTTTCTTGAGTTTGGCATTTCTTGTGCTCTTAAAATCAAAGCTACGGAAGAGTACATTTTATGATCATAAATAAAAGTGGAAAAATATCTATTAGTAACTATACTAAATAAAAGAAGTCTAAAAATTCAGGGGGCTTACAAACTACCCACCTTAAAAAAATTCGTCCTAGAGATTAAACATACAGTAATATAACATTACATAATATTAATAATAACAAATAATCCATGGCACCGTCCTAACTTCTTCTTGCAATCCTTCTAAACATGTCCCTTCTTGTCGCAAAAATGACAAGTCGGGAACTCCTTTGTCTGGTACAAGACGACCTTCTGCTGAAGATGTACTTCTCACAGTCTAATTGGTCTTACATGCCATCCTCAAAATCAAAACATGCAATATGATATAAAAGAAACTAATCAATCATTATTTCTCGAGGACTCTACTACAAATGAGATTCTAAGTTCACATTGTTGGCCCATTAAGCCATGGTCAAACCGATTTCGATAATTGACTTAAAACTCCGAACTTGATATGGAAAGAAACCGAAGATCACAAATTTCATCTCCATATTTTTTATATATTTTTTGTATTTTTATTTTATTGAGTCTAGATTATATTGTGAGTCGGGATCACTGGCATTTAGAAGTTCAATCCTAAAAACCAATCTTTGATCCATTTCCTGAACCAAACCAAACTTAGACCCAAAACCAAACTCAGACCCAAAACCAAAAACTAATTTAGGTTGACCAGGATCCCTGGTAACTGAACTCGAACCGAACTCGGTCACCTGGAATCACTCCTGGTCAGCAATTTTTTCTATTCTTTTGGATCACCAATGTTCAAAATTATGAACGTTAGGCTACCGACTTCTGCCCGAATTCTGTCTTAGAAAATCCTATAAAAAGGAAAAAAAAATTCTATTTCTATTCACTCATGCAATCTTCATCTTCTCTATTTATTCTTAAGCTTTCTGTTCCATTTATAAAGCTTCAATCTTCAAATCTCCAAGACAACTCCGATCCTTCTAGTGTCGGTGGTTTCTGATTATGAGTATTAGAGTTATACAAAACTTGGCATATAAAAGCTTTTCTAAGAAAGGTATTATTGAAGTTTGATTGTGGGCTTTGGATAAAAACATGACAGTGTTAAAGTTGGCGTATTCTTCGGAGTAAAGCACGCGATGTAATCTCTATTCAAAATAGTGGATTATAGCGAGCAAGAGTTCTCACGAACTGGACTAGTCCTCTCGAAGAAAAACCATTATAAACCTGTTATGTCTGCGTATTGCTTTCTTGCCTCCACTGTTTACTGTTTTACTTGCATTTAAGTTTGTTTAATCATTTGCTTCACCTGCTTAGATTTTTAATTGGTAATTATTTTCTAATGTACTCTATTCACCCTCTCTAGAGGTGCCATCGATCCTACAATTGGTATCAGAGCACAATTTATCTCTAGTAGGATTGAAACCCCTTGAGATATAGCATCCCTATATCCAAGCAATGGTGAAGGTCAATCAATAAATGGGCCACCCCTATTTGATGACACAAACTACACGTATTGGAAGACACGTATGAGCTTTTTCCTTAAGTCTCTTGATTTTGATTTATGGTAGATTGTCATGAATGGATATAAGAAACCACTACCTATTACGGTAGAGGGTGTTCTATTGGAAAAACCATTTGACAGATACCGACAATGAAAAGAAACAAGCTAGTCTTGATGCAAAAGCCATCAATGCTTTATTTTGTACTATAGAGAAAATTGAGTTCAATAGAGTTTCTACATGTGACACGTCTCACGAGTTTTGGAAACTTCTTGAGGTTACTCATGAAGGTACTTCACAAGTGAAGGAGTCCAAAATCTCACGATTAATACAAAGAATATGAGACCATCGAAATGAAGCCTAATGAGACTATCACAAATATGTTTACTCTATTCCTAGACATTGTTAATCCTCTATCTTTCCTTAGAAAAGAATACAACAATCATGAGAAGATTCGGAAGGTGCTTCGCGGGCTAACCAAGAACTGGAATCCTAAAGCAACGGCCATTATTGAAGGAAATGATCTCACGATCATGACTCTTGAAACCCTTATAGGAAAGCTTATGACGCATGAGCTAGACCTTAAAGATTTCAAAGAATCAGCTCCAAGAGAGAAGGTGATAGCATACAAAGCTAACCATAAGATAGCCTCAGACGATGAAAGTGAGACAGACTGCTCAGATAATGAATAGATGGCCCTCATGACAAGAAACTTCAAAAGATTCCTCGATATGGGAAGTCAAATAAGAAGAAAAAAGTTTCCAGAGATGATGAAGAACCTATCTGCTTCAGATGTAAAAGAACATGTCATATCAAGAATGACTGTCCTGTCATAAGGATGGAAAGCAGACATGATCAAACAAGCAAGAGATGGTCTTCAACTAAAAACTATGCCAACATTAGCATCTGGTGTGGAAGCAAAGCTAATGATTCTGAAGAAGAAGAGAAGCCTCGCAACACAACAAAACTATGTTTTATGGCTGCAGATGCTAAGGTAATATCAAACCCTCTCTATAAAAAATTTACATTTGATGAATTGTCTGATGCTTTTACTAATCTATTAGAAGATCAGAGGAAAATAATAGATATGCACAAAAGTGCTAAGAAAGAGCTAAAATTTGTACAATCTGAGTTTTCAAAGCAATCTAGAATGCTAGAAGATATTAAAAATTCTTCTAGTGACACTAATGAGATTACTTCTTTAAAGTTAAGCTTACATAAAACTCTTGAAAAGCTTGAGAAAGCAAATCAAGCAAATATAAAACTTAATGATCTCTATGAACTAGAGAAAAGAATGTATAACATTGTAACTCAGAGAGTAGATACACTCACGGCCAAGTACAATGAAGCCTGTGACATCTCTAAAAGGTTAGAGATTAAACTGGGCAAACATGTTGTTAAACCTAAAGCTCAGGTAAACACAAGTCATGGCTAAACACAAACATAACACGACCAACACTGCTAGAGCTGTTAGAAGCCATGCATATATGTATACCTTTTCACACAATAAGAAAGCACATACATCTTCAAAAACTCGTATATATGATCTTCGAACTATACCTAGCACTAACACTTTTGTTGCATGTCACTATTATGGTTTAAAAGGACATGTATCACACCAGTGTAAAATTAGAAAGCTAGTAGATCTTAATGTGTATGTATGGGTTCCAAAAACTAACATATCAGCAAGAAAGTAGGTACCAAAGGTTACATCTTCATCTTATGTTGTAGGTGGACCTTCCTCCTCCTACTAAAAGTAAGTGGATACTCGATAATGGTTGCTCCAGGCACATGACAGGTGATAACAAATTGTTTGCAACTCTATCGATAAAGAAAAAAAGGCTATGTCTCCTTTGGAAATAATCTTAAAGGACATCATTGGAATTGACGACATAGGTACTTCTCCCTCACCTATTATTAAAGATGTATGCTTAGTAACAAAATTAAAACATAATGTACTAAGTATTAGTCAACTGACTGATCATGGTTATGGAATTAATTTTGTTAAAAATAAATGTTATATTTATGATAAATCTTCTGGAATAACTTTCTTTTAGGTAATAAGAGAGGACAATATATATGTACTATATTTGTCAGAGAAGACTAACTGTACAGGGAAGTGTTTGTTCACAACTCAAGATGAAAGCTGGATATGGCATATGCGTCTTGGACATGCGAACATAGATACTATTGTAAGATTGTCCACCAAGAAACTGGTAAGAGGCTTACCTAAAATAACGTTCAAGAAAGATATGGTCTATGCTGAATGTGAAAAGAACAAGGAATCTAGATCATCTTTCATATCAATAAACGCTATAAGTACCTCTAGACCCTTGCAATTACTTTATATGGACTTATTTGGACCAAGTAGAGTCGTCAGTCTTGGCGGTAAGCTATATGCTTATGTGATAGTTGATGACTATTAACGGTATACTTGGATTTACTTTCTTGGAAATAAGAATAAGGCCTTTTCTGAATTTGTATCTTTTTATAAAAAAGATGCAAAATGAGAAAGGATTCATGATTACTTGGATACGAAGTGATCATGGAGGAGAATTCGATAACTATGAGTTTAAATCAATTTGTGATTCGAATGGGTTATCACATGAATTCTTTTGCCCCAGAACTCCTCAAAATAATATCGTTGTGGAGAGGAAGAATAAAACTTTTGGCGATATGGCCAGAGTTATGCATAACAAGTATAATCTTCCAAAGTATTTTTGAGCAGAAGCGGTCTATACAACATGCCATGTTCTGAACAGAGTTCTAATTAGACCTATATCTAAAAAAACTTCTTATGAATTTGGTTTAATAGAACTTCTAACATTAGCTATTTCAAGGTCTTTGGTTGCAGATGTTTTGTTATGAATACAAAAGACAACTTAGGAAAATTTGACGAAAAAGCTGATGAGGGCATATTCTTGGGTTATGCGGCAAAAAGTAAAGGATACATAGTATTCAACAAGAGGTCACTCGTTGTTAAAGAGTCAATAAATGTCACATTCGATGAGCTAAACAGTCAACGCGATGATGATAGTGACAATAAAGAAGAGAAAACTTCCTCCAACAGAACATCAGAAGATACACCATCCACGTCCTATCTGGAGAGTCTGCCGAAACGATTAAGTTTCATGCCAGACCATGCGAAAGAACTGGTAATAGATAATGTATCAAAATGTGTAAGTACTCCCTCAAGCACAAGAGAAATAGTAGCTAATGTTGTATTTATTTCCAAAATAGAACCTAAAAATGTTTTAGAAGCTTTTAATAATGAATTTTGGATTTCTGCAATGCAAGAGGAACTAAACCAAATTAAGCGAAATCAAGTGTGAGAACTCGTTCCCAGACCTATTGATCACCCGATCATTGGTACCAAATGGGTGTTCCAAAATAAATTAGATGAGAATGGTTCAGTCACACATAATAAAGCACGTCTAGTAGCTCAAGGCTATAATCAAGAAGAAGGCATTGACTATGATGAGACGTATGCTCCAGTTGCTAGACTAGAGTCCATTCGTGTGCTTTGTGTTTTTGTAAATTTTTATGGTTTTAAACTCTTTCAAATGGATGTCAAAAGTGCTTTTCTAAATGGTTTTATAAAAGAAGAAGTTTTTGTAAAACAACCTCCTGGTTTCGAAGATTTCAAAAATCCTGATCACGTATTCAAGCTTCGTAAGTCTCTCTACGTTCTCAAACATGCACCTCATGTATGGTATGAGCGCCTTAGTTCCTTCTTGCTTGAATACGGTTTTTTAAAAGGGAAGGTTGATTCAACTCTTTTTATAAAATCTTTGGATACGAATATTTTATTAATACAAATATACGTAGATGACATAATTTTTGGATCAACTAATGAGATGCTATGTAACGAGTTTGCTAAGTGTATGTAGAGTGAGTTCGAAATGAGCATGATGAGAGAACTAACATTCTTCCTCGGACTACAAATCAAGCAGAGTTCACAAGGGATATTCATCAATCAAGCAAAATATGCAAAAGATTTGCTAAAAAAATTTGACATGGATAACGTCAAACCAATTAGCACACCTATAGAAACATCTACAAAGCTTGATATAGATGAAAGTGGTACACCAACTGACATACGTAAGTACAAAGGTATGTTTGGTAGTTTACTATATTTAACTGCTAGTCAACCTGACATTATGTTCTCTGTATGCTTATGTGCACGATATTTGGCTCGTCCTAAAGAATCACATGTGAGCGCCATTAAGCGTATCCTGCGATATCTTAAAGGAACTTTGACGACTGGTCTTTGGTATCCTAAAACTGATTCGTTCGACCTGATAGGTTACTCGGACGCAGATTTTATCGGATGCAAAGTCGATCGTAAAAGTACCAGTGGCACATGTCATTTTTAGGTAAGTCCTTAGTCTCCTGGTTTTCTAAGAAATAAAATTCTGTTGCATTATCAACAACCAAGGTTGAATATATAGCTGTAGGACATTGATTTGCATAAATTTTGTAGATGAAGTAAACCTTGGAAGACTATCAGCTATCATTTTATCACATTCCTATTTACTGCGATAACACTAGTTCTATTAATCTCACGAAGAATCTGATATGTCACCGTACTAAACATATAGAAATTAGACATCATTTTCTTAGAGATCACGTTTTACAGAGAGATATTAATTTAGAATTTGTTGACACTGAACATCAACTAGCTGACATCTTCACTAAGCCCTTGGCTGAAGATCGTTTTAACTTTATACGAAAGGAATTAGGAATTTTAGAGGTTGAAGTAATATAATTAAATATTATTTAATTAATACTCATAAATTTATGGAAAATATTTTGGTTACAAGCCGAAAGGGCCCTTTTGTCACACATGTGTAAATAGCCTGAAGCGACACGTTATATTAGTCTTCGGACTACCGCTAGCTGGGATCCGTCCCCAACAACTAACCTAAAATATTCAATACGAGTTATGTGTTATTAATTGATTAATATTAATTACTTATTTCAACACAATTATTTCTAATTAATTTTGCATTTATGTTAAAAACTATCACACCCTCCAATATCTGTTCTGGTTCCCAAGTGAGCGAACTCAGTCAGAGTTCTGGCCGAACTCGGACCAAACTCGGTCTGGGTGAATTCAAACAGAAGCTGGACAGCCGAGCCTCCTCTTTATTTAAACCCTGAAACATCATCTTCCTCCTCATCACAGCCTCAAATCTACCCAAAAACCCTAACCCTAACTTCTTGGTTCTCCCTACTCCAAGCCTCTTAAGCTTTCAAACTTTGGAATCAGAGCTCTCTCGAAGTTCTCTTCAACTGTTTATCCTCAATTTTGGTATATTTTTACTATATCTACTACTTTCAATTTTCCTATGGCTCCTAAAATTTCTATTTCTTCAAAAAAGAAAAGAAAAGTTGATGAAGGTTCGTCCTCTACTCCTCATGAGGCGGCCGTATTTTCTCTTTACATTCCATCCAAACTCGACAAAGATTTTATATTTTTGTCTCAAGAGGCATCAAATGAGTGGTTTAATGATTTTCATAAAAGAAAACTTTGTCCGGGTGCTCCTATCAATTTTATACTATTTTTTGATCACATGAACGTTTTTGAATATCATCAGTTGCTAGATTTAGTTCAATCTAATTTTCATATATATGTTCATGTTATTCGTTTGTTTTATTGCAACTTATCGATCACTAAAGGGAAAGTGAAATCAAAAGTTGGTGGAATCGATATCGAGTTTGATACTGATGACTTAGCTATCATACTTAACATTTCCAATGCTGGAAAAGCATTAGTCGATATCACTTTTGTCTAATTTCCCAAAGGGATAACTTTTGATTCCTTTCGTGACTTGTTATATGAACCAAATATGTGACCGAAAGGCACTCTTCGCCCTAAGCAATTGAACAACTACTTCTATGATCTTCATATAATGGTATTCTCCACCATCATTCCAAAGAATACAACCACTGATGGGATCTCTTACTTAGAGCTTTCAACTATCTATCATCTCCACTTTTATGTCCCCTTCAGTCTACCCAAGACTATCATCGTCGCTATGGAACAGTGTCGCAAAAAATTATGACGTCTTCTTTATGCGATGTATCTCATATACATTTTTTTTAGTTCTTTGAGGTTATACTCGAGGATTTTCCTGAGGATGCTACTCCTGCTTATCTTTATGAGCATCGTCGTTCTACTTCTGCTCCTACTATTCAGGCTTTACTTCCTTCAGTTGACCCATTAGCTGCTGATTCCTATCCTACTCATCCTTCTGGTGGCGTTACCTTTGAGCTACTTTTGGCTCTTATGATGGATCAGTTTTGATCTACAAGTTTTCGTACCACCCTCCAGCTCCAGGCCATATCCAACTATGTTTGGGATATGTCTTACAGTCTTGCTTACAACCCTAGTGGTCCCATCCCTATGGTTCGTGATCCCACTAGACTTGGGTACCGCATTGATGATCCAGAGGCTCAACGATACTTTGACCCCGCTGCTGCCCGATATGATCCCAACCGTTCTACTGAGACCAGTCCTTCCAGAGCTGCTGATGATGATGATGACGAGGATGACGATTGAGGATATGTTTCCTAGGATAGTTCACCACTAGTTATGTTTTTAGATTTCTTTTATGACTATGTATTAGTGATACATGCTTCTTTCAAGCATTATCAGTTTTAGTATATTATGAGTGATGTATGAACTCTATTTCAGTTTATGCTAGTATTTTCTATTCCAACAATATGTATTTTCTTATTTTTGTTAAATATTATGCTCTATTCTTGACTGTGCTGAGTATTACTAGTTCGATCACATCATTTTGCTTATGTGACAATACGGGGGAGTAATAATAGATACTTAAACTGCTACATCTTGCTTTAAAATAATTGCTTACAAATATTTTATGACTAAAATTTTGTTTGGAGATCTTGTTCTTCGTTTTCTAGACTCTTACAGATATTCAACCGACATGTTTTGTTATGGAGGAGTAACAAGACTTGACTGTACATTACGGGGGAGCAACTATATTGTACCTATATTGACGGCCAAAGCTACTACCGTACTCTCAGTACTGCATCAAGTTTACTTCCAAACCAAGCTGAACATATTCTTAAATATCAATCATAGTTTTGTCAAATTATCAAAATGGGGGAGATTGTTGGTCCATTAAGCTATGGTCAAACTGATTTCGATAATTGACTTAAAACTCCGAACTTGATATAAAAAGAAACCGAAGATCGCAGATTTCATCTCCGTAATGTTTTTATATTTATTCTATATTTTTCTTTTACTGAGTCTAGATTATATTGTGAGTCGGGATCACTGGCATTTAGAAGTTCAATCCTAAAAACCAATCTTTGATCCATTTCCTGACCCAAACCAAACTTAGACCCAAAACTAAACTCAGACCCAAAACCAAAAACTAATTCAGGTTGACCAGGATCCCTGGTAATCTAACTCGGTCAGAGTTCTGCCCAAACTAGGGCCGAACTCGATCACCTGGAATCACTCTTGGTCAGCAGTTTTTCCTATTCTTTTGGATCACCAACGTTTAAAATTATGAACATTCGGCTACCGAGTTTTGCCCGAGCTCTGTCCTAGAAAATCCTATAAAAAGAGAAGAAATTTCTATTTCTATTCACTCATTCAATCTTCATCTTCTCTATCTGTGCTTGAGCTTTCTATTCCATTTACAAAGCTTCAATCTTCAAATCTCCAAGACAACTCCGATCCTTCTAGTGCTGATGGTTTCCGATTAGGAGTATTCGAGTTGTACAAAGCTTGGCATATAAAGGCTTTTTTCAGAAAGGTATTATTGAAATTTGATCGTGGGCTTTGGATAAAAATACGACGGTATTGAAGTTGGCGTGTTCTTCGGAGTAAAACACGCATTGTAATCTCTATTCAAAATAGTGGATTATAGCGAGCAAGAGTTCTCGAAAACTGGACTAGTCCTCTCAGAGGGAAACCAATATAAACCTTCTGTGTCTGCATATTGCTTTCTTGCCTCCACTATTTAATACTTTACTTGGATTTAAGTTTGTTTAATCATTTGCTTCACCGGCTTAGATTTTTAATTGGTAATTATTTTCTGCTGTACTCTATTCACCCCCCTCTAGAGGTGCCATCGATCCTATAAACATAACCCATTAGGAAATAAGGTAACCTTAGTTCTAGTTCGTTTTAAAGCAACGAGGTCAAGGTTATGATCCTACTCGTAAGATGGTCTAGTACGGTATAATTCCCTAGAAGAATACAAAACTTAGCTATTGTGAAATGAAATCAAGACTTTCTAAGGAGTCCTAAGTACCATTATGGTGCTACTGGTCAATAAAAATAATAATATTATTACTAATTCAATACTATTTCTATATAGATCAGGTCTTCAATAAAATAGAAGGAAAACAATACTCTACTCCTTCTGACTATCAACATGCTATACAATTTTTACAAGTAAACCTAAAATTCTGCACATATCTGCTAGACAAGAGTCGAAGCTGAGCTAAACAGATACACACACCTATTGGTCAATTCTTCTAGTCATGGTATTTTATAGATCGTTTCAAGGCTAGTCTTACTCAAACCTTCATAATCTTTTTAATACTTCTAGGTCACCTATCATGACATTAGTACTCGATAAAAATCCCTCTAATGCTTCTTGTTTGCCATTAAAACAAGTTGTTTGAAGTAAACTTTGTATTTAATTACAAACAGAACAGAATACAATGTAGGATTTAGATGTAATCCAAGGAGTACACTTTTGTTTTTATTTGAAAACCGTGGTGATGGAACGAGTGATAATTCTTTGACTCCGTTGATGATCTGACGATGATCTCTAACTCTCTGAAGGTCTAGGTTGCTCTGGAATGAGTAGTGACTTGAAGAGGATTGGAACTCTTGCAAGTGCTCTGGATGCTGAAGTGGTTGAAAAATGTTCAATAAGTGGGACTTCGAGCTTGGATAGTGGGGGTTGAAATGAATGAATGATTCTTCTATTTATAGGCAACAGAATGATCTGCTTATGTGCACATATGCGATATGCGCCTGGAGAACTTGCACATAGGGATGCCACATGACTGACTTTGTTGGGCGCATAGACGATGCGCCATGGAGTTGGAGTTGAATCTGTTTAAACTGTACTATTGAGCTGCGGAGGAGCTGACACGTGGCAGTTGTGAAGATTCGGTTGTTGCTGAGATCTTGGACCCATTCGTAGGTAGAACTGAGTTAATGACACATGGTGCATGTTCATGGCTCAAAGATTTCGGATTTGGTGGGGGATGATCTATCAGGATGCGGCTAGGATCTGGTGCATGAGAAGACTTGGTCCCTAACTTTTAGGGGTCAAAAATAAGTCTGGGCACATGGCTTTCGAGGGGCATACAGAGCTTTGGGCGTATGGCTGCGAAGGCGCATGCAGAGTTTTGGGCGCATGGTTGCGGAGGCATATGTGGGTGATTAGTCGACCACGTGGCAGGGCGTAGCTGTAACCGACAAAAATGAGTAATGATGGGGCTGCGTCGACAGCTTTTCATTTTCTACAAAAGCTGTCAACTGCTCAGTCTCGAGACACGTGCTGTCGACTCTGTTACATAGCATCAAATGCTTGATGGATGACGAACTTAGGTGGGCACATATGTCTATGTTTCACTGGGCGCATTCGTCTGTGCTTCATAGGGCGCATTCTGTACGAAGAGTATGATGCTGCTGGGCGCATGTGCTACGTGGCACATCTCTTTTGGTCAGCTTTGTTGAGTCTTTCAAGACTCGATTTGATGATTTCTTTGACTTAGCTGAATTTGAGGTGGCAGATTCATCACTATTAATGTAAGTTCATTGCACTAATTTAGGGGAAGTTGCCACTTGGCGCATGGGTTTAATTTGTCCTGGCCTATAAATAGCTTTATGAAGCGAACTTTGTTTCTCTTTTTTCATACAACTTCTCGACGAAGATGAACTCGACCGATCCTCCTTCTTGGCAAGATGTTGTACTTTGGGTTGTGGATCTTCCAGTTCGACCAGTTCGAAGAAGTTTTGACGATGAACTCCTTCAGAAGACTGAGATGCACCGGAAGATCTATGGACATAACAGCTTATGTTCGAACCCCTTATCGCCAGTGTTCTTCTACAAGATGGCGTTGGGTGCCTGTTGCATCCAAAGATCGGGGTTGTGGTGCCCGACTTCTGTTATACTGGAGGAGCCACAGGGTTCGTGTTGATTGCCAACCTACGTTCTGCTCTATAAGTTCTTTATTAGCTGAAGCACTCGTACGTTGATGAGGAAGTGATTCGCCCTGATGAGGAGGAGTGACGCGCCTATGCTCAGAGTGATGCGCCTAGCCGAGACGTCAAAGTGATGCACCTAGCTATAGTTCAAGCTTTTTCTTTGTAGTAGACTTTTGTTGTAACAAAGAGTTTGGACATGTAATAGACTTTTTATATGGAATAAACAATCAATCTTTATGTGCCTCTTCTACTTGCTGTCTTCTGAATGATGTTCCAACATTCTATCTTTGAATTCTTTGGCACATGATGTATTGGGGCTCATGGCATTTTGGGGCGCATAGGAGTTTTGACCTTTAGATGCGCCTGAAATTCCATGCTTCTATAAGACCCCTTTCAAAGTTTTCAAAAGTTTTTGTTGAGTTTTGGAATATTTTGAACCAAGAACTATGGACAAATAGAGGTTCTAGGCACATACCCTGTCTTAGCACATTACCGTTCTGTGCATGGTTATCGTAGCGCATGCTCTTCTTAATTAATGAAAATGAGATAACACCTCGAATCCCAAGAGATTAATGATGATATCTTTTAGAAGATATACAGCCGTCAGTTTTATGAAACTCGAAAAGACGCTGACGTCATGCTTTTATCGGTTCATGCACGTGGCTTGAGCCTATAAATAGGCGTCTGTTGATAGAGAAAACTCTTTCTTTCTCACCTTCTTCCTCCTTAAGAGTTTTTCCAAAAACATTAGCTTCGTGGGAGATGGCTCCTAAGACTCCCTATGATGGTGCTGGCCGAGGTCGAGGCAAAGGCAAGAAACCCATCGAGGCTGACAACGAGAAGGCCCCCGCTGTCGAGACGATGCACGCCGACATTCGGCCGGAAGTGATCGATGGGTGAACTGCTGCCTTGGGAGCTTTTGCACAGACACTTTGTTGCACACTTTAAACCATTATGTTGAAGCGCATAGGTATGGCTATATGAGTCTCACCCTGAGGATGCGCCTATGCATTTTATGCTGACGCGCATGGACTTTGTCCTGATGATGCGCCGAAGCTTTTTTTACTGACGTGCATAGACTTTGGTCCTGATGATGTGCTGATGCTTTTTTTTTCTGCTGACACGTATGGACTTTGGTCCTGATGATGCGCTGAAGCTTTTTCTACTGACACACATGGGATTTTGATCCTATATATGTGCCGAAGCTTCTTCTAATGTGCATGGACTTTTGGTCCTATTGATGCGCCAAAAATTTGATGCATAGCTGTTTGCATGCGTCGATACCAGACTGTGCATATTCTTGGGCTGAGTTCTTTTGCTAACTCTCTGTCTTATTATGTTGTTTTAGTGTCTATACCGAAAGCAGAGGCTATCATGAAAGAGGAGATGTTGTCCTCTTTTGTCAAAGAAGAACCAATGATCGTCAAGGAGGACAAACTCCAAAAGTTGAAGTTTTTGTTAAGGAAAATCCAGTATCGAAAAAAAGTGGCACCAGGAGCTCTGGTCATCCTGCTCCTACAGAGGACTTTAACCAATTGGAGCCTTCATATGGGCGATGGTTGAGGGAGTGGTATATGCCTCAACATAACTATCATCCTTGGCTACAGGGTTTCGTCGCCCGTCTTGCAGCTGCCATTTTCGGGGAATAAAGCTGAAGCCGATTTCCTTTTCTTGTTTTATTGTTTCCTATCTTTGTTCTTCAATGTCTTGAGATGTAGTTTGTTTTTTTCTTTTCAATGCGGATGTAGTCCTTTATTCTTATTAGATGAAGAACTAAAGAACTTTGTTTGTTCAATTCGTCGTGAACTTGTGATTTTTGTGGACCTATTATCTTTTGGCGCACCTTGGTTTCTAGGTACATATAATAAGTTGAGAGAGGGAACCAGCATATTTAATCAGAGGTAGTATGGACGTGATAAATACATGATTAATGATAGAGTTTTTCCACTCAGAGGTAATATGGACATGGTAAGAATGAACTCGGTGGGGATATATAGGACAACTCAGAGGTGATATGGACATGAATGTTCTATGATTGCGGTATAACAATACGGGGGTTGTTAGGTGGGATGTTTACTCAGAGGTAATGTGGACGTGGCAAACATAACATTTAGTGTCATGTTACGTAATGTAAGTTTTAGCTTTGTAGGTGTCACGCCCCACTCCCGCAGGAGCAATCGTCCTCGCTAACGCGTGATGCCGCACGGGCCTAGGTTGCGCCCGTGCAAGGCTAATCCCAGAAACGGCCGATTTGAGCTAGGCCACAGAGTCGCACAGAGTGTCCCCATTTGCAGCGGAAAGTAAATGAACACAAATTGAAGCGAATTCAAACTTTTTATTGATATTCAAGAAGTTTACAAGCGGCGCTAGGCCGAGTTTACAAGTCTCTCAAGCTCTCTCTCTGAACATAAAAGACGTGCCAAGTGGCTTACAACATGGAATGATTCATGGCGATGTTTCGATACATTATGTCCTGTATACGGTGCTTCGGCTCTTTGCAACGCTCCAAGGCTCCAGAGTTAGCTCCGCGCCTTAGCACGTTCGAGGAAAGCTCCGCACCCGACGACGTCTCCTGCTTCCTGCAAGCAATCTGCAGGGTTATCAGTACATTGTTATGCACTGGTGGAAAGTCTAGCTCGCCCATAATGCTATCATTACCAGACACGTTCTATTTACTTTTGTGCACCGTCTATCATTCATTGTCTTTCTAATCTTGCCTTAGGATCAGTTTCATGGCATATTTCATAACCTATCCCGTGTTGCCAAATTCAAGTGTATTCATGGAAATGCATGCACGACTTACCCATACTTACCGTCCGGCCTTTCCTGTCCAAACTAAACCAAGTTAGTCAACAATTCAATATAAACTTTCAATGTCAAGTGCGTGTCCCTGCCTCAGGTTCTAGCACGTCGTAGGCACGTTCTCTAACTCATTACCATGAAGTACTCTTTATCATTTGGTGTGTTACATTTCAAGCATGTTCAGAAGGCACTTCATTTAGTTAACTTAGACTACTTGTTTCAATGCAAGGACTTGCACGTGGATTGCCACCAACAAAGCCCACTTAATCTACATGCATGGGTCGCTGGCATCACAAGCCATTTTGGACATACTCTCTTTGGCATTCTCACCTATCAAAGTATGATGGCTGGTACACCTTGATAGTCTCTTGAAATGCCTGGCCTTACGTCTCCTTGAGTGGCCGAGCCCCCACTCAAAGAAGCCCGTAAGCCTCATATTTTGATTCCGCCTAGGCCGGCCACGATATACCTGTCACGACCCGCACCCGCTTTCTCGGATACGAGACGTGTCCAAGCCAGCCAACGCCGCAGAGTCGGCGGTAGAACGCTGTCAAGCCCGCAAGAATAATTGCTTAAAATAAACATTATTGCTCATTCACATTTCTAAATTTTATTACAACATTTACAATTAAAGAAAATACAAGATTTTACAATTAATGAAATAGATACAATTGCTTTCTATTTCTAGGTTGTCTTCAGCATACCCAAGTCTTCCCCAGTGCTAAGAGTGATAGCAGCTAAACCTGAAAAATGTTGGTTTCCAGTCAGGAATGGAACAAGTACACAAACCGACGGCAATGCAAAACACAATAGAATTTACAAGACATGAAAATAGCATATGGAATATGAAAGCTAGTAAGAAAACTGATGACATAGCACGATAGAAAAGTAAACAAGGAAAAACTAATAAAAGACCTCTATCTAGGTGGTGTGAAATATCCTTTTCGATATGTGAACGGCTAGAGGATAAATTCGGCACCTGTACGTGTCGTGTACAGGTGCTATTGTTCACGAATAGACATCATGGGATAGTTCTGGATAGTCCACATGTCTACTAAGATATTTCCCCTCCCGACTACTCCGTGTGACGAGCGTGTCAACAAGCAGCAAGATATATGTATAGACATGAAATGAAAAGACTACTATGAATCGAAAAGCAATCAGAAAGTGCACTTGCCTGAGGTCCTTTGCTGGTGAAACCAATAATACCATTGCGTCCAGGATAGTCCGTTTAGCCAAGGTCGGTATGAAGAATTCGGGGTTCGCAAGAAAATAGAAAGTTCGATTTAGTCACGGTCAACGACTTATAATTGAAAGAATTTACGTAAATATTATTTATACTATTTTTGGAGATTTCTATATGATTTAAAACTATACATTTACTTAGAAAAATATTTATAACTTTATTTAGAAGTATACACTCAAAGCATAATCGGAATTAAAAGCCCTTTTAGGAAAATATTTATTTTATGAAGCTAATGGATATAAATCCGTATTAGTAATTTTTGAAATAGAATAAAAGTCCCACTAATAAAGCCCATTTAAATTTACTTAAAGAAACCTTATATTTAAAATACGCACTATATTTTGATTATTGTTTACATAATTACTATTCTAAAAGTATCTACATATACATAAAGCTATTAGCAATAAAGCTCAAAATAGATTACTCCAAAATATTATTAACATAATTCAACTGGCTTTAGCCCAAGCCCATCAATTTATCTAAAAATATTAACAAAACATATAAATCCATTACTATAGCTATAAGCCCAAATAATAAAATATATAAGCCCCAAGAAATCATTTATTTATTAAAGCCCACCATATTTTAACTAAATATTAATCTAGATGATGGGATCATACTCAATAATAATCTTAAGCCTATACATAAGTAACCAAAATATCTATATATAGTATTTTTAAACCCATAACCCATTATACGTATCAACCGAAAACTAGAACCCTTAGCAAAAATATTATATTTATATAATTTCCAAAATAAATAATAATAATAATAATAATAATAACAATAATAATCCCACCAATCATATGTATATACATGTATACATATACATAGTACAATTAAAATAGTAATAATATACTCATCATATACTAATATCTAAAAGAATAATAAAATAATAATAATAATGATAATAAAAACGATTGTCTGCTCTCTCATCTAATTGAGTGGATGCAAACAAACAAGTAATGATATTAATATAATAATAATAAAACAAACAATGGATAGATACTAATGTCTGTGTTCTCTTTTCAAAAACCGAGGAGGTTTATTAGAGAGAGAGGGAAGAAGCTGAGGAAACTCACCATGGCATCCGCTCGGCGAGGGAGGACTAGACGCCGGTGAAGGCACTGCTTGCCGGAGGACGCGGCAGCTGACTCGGCGGCGCCGGGTCGAGCTCAGCTACAGCGCGAGGAGGTTGGTCCTCGAGGTGTTCGGGGAACGCGCGCGTGGCCCGGTCCAGCCAAGGCGGAGAGGAGATCGGTCAGATCTGGTGGGTGCAGTGGTGACCGCCAAGCACACGATCTCACCGCAGTCGGCGACGGCTACGGAGAGACACGTGGGAGGAGCCCGAGATCAGCTTCTCGTGCGCGACCGAGATCAGTCGCCGATGCACGTTAACTCGGTATGGCGCCAACGCGGAACGGTGGCTCGAGAGGACTCCGTCCAAGCGGCAGAGGCGCGGCGTACGACACGGGTCTCCGGGCAGAGGAGAAGCGAGGCGAGGCGGCACGGTCGGATCTCGGCTATCGAGATGGTGCGGCCGACGGTGGTGGCCGGTGGTTAGGTTTAGGGTTTGTTTTTCTCTTTTTCTTCTGTCTCTCGATAGCGAGCCGTGTCCTGATTGTTTGGACACTGGAGAATGATTTTTTTGTGGATCGTGTCGGATGTTTTCGGACACGGAAAATCTGTATATTTGTGGTGTAATGGATGGGGCGTACGACACGGGTACGGACACTCGGGGTCGGACCCGACTGATATGGTGGACACGGGCATATTTTCTGGGTGGTGTTGTTCTGTGTATCGGATGTTTGCGGGGTAGAGATGGCTATGATGGGGAGGCAGTGATATTCTGTGTTGTGGCCTCTATATACATGGATTTGGATTAGTGATAATCGCAGGAGGATCAAAAGAGATCAATTTTAAATTGATCCGGATGTGAACGCAGGGGTATTCGGCTAGCACAAGGAAATCGGATATTCCTATACTGATTAGTATTAGGATCTCCAGGATAAATTTTATCAAAGTTTAAATCAGCATAAAATATTCCTAACTTAATTAATCAAATCTAACTCTTTAAAATCAAATAAATAATTAAAACTAGTTTTAGTATAATCGAAATACATTAATTTGAATCTAATGAATTCTAAAACCCCCACTAATATGATCTTAATACAACTGTGATCATAATAATCCCCTTTAAAGTAATAATTAATATCGTCCAAAAATAGTCTAAAGCTCGACACTAACAGGTTAATCGAGGGTATATTTAAAATATATTTTCAAACCAAAATAAAATAAAGGTTAATATTAGATCAAATATTTATAAAAGTCCAATTAGTAAAATAAGCTGGTAGATATTTTTGTCCTTCAAAATATATAATTACTTTCTCAGACGTAAAATATTTTCCATCCTAAATAAACAAAAATAGCAGTTCCCATAATATTAAATTTTAAAACTAGTTTTGAAAATAAAAGAAACAATCATAAAATATTATTTGCGAGGTATCGACGAAGTTTACCTTAACGCCATAAAATAAAAATAAAAATAAATAAAAAAATATTTGGGAAGAGGAGTTACAAATCTACCCACCTTAAAAATAAATTCGTCCTCGAATTTAAGGACTGCTAGGATAGGAAAACTTGGTAGCTCCATGAAAAGGTAGGAAAATGATAAGAAACTGATAAGGAGTCTTGATCAATTAGAAGAAAAGAAAGAAAATTCCTTAGTAATGACATCGAGAAGTAGTAAATGGATATGGCTATTCGTCGCTCTGCAATAGGAAGGACAGGATGATAAGGATGAACCATCTATGGCAATTATGAAGTTTCAAGAGCGATGGAGAATATCCAATGAACCAACTAAAAATATTTATGAACCATTGACTTATTTGCTATATGAGGCTACTCTAGTCTAGTCACCTGTTAAATCGAAGGACACTTGTTTCTTAGAGGGGCTTACAATCCATACAATACGGAAGTTCCATCCTCGAAATTCTGAACAAAGTTCCATAATAGAACAGAATTTGAGAAATCAAGATTGTGGTCTTAATGGGTTTTCTATTTGGGCATCAGTTGTCGGTTGGATGAACATTGGTTTTCAATCTATATGGACTAGACAAGATCCCCAATGATAAAACTATTCTTACTAGATTAGGGTAACCTAGAATAGGTTCCTATCTAAGGGTTGAGCTAGTTGCCAGTCCAGTTGGTTAGCTAGGTCCCTAAAGCTCAAAATGTGTCTTCAGTGACTTTTGTGTTTAAGGAGGACATGAGACCTCAATTAGGTGGCATACTAGTGGCATGTGCATAGTGGGTTTCGAGTAGATCACCACCAAACATTGGGTCGAAGGAATTGAGTCGAGGTTGAGGCTCTAGTGGAAGTCGGAAAATATACCGGTATTACGGTAAGGGTCATAACTAATCCTTCTATACCTGAAAGTCGTACCATAAAAATAGAGTACAAGGGGATGGGTTTGAGTGGGACATGATATACCTAGATGAAGGTGGAATCATCTAGATCTTACATATGAAGTTTGTCGGAAGGTAACAGCTGGTCTCGTGCTACGAATATTAATGGCACGGCCGGGGACACAAAATAATCTAAATGGAAAGTGGGAGTCCATGGGAACTAACTATCCTGCTAATAGAAATTATTCTAATCAATCAGTAAGCCTTGTATATCCTAAAAATTTTAGAAGGCTTACAGTCTACCCACCTTAGAAGCTAGAACATGGTTTTAGGAATGGTGAAGTTGGAAGGACTTCAAAATTCGGATATTGTACCTCGACTCTGGTCACAGCGTAATGGGATACGGTAGATATAGTCAAGCCAAGGATCGTTCCTCAAATTCAGATGGCTAGAAGGTCCCAATAGTAGCTTGAAGGTCGAGAGAAGAATGAGTAACTCATGGCAAGGTTCCAATCACAGGACTGGACGATGGTAGTTACACTTGCGTATACCACTATTATAGCCATGGGGATACTCTATATCTATCCATCAATTACGAGCTTTCATCTTTCCAATCAGTGAAGACAAAAACAATAAAGAGTTCAAGAGAGATGTCACTGAACACCATTACATGATTCAAGGGCGAATGTTTAATTCAAGAGGAATTGTCAAAGCAGTCGCGGATGAGATCCTAGAGACATCTATATCTCAATCCACGTAGGATAATTAAATGAAAAGCGAACCAAATGCATCATGGTTGATCAGACCGTGATACAATGATTCTGATTAGACAATATGTTAGCGGGCGTCCCCAATAAACATATGTCTCGAATCAAGCTCGATAAAAGAGTAAGCTTGCAAAACTAGGCTGTAATAGCAGCATTGGTCAAGATAGTCAAAATATAAATAGGCGAGATTTTTGGAAAGGAGGCACAATAGTTCGAGTTTTGAGAAAGTCAAATCCTTACCTGGTGTTCTTGCCTATACAGTCTTCCTACTATCTTCCTATCCATAAGGCTTTGGTCGGCTAATGTGTTATGGAATTCTAATTCCTATAGTCTGGATAAACCTGTTATTGTCGGTCAATTACCTAGTTAATAGATCACAAGGGCCACGGGTTGAGAGACACGTTATTCAACTGGCAGAACTTTTACTAATATTGGTTTTAGATCTTAGGGTCATACAGGGCAGTTCCTATCCTGTAGCGTATCCTAAACTTGTAATCACGTCTGAAATTATTTTACCGAGAATTATGCCTTGCCCATATAATCTGGCTGTGGCAAACTCTTGGTTCGGTGATTCAGTGGGGATAAGCTATCAGGTATTCTACCTTATATTGACACAAGGGTATCTAAGATCTAAAGAGGTCAACGAGAACATAGCTTTAGCAATGTTCCATAGACTATGGTTCTTCGGGATGATTTCAATGCTGTGGGTTGTGCCTCGCCAGTGCGCTGCTGGCTGCAGTGAACCCACATTCTCCACTCTCTAATAATTGACGACAGTGCGCTGCTGTCTAACCGTTTTGAGTTATCTAACATTCATTTAACTATATCCGTAAAAATTCATGAGCCTCTAGAGATTCAAACAAGTTGACTAAAAATAGGGCGTAGGTATTTGTCCTATCAGTCACAACACTTAAATTTAAAAGATTTAACATGGAGGAATTAACTAAAGACGAAAGGAATACAAACATTCGAGTATCTATTTTATATGCATTTTTATGGTTGAGGGAAGATCTCAAATCAATCTACCTCGAGATTCGTATGCAAATAACAGAATCAGAAAATTTAAACTAATTCCCTATGGCAACATAGAATTTAAAACAAGCAATTCTAACTTATGATATAAGATTTACCTCTAATACAGCAAAAGAAAATTTAAACAGTTCAGCAATATCAAAGCCTTAATTTTAGGTAAGCCTAGCTTACCAAGTGAATAGCGTATCTGCAAGGGGTCATCTTGTCATATCAAAAATAATAGTGTTTCTATAGAGATCGGACAAGTTATCTGAATTCAAAAAATAGCATAGCCTATCTAACAACCTTAACTACCCAATTAGTCAAATAATTAAGGGACCCTTATCCTAGTTATTCTCCTAAATCATTTTAATCCTAATTGTGAATGAGCATTTCTTGAGCGCAGGCTCGCAATAGTACGACTAACGTACCATCACGAGTTCGCAACCTTTTACGAAAACTGACCTGCATGGGCCACCACAAAAATTTGTCACGACCCGCACCCGCTTTCTCGGATACGAGACGTATCCAAGCCAGCCTACGCCGCAGAGTCGGCGGTAGAACGCTGTCAAGCCCGCAAGAATAATTGCTTAAAATAAACATTATTGCTCATTCACATTTCTAAATTTTATTACAACATTTATAATTAAAGAAAATACAAGATTTTACAATTAATAAAATAGATACAATTGCTTTCTATTTCTAGGTTGTCTTCAGCATACCCAAGTCTTCCCCAGTGCTAAGAGTGATAGCGGCTAAACCTAAAAAATGTTGGTTTCCAGTCAGGAATGGAACAAATACACAAACCGACGGCAATGCAAAACATAATAGAATTTACAAGACATGAAAATAGCATATGGAATATGAAAGCTAGTAAGAAAACTGATGACATAGCACGATAGAGAAGTAAACAAGGAAAAACTAATAAAAGACCTCTATCTAGGTGGTGTGAAATATCCTTTTCGACATGTGAACGGCTAGGGGGTAAATCCGGCACCTGTACGTGTCGTGTACAGGTGCTATTGTTCACGAATAGACATCATGGGATAGTTCTGGATAGTCCACATGTCTACTAAGATATTTCTCCTCCCGACTACTCCGTATGACGAGCGTGTCAATAAGCAGCAAGATATATGTATAGACATGAAATAAAAAGACTACTATGAATCGGAAAGCAATCAGAAAGTGCACTTGCCTGAGGTCCTTTGCTGGTGAAACCAATAATACCATTGCGTCCAGGATAGTCCGTTTAGCCAAGGTCGGTATGAAGAATTCGGGGTTCGCAAGAAAATAGAAAGTTCGATTTAGTCACGGTCAACGACTTATAATTGAAAGAATTTACGTAAATATTATTTATACTATTTTTTGAGATTTCTATATGATTTAAAACTATACATTTACTTAGAAAAATATTTATAACTTTATTTAGAAGTATACACTCAAAGCATAATCGGAATTAAAAGCCCTTTTAGGAAAATATTTATTTTATGAAGCTAATGGATATAAATCCGTATTAGTAATTTTTGAAATAGAATAAAAGTCCCACTAATAAAGCCCATTTAAATTTACTTAAAGAAACCTTATATTTAAAATACTCACTATATTTTGATTATTGTTTACATAATTACTATTCTAAAAGTATCTACATATACATAAAGCTATTAGCAATAAAGCTCAAAATAGATTACTCTAAAATATTATGAACATAATTCAACTGGCTTTAGCCCAAGCCCATCAATTTATCTAAAAATATTAACAAAACATATAAATCCATTACTATAGCTATAAGCCCAAATAATAAAATATATAAGCCCCAAGAAATCATTTATTTATTAAAGCCCACCATATTTTAACTAAATATTAATCTAGATGATGGGATCATGCTCAATAATAATCTTAAGCCTATACATAAGTAACCAAAATATCTATATATAGTATTTTTAAACCCATAACCCATTATACGTATCAACCGAAAACTAGAACCCTTAGCAAAAATATTATATTTATATAATTTCCAAAATAAATAATAATAATAATAATAATAATAATAATAATAACAATAATAATCCCACCAATCATATGTATATACATGTATACATATACATAGTACAATTAAAATAGTAAAAATATACTCATCATATACTAATATCTAAAAGAATAATAAAATAATAATAATAATGATAATAAAAACGATTGTCTGCTCTCTCATCTAATTGAGTGGATGCAAACAAACAAGTAATGATATTAATATAATAATAATAAAACAAATAATGGATAGATACTAATGTCTGTGTTCTCTTTTCAAAAACCGAGGAGGTTTATTAGAGAGAGAAAGGGAAAAAGCTGAGGAAACTCACCATGGCATCCGCTCGGCGAGGGAGGACTAGACGCCGGTGAAGGCGCTGCTTGCCGGAGGACGCGGCAGCAGACTCGGCGGCGCCGGGTCGAGCTCAGCTACAGCGCGAGGAGGTTGGTGCTCGAGGTGCTCGGGGAACGCGCGCGTGGCCCGGTCCAGCCAAGGCGGAGAGGAGATCGGTCAGATCTGGTGGGTGCAGCGGTGACCGCCAAGCACACGATCTCACCGCAGTCGGCGACGGCTACGGAGAGACACGTGGGAGGAGCCCGAGATCAGCTTCTCGTGCGCGACCGAGATCAGTCGCCGATGCACGTTAACTCGGTATGGCGCCAACGCGGAACGGTGGCTTGAGAGGACTCCGTCCAAGCGGCAGAGGCACGGCGCACGACACGGGTCTCTGGGCGGAGGGGAAGCGAGGCGAGGCGGCACGGTCGGATCTCGGCTGTCGAGATGGTGCCACCGACGGTGGTGGCCGGAGGTTAGGTTTAGGGTTTGTTTTTCTCTTTTTCTTCTGTCTCTCGATAGCGAGCCGTGTCCTGATTGTTTGGACACTGGAGAATGATTTTTTTGTAGATCGTGTCGGATGTTTTCGGACACGGGAAATCTGTATATTTGTGGTGTAATGGATGGGGCGTACGACACGGGTACGGACACTCGGGGTCGGACCCGACTGATATGGTGGACACGGGCATATTTTCTGGGTGGTGTTGTTCTGTGTATCGGATGTTTGCGGGGTGGAGATGGCTATGATTGGGAGGCGGTGATATTCTGTGTTGTGGCCTCTATATACATGGATTTGGATTAGTGATAATCGCAGGAGGATCAAAAGAGATCAATTTTAAATTGATCCGGATGTGAACGCTGGGGTATTCGGCTAGCACAAGGAAATCGGATATTCCTATACTGATTAGTATTAGGATCTCCAGGATAAATTTTATCAAAGTTTAAATCAGCATAAAATATTCCTAACTTAATTAATCAAATCTAACTCTTTAAAATCAAATAAATAATTAAAACTAGTTTTAGTATAATCGAAATACATTAATTTGAATCTAATGAATTCTAAAACCCCCACTAATATGATCTTAATACAACTGTGATCATAATAATCCCATTTAAAGTAATAATTAATATCGTCCAAAAATAGTCTAAAGCTCGACACTAACACTATGTTTGGGAACATAGGAGGGGAGGGAGAGAAAAATTTGAGAGGAAGGAAAATTGAGGGAGAGAAAAATTAACTTTACCTCTTCTTGTTTGGATGAACAAAAAGTAGGGGAAGGAAAAGTTTAAAAACAATTTTTTATTTGTTTATGGATATAGGTATAATTACTATTTCCTCCTTGGTATTCTCAAATGATGATTTAATATTAACTTTTTGAGGGGTAGTGGGGTAAATTCACTCAAATTCCTCTCATCTCTCTCCATTTTCCTCCCACATTTGGGAGAAAATTTTTTTGGTGGGACCCACCTACTTTTTCCTCTCAAATTTTCCTCCCCCATGTTCTCTCCCCCTTTCCAAACACCATCATTTAAAATTTTCCTCTCACTTTCCCCTCAACTTTTTCCTTTCTCCCATTTTCCACCCTTCCCAAACAGTACCTAACAGGTTAATCAAGGGTATATTTAAAATATATTTTCAAACCAAAATAAAATAAAGGTTAATATTAGATCAAATATTTATAAAAGTCCAATTAGTAAAAAAACTGGTAGATATTTTTGCCCTTCAAAATATATAATTACTTTCTCAGACGTAAAATATTTTCCATCCTAAATAAACGAAAATAGCAGTTCCCATAATATTAAATTTTAAAACTAGTTTTGAAAATAAAAGAAACAATCATAAAATATTATTTGCGAGGTATCGACGAAGTTTACCTTAACGCCATAAAATAAAAAAAAAATAAAAAAAAAAATTTGGGAAGAGGAGTTATAATACCCCCCATCGATCGTGCCGCAGAATCCTTCTTATTTACGGCCACGGTATTCCCCCCCATCGTCCGTGCCGTTTGTCCACGACCATTTCGTATTGACTGTCTCTGAGCCATAATACGTTATCGACCAGGTTGGCGTCCGTACAGCGCGGGTAGCGAGCCCCGTTGCACGTGCCCGTCATACCTGTCGCTAACCATTCTTTCCTTTCTTATCTTTTATTCACACTTTTATTTCTTTCTTTCCCTTGTTCGTACATTCATTCATTCTTCATGTATTCATTCATTCTTTGATTCATTCATTCACTTATTCGTTCATTCATTTATTCATTCACTTATTCATTCATTCATTTATTCATTATGCAACTCCCCGTATGGGAGTCGCCTTGGCAACCCATCGGTCCCGAAGTCTTCCAATGTTGCTATACTCTACTCAGAACGACTATGTCGATAGTCTTCCATTTCTTTGTTGTAAACCGTTTATTGTTTCATTGTTGATCGCATAGGAAACTTGAATATAAGCTTGTGCCTTAGCACGAGCGTAGAACACGGTGCGAGAGTTCTTATATTTTTCCATGTTCTTTTCCATATTCTATACAAGCATACAAGATGGGATTATTCCCTTAGCTAGGTGCGTTGAGTCATTTATTAGCATGCGCGGTATTATCGCCTAGAGATTCTAGCAATAGTGTCCGTATTGTTATGTGTCTAGTCTAAGCAAAGACGGGTTCATCGGAGCCATCCACCTTAGCGATGTTCGCATCGGCTGAGCGATACTCCGAGCACGCCTTTACAAGTCTAAGTCTGGATTCCTCTTGACGGGCCAATGTAAGCCTTGCATCGATTCTTCATCAGGTCGATGCCAACTCTTCGGGTCGACGGCTCGTTTGAGTCGTTGCACTTGCTTCTTGAATCGGCGTTTCGCTAGGGCAGAGCGGGTCATTACAGTAGGGGTGTAGAGATACAACTCAGAGGTGATATGGACATGGATGCCTTCTACTGGAAAGAGAGTGCACTAGAGCGATTGGGCTCTAGAGGCACGTCATTATCAAGGAGGATGAACTCAGTTGGTCGAGCTTATAGGTTCTCCTGCTGGGGAGATGGGAAGTACATGTTGAGAGATTTCAAGAGTAGTATTTCTTTAGGAACTTGCCGTTGTTCATTTGGTTTTATGAGCCGGTAATCCCCGTTAGAGTACACCGTCTCTATGAAAAATGGGCCTTCCTATTTGGGTTCGAACTTTCATGGTATCTTGTGAGTCATCACCATTGGTCTTCTGACTGACAGAACAAGGTCGCCCACTTAGAAGGTCCTTTGTTTGAATTTCTTGTTGAAAGCCTATGAAATTCGAGCTTGGCAGAGCTCAATACGCTATTGAGCCAAGAGGCATTTTCATCCAGCGTCTCCAATTCTTGTAGATGACATCGCTGATTGTCTTCCTCTGTCAATTGGTTTGTAATAGCCACTCGCAACGAGGGGATCTTGATTTTTAGAGGCAACACTGCTTCACTCTCATAGACCATGGAGAATGGTGTATTGCCCGTTGGAGTCCGTACAGTTGTACGGTAGGCCCAAATACATTCGCCCAGGTTTTCATCTTAGTCATATTTGTTAGATGACACGCCTTTTTTGAGTAGCTTGACAATTATTTTGTTGAAAGCTTCGGCCAATCCGTTTGTTGTCGGATTGTTAATGGTTGATGCCACATTATGAATACAATTTCTGTCACTGAATCTACTAAACACATGGCTTATGAATTGTGGACCATTGTCGTGGATGATACTCCGGGGGTACCCAAAAAGGTAGATGATGTGATGTTTGATGAAACTGATCACCTTTGAGCTCTTCACCTTTATCAGCGGTATTGCTTCTGCCCACTTGGAGAAGTAGTCGGTGATTGCCAGGATGAAGCGATGCCCTCTGGATGATGGAGGGATAATTGGTCCCACTATGTCCATGCCCCAGGTTTCGAATGGCCAAGAGGCAACAGTAGGGTGTAGGAGTTCTGAAGGTCGATGGATGAAGTCAGCGTGGAGCTGACAAACACAACACTTCCTAGCATACTCGATAACGTCGGCCATCATAGTGGGCCAGTAATAACCCATACGTCGGAGTCTGTCTTGTAGCTTAGGACCGGGTTGATGAGCTCCGCAGGTTTCGTCGTGAGCCACTCGAAGAGCTTTGGCTGCTTCCTCATTTGATAAACATCAAAGGAGAAGCCCATCGTAGGAGCGACGGTACAACATTTTTGGTGGTTGTATCATAGTAGAACCGAAGATAGTGCCTTTTGACAGAGACTGCCTCCTTTGGGTCGTCTGGAAGGATTCTATAGGCTGCAAAGTCAATGAACGTAAACCGCCAGTCTCTGATGTTGACACTAGCATTTGCAGGCAGGACATAGTTCATCGACATACAGAGATTTTTTCTGTGGCACGCAAAATCCCTACTGTAACCACCACTTTTCTGGAATAGGGGTATTTTGGTAATTATATAATTTTTGATTATTTTATAATATGTTAATTGGTGCTTTTGTGTTAGTAGTTTGGTTTAACCTTAGCTAACCATGATTAGAGACTAACCATGTCATTGGAGGCCTAGTTATCATTTTAGATTAGAATTTAAGTTCTATTCTAAATTAGAAAACTTTTTAAGTCATTTTTAGGGTTTTGAGTTATTTGCTTTTTGGGCTTTTGCTAAAAAGGCTTTTTATTAACTTAAGCTGTATTTGGGCCTTATGAATAAACCCTAACCCTAATTCCAGCATGTGGCCGGCCAACACAGTCCCCCCTCTTATATAAACACGTCATGTAGCCACCAAGCCATTTTTGCAAAACCCTAATTTCCACATTCTTCAAAGTAGCCTCCATTCTCCAATTCTCATCAAAATCAGACCAAACAAATTGCGTTGTGATCCTCGGGAGGAGGAGAACTTGCCGGGGGCTAGCTAGCAAGGAATTGGAGGCGTTTGACTGTAGGATTTGGGCGTCGAGGCATTTTGGAGTACTTTTGCTTTGAGATTCTAACTCTTAATAGGTAAATGCTTCTAAACTCATTTAAATTCTGATTTTTCTTCATAGAAGCATGCATTTAGGTACCATAGACCTGTAGACCAAGTTTGGTAGGATTTCACGTCCGTTTGATAGGTGTATCGGATGCGTGTCGGTGTATTATAACATGTGTTTGATGAAATGCCTCGAAGAATTAAAAGTTGTTATTTTTCAAAACTAATTTCATATTATTGTAGCCCTATATGAGGGGATTCCAAAACATATTTTCTGGGTTTATTTTGACACTGTTTTCGTGTCCAAATCGGACACGGGGACGTAGCACGAGTCCCGTGCATTGTCCTGCATCTCGAGTGCCATAACTCGATGGACATGACTCGGTCTGGGCTAAAAATTGGTGGACACGTGGGGCCAACCTCTGTCCACATGCTCACAAAATTTTACTAGGTTTTATTGAGTGTGCACGAAGTTATCACACCTGCATGGATTTTGGGCTGCTATGCACACGCGAGTTTTTGGCCCTGACACGGGTTTATAACTCGGACACGAGGACACGTGGACTCGAGGAAGGGTGTCCAATACTTATCCCTATACCTAGGATACCCATGGACATGAGCATGTGACACGTGGACGTGTGTGTCATGTCCTAGGTGGCCCGACACGCGTGCACGATGCCACGCGCACACACACGTGCTGCCCTCCCCGATACGCATGTGGACACGCGACACGGCGACTCATGGACACGACTTAGGGTTCTAGACATATACCCTGATACCCTAGCTACCCTCTGGCATGAGTACGAGGCTTCCCGTTGGACACGGTGAGTCCTCCGTTGCTCGACACGCGTGCACGAGCACTGCACACACAGGTTTTGACATACTTTTGACACGCTGTTTTGGACATGTTTGTGACACAATTTTGACCCTGTGTGGACACGAGCATGACACACCACATACCCCCTTAATGTTTACCAGTTTTTACATAGTATAGTTTGGTATTTTGGTTTTTGATATGTTGATTGGGTTTGTGTATTGAATTTTCGGTTTTAATAGGATATTGAATTCTTTGAGTTCTTCTTGGATTTGGTACAGATTCCTGAGATAGATTGTGAGTTTTGGAACGGATTCCAGTTTAGTTGAGGGATTTGTTTGGGTTGGGTTCATATGGAATTGAGTTTTGTGCATATGTATAGTGTAACACCCCAGTCCCAAAATACGTAGGACCAGATACACGAATACATGCCAGCAGCACTTCACCAATGGACCAAGCTATACAACAAGCCCATTAGCGAAATACTTAAGCTGTAAATCACGATAACACCAAGAAATACAACACAGTCCACAGGTATATACATCTAATCACATCCACAGAGTCCACAAAGAGATCAAGAATAAATAAGAAAATGTTTCAAATATCCAGCAATAAAAGTAATAAAGTCTGTACGGGTAAAACATCCCGAGATCACAGAAATAGAAAGAAAGTACAAATCAACTACAAGTCTGATGAAAAGAAAAAGAAATAATGTAGCAAGACTAAATATGATTATAACATGATCACGAAAAATCCTCTGGCACTATCTCGTCCTCCTGTGCCGGTACGCCTCCGGTCTCAGCACCCGAACCGTAAACCTCTGGGTAGTCTTCAGCTTCGTCTAAGCCTGGGAAATAGCCATGTCCTCAGAGGACTAGCAAGGTGCATAATATACATGTCAAGGTACATAAAGAAAAATATGAACCAAGGCAATCTACTGTATCCGTCTATGTGCTATGCAAGTGAGATACATTTCTAGAATACCAGACCTCTTCTACTAAGGCTCACTAGCACCTCAGCAGGGTATTGTCCCCAGTACTTGTATCGTGGTACCAAGGACAATCAATTCTCGACAGTGATAATCCCTTACTCTGCTACAGAGATAAAGGTCACTAAACAACGGGCCACACGATAATAGGTCTGATATTGTAGTCAAGTTCTCCCCAATCCCCATGTCTAGAATCTAGCAATGTCAAGTCTGTACAATCATCTCGAAAGTAAAAGCAATACTGATAAAGAAATATGGAATGCTAACACGAGGTCAATACCACGAATAGTCATGTAAACCTTGAATCATGAATGTGTCAGTGTCCTGTGGCCAATTGTGTCAATGGACATATCAGTATGTACGTAATGCCTAATGTCAATACTCGATGTCACTATCATGACATCGACACCCGTCTATAAACGAACACTAAGTATCAACGTCCTACGTCATGCAACGCTAATAAAAAATAACAAAAAAATAGAAAGGAATAATCTGTAACGAAGGCAAGGCACGCTTGCCTGTAACTGCTGTCTGTGGGTAAGCCTGTCCAACTCCGGTGTCCTTGTCGATCCTCCCAAGATCATCTATAATAATACACTATATTTAATATTTTATATCAACACTCCATATATAAATTATATGAGTATCTACGCCTCCTAGTTGCCATAACGTTGTTACGACACTGAATCTAATATATAAGTACATATAGGTAACAAAACCTCTCGTAAATACTTTACAATTATAATAAAATAAAATATTTAAATTTTAGAATTTATCTATAAATACTTATATATTGCTATAATTATTTTTCAATAGAGGAACCCTTTCACAAGAGGTCTTATGTCAATGCAACATATGACTTCCTCAATTCGACACAATAATTTAGTCCCGAAACAACGATTAAAATGAAATTACTAAATTCTGTAAAAATCCCAGAAATTAGTTAAAATAGTATTTATAATGTCAAACCTTGCACAACATAAAGGTTAATATGGATTCATAGAGTTTTGACACTTTTGGACACAAGAAAAACAAAAATTTTCGGACTTCGGTGACACGACAAATGTCATAAATTTGTAAAAATAGCAAACGGATGCAAAACCTAACTTTCTGATATGCGTTGGAAAGGTATCGACGTCTAGTTCTGAATAAAAATATAGAAAGGTTAGAAACTGACTTTAGATAGAAAAAAGTGGCCCGTAACAGAATTCATTAGTTCTGAATACCCTGTCGTAGAATCAATGCCACGGACAAACTGCTTGGAACTAGAAGATCCAGCAATCAGTGGTTGGAGTAGACATACAAATGTAACTCTCAGATTTGGTCTGAGGAGAAACGGATGAGAAAAAGTGGATGAAACATCATCTACAAGTCGACTAACCTGCGGTGACATTTTAGACTTCGATTCGACGGAGTTTCGGCCCAAGTAGCGCATCGTGCACCTCTCTAACTGCCGCTAGGTTGCTCCTACAGTTGCTAAGGTGGAAGGGAATGTTGAGAGGGACTTCCAAGTGGTGGTGGTTGGTACAAAAATTGAGAGGAAATTATATTTTGTGAAAAAAGTTGGGTCGGCTAGGGTTTCGGGTTTGGAGTGGTGGCCGCTAGGTTTGGGGGGATTTGTGGAGTAGTGGGTGGCTATGAGAGAGGGAGATGGTTACAGTTTGATAGGTATATTTATATATTTAGTGCATGGGCTTTGGTTTGATCTAATTTGGATAGGATTTGGTTCTCCAAATCATACTATTATTAATAGGTTTCCTATTTTGGTTAGATGTTTGGCCAAGCCAAATATATAAGGGAATATTGCATATGGCTGCAATTAAACCTCTAAAATTCTCTTAAATATATGTACACTTGGTTTTGGTACTCCTAGTTAGGCTCTAACTAGTAGGGTTGACTAGGTTAGGATCCGAGTAGCATTACTAGTCAAATTAGACCCAAAAATCAATTTAATGAGTCTCATGTGCCATTTGCAAATAAGTAGCACATGGAAACTCGATTGGATGGTGCACCCTAGGCATATGCATTGTAGACTCAAAATAGATTAAAACCATATATTGGGTCATACAATTTCGATCTATGTAAAGTCCCAAAAGCAAATTTGAAGTTGGCTTAAAATTACGATAAATGATCAAATGGTCTAAGTTAACCCGAAATAATGTGAAACCAAAAGAATGTTGGAGAACAAATTTGAATGGGACATAATATATCAAATTGAAGTTGGATGAGTCTAGACTTCAATTATAGAATTGAATTCAAGAAAACAATATTTGTTGTGCTTCAAAAGTCAAAGCTATGGTAAACTACTGTCATTATCATTATTGACTTTAATATTTAAAATATCCATATAAAATAATTAAAAATAAAATAAAAAAATCAGAGGTTTACGACCTACCCACCTTAGAAAATTTTGTCCCCGAAATTAAAAATAACATAATTATATAAAAAAACTTATCATATGAATAATTAGGCTAAGACTTACCGGTATCTACGAATAAGTGGGGATAACGCTCACGCATAGAATCTTCACGCTCTTAAGTTGATTCTCCCAAAGAATGGTGCCTCTATGCAACACGAACCAGTTTAATCATCTGTCCTCTGAGCATCTTCTCACTCGTATCCAAGATATCTACCGACTGCTCCTCGTATGATAAACTGGGTCCCACCGTGATCTCTGAGTGATCGACCACATGACTGGGATCAGTCACATACCTCCTCAGTTGTGAGACATAGAATACATCATGTGCTCCCTCTAGTAGTGGGGGTAATGCAAGACGATATGCCACCTCTTCTACACGCTCAATGATATTGAATGGTTCAATATACCTTGGACTCAACTTCCTCCTACTTTCGAATCTAATAATGCCCCGAGTCGGTGAAATCCTCAGAAATACATGCTCTCCCTCCTTGAATTCTAGTGGTCGACGATGTGTATCGGCCCAATGCTTCTGCCGTTCTTTGAAGATGACTCTGAATCCGCTTTACTTTCTCGACTGTCTGCGTCACAAGCTTTGGTCTAAGTATCTGTCGCTCTCACCTCTATCCTCTCGCGAAGACTTCAAAATCTTGCATCTATAGGTAACACTACCTTGATTCTATCCACAAGTGATGACTATACTTCAAGATTGGCAAGTACTCAATGCTGTCCCAGCATAATGACTTCTATTCCAGGCCCCTGAAGATCCTCTAATAATCGTGGTTGAGCTGTCAAGAAATATGCAGTAGGCTTCATACTTAAAGCGGCTGCTACTATATTCGCCTTGCCAGGATGGTACTGCAAATCTATGTCATAGTTTGTCATGAGTTCCAACCACCGCTTCCGTCTCATATTCAACTCCTTTTGCGTGAAGACATACTTCAAGCTCTTATGATCCGTAAATATCTCCACATGCTCTCCGTACAAATAATGACTCCACATCTTCAATGCAAAGATCACAACTGCTAAATCCAAATCATAAGTAGGATAATTCATCTCATGTACCCTTAGTTGCCTCAATGCGTAGGCTACGACCTTCTGTGTTGCATCAAAACACATCCAAGTCCACTACCCGACACATCACTCAGTACAACGAATCCTCCCGATCCAGAAGGAAGCGTCAAAATAGGTGTTAAGGTCAACCTCTTCTTCAACTCTTCAAAAGTCTTCTGACAATCTTCTGTCCACTGGAACTCCTGATCCTTACGGGTCAACCATGTCATCGGCTCTACAATCCGTGAGAAATTCTCTACGAACCTGCGGTAATACCCTGTAAGTCCGAAAAAACTCCAAACTTCTGCAACCGATGTTGGTGTCGGCCAAGACTCTACGGTAGCTATCTTTTCCTGATCAAATGAAAGTCCTTCTCCCGAGATAATGTATCCAGGGAAATGAACTCTATCAAGGCAAAATTTACACTTACTAAGCTTAGCATACAATCTCTTCTTCCTTAATACTCCCAACACAACTCTAAGATGCTTCTCGAAAATAAGCTAGGAAAAAAAGATTAAAAGTGTTTACTGCAGAAGAATTCTAATACCACTAGTCGTACCATTCTATCGTAGGTATAGTATTATCAACCTATTCAATGATACTCGTCATTTCACTCCTAGTAATTTCTCTTAATTGGCTATATGCATCCGATATCCAGGCACTCATACTCAACTCATAATCTCACTAGGAACCAACTCTAAGAAACTTAACCATTTCTAGCTACCCATCCTCACAATTACACCAATAATCTGGCTTAATTATATTCTATAATATAACTATAAGGTTTAACTATTTTAGTTATTTAATAAGTAGAAGGTAACGGGAACCTAAAACTGGGTCAAACAAACCTATATACCAACTTCAAACAACGATAAGGTCAAGCAAAGCAGGAAGGTTTGTCGAATTATTTCCAAGAACAATGTGAAGCCAAACAAGATGCATAGGACATAGTCTAGGTAAGACTCGAGAACCATATATCTCCATGGTTTTGTCACATAAAGTTACTGCCACGCCAGTGTGCATCTGGCTGCAAATAACTTTTTTATTCCATAATACGACGGATGGCTGTAGTGCACATCTACCATGCCAAGTAATACAGGTTCTTGAGCTTATCTTGGCCAAATCCATGAAATACTTTCGAATTAAATTTTTACGAAAATATAGGAAAAATGTCAACATTCATAGGATATGGTTCAAGTAGAATTTGAGAAACATATGTAGCCATGATGCCGTTATCTGAAGTCCTGCCTCGCCAGTATTTCTCAGGCTGCAAAAACTTTGATTCCGTAATACAAGGATAAATATAGTTTCTCAAACTTTTCCTTAGACCAATCCATAAGTCACTTTCCAAAAACTTAGCACAAAAAGAATGGGAAGAATTACTCAAGAAGTCAACATGGAAAGGTTTAGTCAAATCTCGAGTAGGGAAGAACACAAAAATAATCTTGTTGAAAAAGAAGATAACTGTAGAAGCATGAAAAATTTTTAGCAAATGAAGTCCCATGCGCCCAAGTCAGTGAAGCCCCATGCGCCCAGTCAGTGGAACTCCATACGCCCAGCCAACGAAGCTTCATGCGCCCAGTCAGTACAACTCCATGCGCCCAAGTCAAGTGTAGCTCCATGCGCCCAGTCAGTGAAGCTTCATGCGCTCAAGACTAGCTCCCCCGAAAGAGGGCGCATAGCCTGAGACATGGCTATGCGTCCAAGCCTGACTCAATCAAAGCCATGATCAACACGTACACCGAAGCACACGGCCACGTCAGTCTCCACGAGCAGTCGTGCACCGAAGCATGCGGCCACGTCAATACCACGACCAACCCACGATCTTGCAGCCTGTATGCGCCTACGTCCTATGTGCCCAAAGCAGGACTATGTGCCTACATAAAAACTAGCATGTTTCCTTATATGGGCACATAATACCATTCCAGCTCAAGAACGACTATAAAAGGGGGGCCTCATCCCTCTTCAAAGGACAGAACGGAGAGCATTTTCAAGAGCCAAATTGCTGTACTTCTTGCCATTGAGCCGAGAGTTAGCAATTTTCTTAGGTTTTCTCCCACTTTTGTAATCGGAGTGTCAAGGAGTAAAGGAGAAACTGCCACTCGATCTCCATCGTCCTATTCCCCAGAATTCTTTTTTGTACTCGGGGATCCTCAGTGCAGGATCTCTCAGGCGTACTCGATTTGTGGTACCTTGCGCCAATAAAAGAAATGACAGCATTTTTTTCTTTTTTTTGTTTGTGTCCACAAAAATGGCGACTCTGCTGGGGACTACCTTTTCCTCTGATGAGAAGGTGGTGACGCAATTCGATACCGACAAAGTTGAGAGTACTCAGAAGATGCTGATCGTAAAGTTCGATCAGCAGGCGTTCGAAGAGATGCTCTCGAGGGACGGCTCTACTCCCTCAAAATTAGCGAAGCCAAGCAAGTCTCACAGTGGATATCCTGCTAGTGTCATAGCAGATATGCAGCTGGAGGACTCTGTCACATGGGCGCATGACTCTGCCACAAAAGTTCCCTAAATGGAGAAGGCTCACATCATTCCGGGCTCTACTAGCCCAGTGACTTCTTCTCTGCACCACCAACAACAGGGTGTTCAACACCCGAGACTTGGCAAAAAAAAAATACTATGATGCCAAGAATCGGGGTGTGTGACACTCTGGCCGAATTCGGCGAGGCTCACAAATGAAGGAGGCCAAACTGGAAGAAAACAACGTTGCTCCACTAGGCATGCGTCCAAGGCCATGCGCCCAAGGGAGTGTTTGGGCGCATAGCCCCAACCAGAACACTTATGTCTTCAGCAGGCTGGGCATCCAGAGCCATACGCCCAAGGCTATGCGCCCAGGCCCTCTGGATCCATACTATGTGCCCACATCAAGGAGGCTTAGACATGATGTCAAGGAGAATGCGCCCAAGGCTAGCCTCCAAGGCCTATGCGCCCACAACAAAAAAATAGGCCCCAATGCGTATAGCACGGGGCTGTCTTCAAGGACATCACAGAACTTAGGTATGGGGGTTACCCCTGCGCATGAACCAAGTCTGGATGCGCCTACTCTCCTTATGAACCCGCATGCAAAGCTCGACGATGCATGCAACATGGGTTGTAAGGCAAAACTCCCTTCTGCTGACTTGCGCAACATGATAAATCATAAGTGCAAAGCGAGGGAGAACATAACAATTCATAGTGCGCTTCCGTGCACCAGTATTGTTATCAACTGTTGTTGCTCCAAAGAAACAAGAGTGCCTCAGAGAAAATCCGTGTTTCGACGGCTACACTTCTTTGACGACGAGAAGCCACTATGTGTTTCATCTAACATGGCTTCGTGGGGTCCTTTTTACTGAAGCCTCAATCAAAGACGGTGGACTACGAACCCAACTTTCTCTCTTAGCTCCTCAAGAAAAAGAAGGAGAAGTTTACCAACAGATGGCCAACAGGCTGTCGCATCCGAAGGAGTCTATATGGGCACTTGATCGAAGGAAAGACTCTGTATAGACGACAAAGATTCCCAAGTCGGGGGTAGCATTCATTCAGAATCTGAAGCAGATGACCCTCACACTGGGGGTAGCCTTCCAGAGGACGATGATACCTCCGAATTCGATGGCGACTATCTACCTCCTCTACCTGAAGATGAAGGACTTATCCATTCGAAGACAGACAGTATCAGCACCGGTTGTACTATTTCGTTTGTTCATCCTCGCATTCTATCTACATTCATGGCAGACGGAGAAAGACCTGAAGAAGCCAGTAATCTGACTAGCAAACGGCTAGAGGGTCTTGAAACAACATTCGCCAAGATCACTGATATGCTTACCAGTATCGTGGCAGTTCAAGCTGCTGGGACTGTTCCTCTACCTCAACAAAATGCCTCGGCCCACGTATGTCCGGCTCATAGCAACAACCCTCCTTCACTACAAAAGGAGTATCATTCCGTTGCGCCTCCTCCAAATCTTGCAAATGTCGGGGGTGGACCTTCGCCAATAATGCCTGACAACATTCAGCAGCCATTTTCTAACACTTGCTCCATCAATAGGATACAATTGATTCCTTGGTCGCTCGCCTCGACACCATCTCACACAAAGACGAGCTTCAGACGATGGGTATATCCCAACCGTATCCCCCTGAATGGGTGAACGCTACTTGTCCTTCCAACTACAATCTACTGACGCTGAACTCATTTGACGGTTTGGCTTCTCCTCGTCAGCATATGACGTACTTCAATATGCAGACTCTGCACTTGCCCAGAGACGATCCGTTTCTATCGAAGCTATTTATTAGCACCTTGCAGGGGGTAGCCTTCGAATGGTTCTGCAGTTTGCCTGACGGGTGTATCAATTCATTCAAAGACTTGGAGAGGTTGTTCCTTAACAGGTTTTACGAGAGTGGCATGCATGTTAGTATGTCTACCCTCATCGAGACCAAGCAAAGGAGGACTGAGTCGGTCATCGCCTTCATCGAACGCTTCAGGCGGCTAGCACTGAAGATGCCCTTCGGCATACCAGACTCAGAACTTATGGATACTTGTCAACATAACTTCCTTCCTACAGTGAAGTTTTGTCTAGGTATACATAAGTATGATACATGGCCCGATTTCATTGGGGCCGCTGATGCTGCTGAAAACGATATTCCTAACTTAGAACTTCTGGGGTTGAAGACACCTAAATCCGAAGACAAGGGCAAGCAACCTCAAACTATCCCTGTTTGTGGGGGTAAAGGGAAAGAAGTCCTGAAAGTTGACACATCCAAAGGAGCTTCCAATTCTCAGGACGCCTCCGACAAGCCTAAGGAGACCTTCTCCTTCGACGAAGACGATGTCATTACCATCTTTTACATATTGACGAAGGGCAATAAGCTGACGTTGCCTCCACCATGACGTCCTGCAGAGGCGAGCCAACTCAATGATCCCAAGTACTGTCTCTATCATCAGTACGTACATCACTCCACCAAGGACTGTATCATCCTGAAGAAGAAGATACAACAGCTTATCGATAGCCAAGTGATCAACTTCGAAGCTGAAGATAAGGTCGTATCTGCTAACATGATCTCTCTTCAGTTTGACGACTTTCCTCCTACAGAAGTCCCAGACGGCGTGGTCCCGATCCCCAAGGCGATGATGGAAGTCCTTTCAAGGGCATCGAAGATTACTTTGGAGATTCGGTACTTTACCAGTCTCAACCCCCCAAGGATGACGTCAATGAAGCTGACAACGAAGCTGAAGCAAGTCCATCCTCCAATGGTCCCCTGATTATCCGAGTCAAAGGACGTACTACTCCAAAAAGTACTCCGAAGCCTCTCACAATTTGGATGAAAAAGATGAACCATGACAAGGTCAAGCCACTGACTATCACTATCAACAAGATACCCCGGGAGGAACCTACTGACGCCCATCCCCCTAATCCTGAAGAATTACCCTACGTGGTGAACTCGGCCAAGACTATGGCTCCTCTTTCAGATGATGATCCTCTCAATGAGTATATCAATACTCATAATAATGTACCTTCAGTGGATGATGTTATCCCTGAAGAAGAACTTGCGTATTTTCTTAGTAAAGGTTTATCTTTGAATTACTCCGATGTCTATCAATCTGTAAACCACTATATAGATACGATATATGCTCTAAAGAACGGCATAGGACTACACCTCTGTATGTCGGTCACAACACCTCACCTGCGGGAAAAAGTTTATCATGAAGATATCCTCTACTTCATCGTTCCATCCAGAAAGAAAGATGGAGAGCTAATTATCTTCGGTCGTATAATTAGCGAGAAAAAGTTCGTTCTAGACTCTACTTCTCCCAAGCACAATACAGAAGCTGACTATAACCCTGGGAAAATACAACTTTTTTGGTATAGTTGGTAGGCCAAGAACATCATCCAGAACATGGGATATGACATCAAAAGTGACAAAGGGCTAAATTACGACCGAGGACGACGGTTGCCAATACGACACTTTGCTCTCCCCGGCAAACCCGAGAACTACTATCAACGAAGCAGTGTCGGTTTGGGCTATGTCTCTCCTCCAACAACTCCCGAAAGATCAGATAATGAAGCAGATCGTTGTTCTAATTCTTCTGATTCCTTCCTATGGGACTCAGACTCTAGCATCGACGACATGTTCAAAACAACTCTGTCTGTCAACATGGTTTTCGCTGACCAAATTACGGACGATGTCCAATCAATCGAACTCGAACAATAGGCTCAAAAGATGGACACCAGGTGGGAGCTGCGCTTCGAACAATGAGAACCACCTACCAAAGACGAAGTCATCCAAGTCAATCTAGGAGATGAAGTATCCTTCAAACCGATCTTCATCAGCAAAAGCCTATCTGGCGATGAACGCCAATCTCTTATACGACTTATAAGAGAATACATCGACGTCTTCGTATGGAGCTATAAAGACATGCCAGGCTTGGACCCTAAAGTTGCTATGTATCGCCTGAATATTTCGTCTAAAGCTAAGCCAGTGAAACAGCAACAACGATGATTCCGT
Organism: Iris pallida; assembly: GCA_029216955.1. Classification (NCBI taxonomy): domain Eukaryota; kingdom Viridiplantae; phylum Streptophyta; class Magnoliopsida; order Asparagales; family Iridaceae; genus Iris; species Iris pallida. The sequence goes on from JANAVB010021798.1 coordinate 37,073,751, forward strand.
CCAGACGTCATGGAAGCTATCGAAAATAAAGTCAAGAAGCTCATTGCCAGTGGATTCATTCGCGAGGAACAACACCCAGACTGGGTTGCCAACGTCGTTCCAGTCATAAAAAAGAACGGTAAAGTTTGAGTCTGTATCGACTACCGTGATTTGAACTCTGCATGCCCGAAAGACGAGTTTCCTCTACCGATCACTGACGTAATGATCGACAACACTTGCGGCTTCGAGCGGATGTCCTTCATGGATGGGTTCTTAGGCTACAACCCGATCAAGATGTTCCCCGACGACGAGAAGCACACAACTTTTCGAACACCATTGGGGGTATACTGCTATACGGTGATGCCCTTCGGATTGAAGAATACAGGGGCAACATACCAGCGAGCCATGAACATAATTTTTCGTGATCATTTGTGCAAAATTGTGGAGTGCTACGTAGACGATATCGCAGTCAAAAGTCGTCTCAAGGGCAACCACCTCCAAGACCTGAGAACGATGTTCGAACTAATGCGTGCACACCAACTCAAGATGAATCCAACCAAGTCTTTTTTTGGGAGTCTCCAGCGGCAAGTTCCTTGGTTTCGTCATCACTTTAAAGGGTATACATCTGGACCCGAAGAAAGTGAAGGCTATTCTCAAAATGCATCCTTCAAGAAACCTTAAAGAGCTACGTGGACTACAATGTCAAACCATGTCAACGCGCATTCATTTCGAACCTCTCTGGAAGGTGTCAACCATTCACTCAGCTCATGAAGAAAGGCGTATCTTTCGTCTGGACTGAACAATGTCAATGCGCATTCGATGACATCAAGGCGTATCTTACAAGCCCTTCAGTATTGGTAGCTCTAATAATGGGGAAGCCCTTCTTACTATATGTCCATGCTATAGATTATTCCCTTGGCGCCCTCTTAGCTCAGAAGAACGAAGATGGCCATGAACATGCAATCTACTACCTCAGCAGCACAATGGTGGGTGCCGAGCAAAGATACACACCGGTGGAGAAGGAATGCCTTGTACTAGTATTTGCCATCCAGAAGACATGCCACTACGTGTCTGGGCAGACTATCCACATTATATCTAAAGTCAACCCTCTCAGAATACTTATGACTAAACTGGGCTCTCTCAATTCCCGTTTAGCTACATGGGCAATCTTGTTGACTCCATATGATATGATCTTCATCCCTCAGAAGGTAGTGAAAGGCCAATCATTAGCTGATTTCCTAGTAGCTCATCCGGTGCCGGAGTCGTCCATACTCTACGATGAAATTCCTGATGAAGTGGTGGAGTCTAACACCGAACTAAAGAAATCCCTATTTGGCAAATGTTCTTTGACGATGCATCAAGAACAGGGCCCAAAGAAAACATCGTGGCTGGAGTAGGTGTCGTGCTCGTATCACCTGATCATCTGGTTATACACCGTGCATATTCTCTCATGGAACCATGCACCAACAATGTGGCCGAATATAATGCTTTATTAATTGACCTACAACTGGCGAAGCAACTGGGAGTTGACTATCTAGAAGCTTACGGCGACTCCAAGCTAATAGTTAGTCAGGTCCGAGGGGATTATGAAGTTCGCCACGAAGATCTCATCCCCTACCATAGAGCAACAATCGAGCTGGTATCTACCTTTGCTGGATTCTTCATCGAGCATGTACCTCGACTACAGAATATAGAAGCAGACGCTCTAGCTGGCCTCGCTGCTTCCTTGACCGTTCCTACCAATACACAGCAGTCGATTATAGTGTCTGGTCAAGAATTATTCTGTGTGAAAGATGTCTTGCATATTCATCACAGCTACGCAGCGGAAACAAATGTCGATGCTAAAGACTGAAGATTTTCCTTCATAGACTATGCTGTCTATGGAATCCTCCCTGAGGACCCGAAGGAAGCAGTATCCATCCAAAGGCGATCCTTTAGATTTTACTATGATACAGCTACTAAGATGTTGTACCGACGCTCTTACGACGGGCTACTGTTACGATGCTTGTCAGACACAGAAGCCAAACATGTACTCCGGGAGGCGCACGATGGAGTTTGTGGTGCACATCAACCAGACCCCAAATTATAAGATCGCCTTAAAAGAATGGATTATTACTGGCCTATAATGATAGCAAATGTTGTTGAATATGCAAAAAAGTATAGAGCTTGTCAGTTCCACGCCGACTTCATTCATCAACCTTCGAAGTTTCTACACCCGACGGCAACATCTTGACCATTTGAAGCCTGGGGCATGGACGTCATAGGACCAATCAGCCCGCCATCCTCCAAAGGACATCGGTTTATCCTAGCCATAACCGATTACCTCTCCAAATGGGCGAAAGCTTATACCGCTCACCGAAGTGAAGGCATCGAACGTGACTAGTTTCATCAAACATCACGTCATCTACCGCTTCGGCCTACCTCGCAGGATTATCCATGATAATGGTCCACAGTTTGCAAGCCATACATTCTTTCGGTTTTGTGATAGGAATCGAATCCAGAACGTAGCCTCTACTGCCTACAATCCAGCGACTAACGGGCTAGCAGAAGCCTTCAATAAAACCATCATAAAGCTTCTCAAGAAGTTCGTGTCGTCAAATAAGTACGATTGGAACGAGAAGCTCGATGAATATCTATGGGCCTATCGCACAACGGTCTGGACTCCAACAGGCAGTACGCCATTCTCTCTGGTTTATGGAAGCGAAGCAGTTTTTCCCCTAGAAATCTAGATTCCTTCTCTTCGGGTAGCCCTAGCCAGCGAGTTGACTACCGAAGAAAACTACCGTTTGTGACTCCAGGAGCTCGAAGCGCTAGACGAAAAATGCTTGTTAGCTCAATAGCGCATTGAGCTATACCAAGCACGCCTTTCCAGAGCCTTCAATAAAAAATTGAAGAAAATGATCTTCTAAGTCGGTGATCTAGTCTTAGCAGTGAGAAGACCGATGGTCATGACGCACAAAACAAAAGGGAAATTCCAGCCTAAATGGGAAGGTCCTTTCGTCATAGAATCGGTGTATTCTAACGGTGCGTACAGGCTAACCAAGCCCGATGGTGACTTGCTCATGATGCCTATCAATGGCAAGTTCCTGAAGAAATACTATGTGTAACCTCTTTTTGTTCACATATACTCAGTCATGTAAATGTACAGTACGATGTTTATATGATTCCAAAAAAAAATCTAATTATTATCCGTATTTCAAGAGTCTTGAATACACCCTGGATAATAGGTCCTCTAAATATTTCTCCAGTGGAATAATTTCCGTTTTTGACTCTATCCAAACTCGATCTGACGAAAACAAGTCACATCTCCATTACCTCTGAATTGTTTTCTGATAAATATTTCCCTAGTGAAATGATTATGTTTTGTCACGTTCACATAACCTCTGAGCAAAGCATTCATCAAGGATAATCACGTCCCTATTACCTCTGAATTATCCACTCCTACTTAATGTTATATATATCTTTCCACGTCCATATTACCTCTGGTCAGGTATAGAACATCCTCTGCTATTACGTCCATATTACCTCTACTAGTAGCTTCGTTCAACTTATTATCTATATTCGAATCATTCGAATATAAAATGGATAATAGGTCCACATCAAAAATTCTCCAGCGGAATACCTACCAGAGATATCCTTGCTACGTCCACATTACCTCTAGCATCGATATTTCATAAAACCATATTCATTTCTGAAAAGATTCTTTATTTTGTACTTAAACGTCTATCAAAAGACGGAAAAAGGGTACAAGAGCCCTGACGGCTAAAAAAAAGAGAGAAATAAGTTACAAAATCTACGGGATACACAAGCGGTTAATGCTGTCCCTCAGAGCAACAATCTCGGCCTCAGATTTCTCAGCAGATCGACGCCGTGCCTCTTCTTGACGAGCGGCTTCATCTTCAAAGAGGATCAGACTCTGATGCTCCCCCTACAACTTCTTCAGCTGTTCTTGTAAACGGGCAGAAGCGGTGGCAGTCATGGCAGCCTGGGACAAATAATCCTCCTGTTCAGATGTCGCCACCCTCAAGTCAGTTTTCAGCTGGGCAATCTCGTTTCTGATCTGTGCAATGTAATTGTGCTTCTCAGTGATCTGCACAGCCAGCCTGTTCTTCGAGGCAGCACGGGCCACACTCGCAGCATTGAACTGGCCATACTGGTCAGCCAGCTCACCGATCTCCTGGACAAGGGCATCATTCCTTGCCTGGAAGGTAGCCTTCTCCTTCGTAAGAGCTGCCATCAAAGCGTCGTCCTCTGTACAGAATATTGACGTCGGACTCCGCTGCTTGATGTCTCGGAACCTGGCTACCTGACCCTCCAGGTCGTTCAGAACTTTCCCCAGAGTATTGGCCCGCTTCTCATGGTTGGCTATGCTCTCGAGGGCCGCTACCGAAAATTCGACAATAGCCTTCACAGGGCCGAAGGTGACATTCCGATTCAAGACTCCAGGAAGTTTTACTTTCAATTCGTAGTAAAAAGCTCTGACAACTTCCTGGGCCACCTCTTCATCCTCGGTGGAGGTCGTCGGAGAAGAGGCTTGGAAAGTTTCTTCCACTTGTGGAAGGAACTCCTGACAAGAAGCCGAACCTGACAGGGAAAACAATATACATCAGTAACCAAAAAAAGATGGAGGAAAATATGAAAAGGTTGTAATTTTGTACCTTCGGCTTGCTCAACTCCAACTTGAGCTACGCCGTCAACCTTGGTTTCAGGCAAACCAAGAGCAGGCCCGAACTGTTCAAGGGGAATAATGTCAAGGCCCCGAGCAGCATCGGGCCTAGTTTCTTCCACAAGCTCAGCCGGAACAGGAGCGGATTCAGCAACAACCCCCTCAGCAGGCTGCTCAACCTCTCTTTCTGAAGCCAATACCGGCTCACTAACAGCTCCCTCCATAGCAGCATATTTGGAGGAGCTGAGGACAACTTCTGTCCCTTTCCCAATGGCAGAGGCTATCTTCATGGGGGGTTCTTTCCCCTTGTCTACAAGGGAACATACATATGTGGTCAGCCTCACGAGGAGCATGCAAAATCAAAGTCTAAAGATCTCATCCGAAGAGAGGCACAAAGGCAACGTACCCATAGGAGGATGAGCCGATTGGACTTGGTTCTCGTCCAGCTCTTTCATTGCAGTTCCTATTACAGACATATCTCCCACAGATATGTCATAGGAGAAACTGATCTTCTGACCATCATCAGGGTCTGGGTCCTCACCCTGTTCACTTCGTCGTTCAGGTCTTACAGCCGAAGAAGACCCGCCCTCATCCAACAGTCGAGGACGAGCAAGGGACATTGCCGCCACCTCCACCTCCTCAGAGGAGGAGGCATCTACCTCAGCTGCAACTTTGGGGTCTTGTGCAAAGGACAAACGTAAAGGTGAGAAAGCTTCTAAAGGCTTGACCAGAATGGCTACAGAGTCTAGAAGAGGGTCTACCTCCCGAATGGCGACGGCCTGTAACGTCATCTGCCGAGAAGACCTTCTGGGAGGAGGCGAGCCGGCACCCATGTCCGTAACCTTACTCCTCCGGGAAACAACCACCTTTGTCCTTTTTGGTCGCGGTACCGGCTCAGTGGGAGCCTTCCTCTTGTAAGGAACGGTAGGAAGAGGTTCTTCAGTGTTCTCCCTCCGAGGCGCTGCAACGATAGGCTCTTCAACTACAACTATCTGTTACGGTGCTACAGCTGGTTCAATTGTGGGCACGACGCCCTCTTTCTTGTCACTCCCTATTGCACATGCTCGTCCTATATCAGCAAGGGTAGGGGCAAGCTTGGTCCCCGATACAAAACTATGCTCACGGTCATACCCAGAAAGAAAGGTATTGACCTGAATGTAGAACTTAGCAACAACAAAGAGCATATGAGTGTCGGGTTTATCTTCGGGTAGGATAAAAACTACCCCTGTACATCCAGCATTATAGTAGCCCCATGCACGCGCCCCATCGATCAGACTCCCTATCGACTGGAGATGAGGACTGGGATTACCCAAGAGAAGCTGGCTATAGCCAAATTGCTATGCAAAGCGACTTGGCAAGTAATGTTCCAGAAAAACGTGGTTCCTGTTCCTAAGCACCAGATGGGAAGGCCTAATGGACTGGAGCCAACAGAATGCTCCAAGTGGGAGGCTAGTAGTGAGTGCTCCCTCATCTACTAGGGTGTCTCCCGCACGACTACTACCAGATGGAGGCGATACCCTAAAGAATTCGTAATTCTGTAGAAAATTAAAAGCCCTCCTGCAAGTAGGCACCCCTGTAACGGTCCAATTCGTGTCCCTGAACCTCCGAATGAAGGCATCTCATGCCAAAGAATCTGCCATCAGCTGGCATTCATCAACTTAGGACAATGCAGTACGAGCCACCCCATCAGATAGTGGAAGGGTAACTCAGTCCTAGCAAAGTCCTTCTTGCCTCCGGATGTTATCGCGTTCGCAATAAAATGACGCAAACCCCGTTGGATGGCACAGACCATCGCAGGAAGTAGTGCAAGACGGTGTCCAAAAGCCAGCTTTACAGCTAGAAGTATCATCCCCCGACTGATTCTCTCGACAGACCCTGAGCCGCCAGGGACTACGCAGTCGCAAAGCCATATCATCAGGAAAGTAGCGAGCACCGCCTTTTCTGACGTCCTGAATTCGGCTTGTCTGAAGTAATAATAGATCAGAGAATTTCCCTCAGGATCACCCTTATCTTCGGTATACTCAGCTCCATGAGCTGTCATCAGCTGATCTATCTCGGAGATTGTTAAAGGCTTAGGTGACGAGAAGGAGACTGAATCATTCCCCCTTCTTTGGTGAAAACGTAGTTGGTCCAAGACCTCGTATGCGAGATGGACCCTTCGGTCTTATCCTTCTTCGTAGTCTGATGACAAATAAAAAAGTGACAAAGTAACTCTTTATACACATTCCTCATATTAGAGCTCTCCTTCTCCAAGTCCAAGATCTCCGTATTATTGGGGACATATTCTGTATACGGTTCCACCCTCCAGGGAAGTTTGGACACTGCTTGTATCTCATGGAGAGCCAAACCCATCTCCCCGCCCGGAGTAAAAAAGGTGCACGTATGATGGTTGTACAGCTCTGCAGAGGAGACGAACATCGACCAATTAACCTTGATGCCGTATTGAGTAGCCCTGATGGCATAGAGAAGATCGACAGCTTTCAAAGTGGCCTCATAAGTCGAGAGCACCCATCCAGTAAGGTCACTCCAGAATAAAACGGGACGTCTCCAGCCTTCCAGCTGCATCTTCTCCTCTGGATATGACTCTTTCTTCGACAACATCAAGTTGGAGAGAGTCTCAGCAACATAAGGATGAAGATCAGTCGGGACATCGTTCAGCATAACACCCGATTGCAGCCCTCTCATGGAGTAGGATGTGGAACCCTTGACATACTTAAAAGTGTCCTTCTTTCGGTCACCAGAGTTGAACTGGATCCTGCCAGAAACAACCCCAGGCAGTTCAGGAGTCAGGTTCCATTTCATTTATCTCTGCACAACTAGATCAGCAAACGCCGACAGAGGATATTGGCAGTTCATTGACGGTAGCCCTATTCTTTGGTCATTCTATGTAGTTACCAAAGATTCTTCCAGATATATAGTCGCGTTGTCCTCAAATCCTACATTGTCACCAAATAGGAAGTACGACTTCTTCCAACAGTACGACCCTCCGAGCTTCTCGTCATTTATCATCTGCTTCAGAAAGGTTTTCTCCTGTTCAATAATGGCGATCGCCCGCTCCGTAGGCTGGTCATGACTGATCTTTGCTTGGACATCGCAGATCATGTTGGTTATAAGGCTCGTGCCGAGAATGTGGCAAGCAGAATCGAAAGGGATACCGCCCAGCTATGGGAAAAACATGTTTACTGCAAGGGACAAAAAGAAAGTCAGAATCAGGAAACTGCAAAAAAAGCTAAGTCCTGAAGACTCCTATGCGTCCAAAGGGATATGCGCCCAAAATAAGACATGTGGGCGCATAACTCTCAGACAGTACGCGGGTGCATAACATGCCACATCTTAGAGGGCTTATAATGTGGCAGCACTTGGGCACATAGGACACCACAGTGTTGGCGTATAACTTCTGTGGGCACATAGTAATGCCCACAGAAGTATGTTGCCCTAGGCGCAAGCACCCAGGCAGAAGGGAAGTTCGAGCGTCACAAATTAACGTTCGAGACTTTTTTTGAAGCATGCCCTCACCCAGAATCGGGTCCTGGACTGCCGAAGAAGCTGCCACAGGAGGAGTCACTCGGCGCAGCCCCCTTGCCCTTCGTGGATCTCTTGGCGACCTTGGGAGACATGATTCTCAAAGAAAGAAGACGAAGAGTTTTTCTGAAAAATTCAAAGAGAAAGGAATAATGAACTTTGTTTCTCCTCCAAGGGTCTATTTATAGACATGGGCTATACTATGCGCCCACCTTCTGTATGCGCCCATTTGTTGTATGTGCCCACTACAGCCTATACGCCCACGTGAAGGATCAGCTCTCTGCATACTATACGACTGTCCCTTGCTGACATGGACGACGTATGAAGGATGGACCGATTCAAATTCTGTTCTGATGAATTTGTCAATTCGAATTTTGAGGAAAATCTGAACAGTCGTATCTCCTCGACAGGCTGGCCAAATACAATATGCCCAAGGAGAGAGAGCCGTGCTATGCGTCCATTGCCTCACGAGAAGACGATCCATGCTTCTTTCAAAGTATTTTGAACTTGTTCAAGTATCGAAAACTTTGAAGGGGGTCTTGTAGAAGCAAAATTTTTTTTAGCAAATTGTACCACCCGGAGGTTTGTTACTTGACGCAGCCCAGGTGTTTGGATACTTCCAAGAAAGGCTGTTGGAGTCACAGAGAGTTCATGATGAGGCCATGAGGGAGCAAATCCAGAGGTTGCTACGTCTGCGGGATTTTGTGCTTCCAGGAGGAGAGCCTAGCTCCAAGAGGGCGAGGAGCAGTATCCAGTCCTACCCAGAGTTTGAGGAGTACCCATATATCCAGCCTATATCATCATACCCAGCCCAGTCTCCTGTCTAGCAGAGGCCAGCTGAGCCAGAGCCTATCTGTGCCTACTGTAAGAAGTCTGGACACAAGTAGAACTTCTGTAGAAAGAGACTGGGATTGTGCCTATTCTGTGGGTCAGCTGCACACTGGGTGCAGCACTGTCCTGATATACCTGCCCCAACCAGGGCCCTGCTTCCAGGAGGAAGTTCTAGTTCTCAGACCTGCATGGGCCACCACGTTGTCTTGAGACTAGTAGTTAGACTTTATTTCTGTTTTTGAGTTTTAGGTTGTATATATTCTTTCATATTCAGTAGCTGAGACCTTGTACTCTGGATAACTGCTGAGATATTATCTTAGACTGTCTGATCATCTATATTTTTCTTCAGTTCTTTATCATATCGTGCTTCTTCTTTCTTAGTTGTGATTGAGTTTATTTTCAGCTATGTCACCCCCATTTGGGGAGTATAAACTGCTTAGCTTATATTGTTAGATGTTGTGACCTACGACAGCGTTCTACCGCCGACACTGCGACGGTGTAGGCTGGGCGTTGTTACATTCTCGTACCTTCATAGTGGGTGCGGGTCGTGACACAAATGAAGCCCCATGTGCCCAAGTCGGTAAAGCCCCATGCGCCCAGTCAGTGGAACTCCATGCGCCCAGCCAACAAAGCTTCATGCGTCCAGTCAGTACAACTCCATGCGCCCAAGTCAAGTGTAGCTCCATGCGCCCAATCAGTGAAGCTTCATGCGTCCAAGACTAGCTTCCCCGAAAGGAGGGCACATAGCCTGAGACATGGCTATGCGCCCAAGCCTAACTCAGTCAAAGCCATGATCAATACGTGCACCGAAGCACACGGCCACGTCAGTCTCCACGAGCAGTCGTACACCGAAGCATGCGGCCACGTCAACCCCACGACCAACCCACGATCTCGCAGCATGTATGCACCTACGTCCTATGCGCCCAAAGCAGGACTATGCGCCCACATAAAAACCAGCATGTTTCCTAATGTGGGCGCATAACACCATTCTAGCTCAAGAACGACTATAAAAGGGGGGCCTCATCCCTCTTCAAAGGACAGAACGAAGAGCATTTTCAAGAGCCAAATTACTGCACTTTTTGCCAGTGAGCCGAGAGTTAGCAATTTTCTTAGGTTTTCTTCCACTTTTGTAATCAGAGTGTCAACGGAGTAAAGGAGCAACTGCCGCTCGATCTCCATCGTCCCATTCTCCAGAATTCTTTTTTGTACTCGGGGATCCTCAGCGCAGGATCTCTCAAGCGTACTCGATTAGTGGTGCCTTGCGCCAATAAAAGAAAATACAATATTTTCTTCTTTTTTGTGTGTGTGTCCACAATAACATGGAAACATTCATGCTAAAGAGTCTGAGATAAGTCTATAATCATGTTTGTGGATGCATCCTCAAGTCCTATTCCTCAATCTATTGCGGGATCGTAGTATAGATATCACCACAACATCACACAATTCATGAAGACTCCACCTGTACTTATGACTTCTAATGTTTGTGCCCTTCCTAATATGATAGTAAGGGAAAGATATATCCATTATGAAGATTTGTCTTGCTAGCATGAATAAATAAGGATTATGGTAGAACATAATCAAACTGGATACAAATCAAGAAGTCAAGTGAGAGTTCAAAACGAAGTCAAGGAAGGTATCAAGCATATGGATGTGATCCTATGGGTCTTTCTTATTCTATTTGCAGGCTCACGTTGGTACAGTAACGTAACCGAAGTGATTAACGTAGACCTGCATGGGCCACCACAAAAACATGTAACGCCCCAGTCCCAAAATATGTGAGACCAGGTACACGAATACATGCCAGCAGCACTTCACCAATGGGCCAAGCTATACAACAAGCCCATTAGCGAAATACTTAAGCTGAAAATCATGATAACACCAAGCAATATAACACAGTCCACAGGTATATACATCTAATCACATCTACAGAGTCCACAAAGAGATGAAGAATAAATAAGAAAATGTCTTAAATATCCAGCAATAAAAGTAATGAAGTCTGTGCGGGTAAAACATCCCGAGACCACAGAAATAGAAAGAAAGTACAAATCAACTACAAGTCTGATGAAAAGAAAAGGAAATAATGTAGCAAGACTAAATATGATTATAATATGATCACGAAAAATCCTCTGGCACTATCTCGTCCTCCTCTGCCGGTACGCCTCCGGTCTCAGCTTCCAAAACCGTAAACCTCTGGGTAGTCTTCAGCTTCGTCTAAGCCTGGGAAATAGCCAGGTCCTCAGAGGACTAGCAAGGTGTATAATATATATGCCAAGGTACAGAAATAAAAATATGAACCAAGGCAATCTACTATGTCCATCTATGTGCTATGCAAGTGAGATACTTTTCTAGAATACTAGACCCCTTCCACTATGGCTCACTAGCACCTCACAGGGCATTGTCCCCAGTACCTATGTCGTGGCACCAAGGATAATTAATTCTCGACAGTAATAATCCCTTACTCTGCTACAGAGATAAAGGTCACTAAACAACGGGCCACACGACAATAGGTCTAATATTGTAGTCAAGTTTTCCCCAATCCCCATGTCAAGAATCTAGCAATGTCAAGTCTGTACAGTCATCTCGAAAGTAAAAGCAATACTGATAAAGAAATTTGGAATGCTAACATGAGGTCAATACCATGAATAGTCATGTAAACCTCGTATCATGAATGTGTCGGTGTCCAGTGGTCGATTGTGTCAATAGACACATCAGTCTGTATATAATACCTAATGTCAATACTCGATGTCACTATCATGACATCGACACCCGTTTATAAATGGACACTAAGTATCAACGTCCTACGTCATGCAATGCTAATAAAAAATAACAAAAAAAAATAAAAGAATAATCTGTAACGAAGGCAGTGCACACTTGCCTGTAACTGCTGTCTGCGGGTAAGCCTGTCCAACTCCGGTGTCCTTGTCGATCCTCCCAAGCACACCTATAATAATACACTATATTTAATATTTTATATCAACACACCATATATAAATTATATGAGTATCTACGCTTCCTAGTTGCCATAACGTTGTTACGATACTGCATCTATTATATAAGTACATATAGGTAACAAAACCTCTCGTAAATACTTTACAATTATAATAAAATAATATATTTAAATTCTAGAATTTATCTATAAATACTTATATATTGCTATAGTTATATTTTCAATAGGGGAACCCTTTCACAAGAGGTCTTATGTCAATGCCACATATGACTTCCTCAATTCAACACATTAATTTAGTCCCAAAACAACGATTAAAATAAAATTACTAAATTTTGTAAAAATCCCAAAAATTAATTAAAATAGTATTTATAATGTTAAACCTAGCACAACATAAAGTTTAATATGGATTCATGGAGTTTTGACACTTTTGGACACAAGAAAAACAAAAATTTTCGGAGTTCGATGATACGATAAATGTCATGAATTTTTAAAAATAGCAAACAGATGCGAAACCTAACTTTTAGATATTCGTTTGAAAGGTATCGACATCTAGATTCTGAATAAAAATATAGTAAGTTAGAAACTGATTTTAGATAGGCAAAAAGTGGCCCACAACAGAATTCATCAGTTCTGGATACCCTATCGTAGAATCAACGCTAAGGACAAACCGCTTGGAACTAGGAGATCCGGCGATCAAAGATTGAAATAGACATATAGAGGTAACTTTCAGATTTTATTTGAGGAGAAACGAATAAGAAAAAGTGGATGAAACATCATCTACCAGAAGACTAACCTGCTGTGTCATTTCAGACTTCGATTCGACGGAGTTTCAGCGCAAGTAGCACGTCGTGCACCTCTCTAACGGCCGCAAGGTTGCTCCTACAGTTGCTAGGGTGAAAGGAAATATTGAGAGGGATGTCCAAGTGGTGGTGGTTGGCATAAAAATCGAGAAGAAATTATATTTTGTGAAAAAGGGGCATCGGCTAGGGTTTCAGGTTTGGAGTGGTGGCCGCTAGGTTTGGGGTGATTTGTGGAGTACGAGTGGTTATGAGAGAGGGGGATGGTTAGGGTTTGATAGGTATATATATATATTTAGTGCATGGGCTTTGGTTTGATCTAATTTGGATAGGATTTGGTTCTCCAAATCATACTATTATTAATATGTTTCCTATTTTGGTTAGATGTTTGACCAAGCCAAATATATAAGGGAATATTGCGTATGGCTGCAATTAAACCTCTAAAATTCTCTTAAATATATGTACACTTGGTTTTGGTACTCCTAGTTAGGCTCTAACTAGTAGGGTTGACTAGGTTAGTATCCGAGTAGCATTGCTAGTCAAATTGGACCCGAAAATCAATTTAATGAGTCTCATGTGCCATTTGCAAATAAGTAGCACATGGAAACTCGATTGGATGGTGCACCCTAGGCATATGCATTTTAGACTCAAAATAGATTGAAACCATATATTGGGTCATACAATTTCGATCTATGTCAAGTCCCAAAAGCAAATTGGAAGTTGGCTTACAATTACAATAAATGATCAAATGGTCTAAGTTAATCCGAAATCATGTGAAGCCAAAAGAATGTTGGGAAACAAACTTGAATGGGACACAATATATCAAACTGAAGGTGGATGAGTCTAGAATTCAATTATAGAATTGGATTCAAGAAAACAATATTTGTTGTGCTTCAAAAGTCAAAGCTATGGTAAACTACTATCATTGTCATTATTGACTTTAATATTTAAAATATCCATATAAAATAATTAAAAAAATCAGGGGGCTTACATATAGTTCCTATCTATATCTTTCTCTCTCTCTCTATCTCTCTCTCTCTCTCTATATATATATATATATATATATATATATATATATATATATATATATATATATATATAAAAAATATATATATATATATATATATATATATATATATATATATATATAGTAGTAAACTACTATATATATATGTAAACTACTATATATATATGTAAACTACTATATATATATATATATATATATATATATATATATTTTTTTTTACCTTTATTGGAAAAGAGGGTAATGAGTACTTCCGACCTCTAAGGTAACAAAGAAAATAAAGCAAACAAAACACTAATCCAATGCCCACTGCGGGATAGGCAGAAATGACGACAACCCGAAAGCGACTTCCGAAACTGCGGTTTCACCTCCCGGACCAAGAAAGCAGCACCAGCACTACGCCCCTCATAGCGACGCTTGTTCCGATTTTTCCAAAGCACCTAAATAATTGCACCAGCCAAGGATCTCCGATGGTGACTGTCCGGGCCACGCCACCACCTTTGGAGGAAGACCAAAAAATCACGGTGCATCCGAGCCTTAAAGAAACCCCGAAAGACAGACCATACCTCCAAGGCAAGACCCCCGTAGAAGGAAATATGCTGAAGTGTCTCCATATGCCCGTCCTGACAGCAATGACACTTGGATGCCATATGAAAGCCGATCTTTTGAATGTTGTCATCAGTGGGAAGTCGATTGTGGCAGACGCGCCACATCAGAATGCTCTACTTCGCTGGAATACATTTGCCCCAAATATAAGAAAATAAGGAAGAGGTTGGAAGTTGAATCCGACACAACCTCCATGCCGCTGCCAGAGAGAAAGATCCTTGCCGATCACCCCAGACAAAAGAATCAGGCACGGAGTGCAAGTCAGGTTTGCCGTAATGAGACGCCGCACTGCCTCTTTCCCAAAATGCTCCGAGATCAAAGGGAAATTCCAACCCTCGGCGGACCAGAACGATCGGATAGCAGGACCTCCATTGTCTAAATTTCTCGTCCTAGAATCTCGGATCTTTCTTCCCCTGTCCTATAGTGCCCTCACAATCACCGGTCGATGAGGATGGAACACCACCCTCCCGGCCAATCTGGCCGACCGTCGAAGCTCCCCAGTGCTACCATCCGCCGCTACCCGCCCCGGGGGATACGCCCGACACTGAGAAGTAGCCGCCACATCAGCGCCTGCCCCCCCGAAAGCCGGGGAATGGCCCACCAGCCCCCAGGCGTCATTGCCTGGGCCCGCACCCACCCCCCGCGGTCGTCTTCCCGCTCCAAGCCTGGCCCCTGTAGCCACACCATCGACTGTCGGATCAGTAACACGACCCAGCCGAGGGCCTACCAGAATCCACGCTTCATAACTTGTTGAGCCCTCACCACGGCCAAGTCTAAGAGATATATGAGGTTCCGCCAATTTCCTCCCCCGCAAAATCTGTCGCCAAATGGGAGAACACTTGGACGTCAAGAAAGCTTCGCAAGGATGACGCTTACGAAAATATTTTGATTTAAGGAACTCCACACATAGTCCCCTCCCATGCCGCAACTTTTACCATAATTTTATAGAGAAGGCATCCATAATATCCTTCAAACACTTGATCCCAAGACCCCCCTCAGATTTAGTCCGAGTAGCAAACCGCCACGCCAACCAACTCCTCTTAGCGACACCATCCTTGCTACCCCAAAAGAATGCTGTAAACATCCTCTCAATCGCCCTGATAACGGCTTTGGGTGGGCAGCATGCTGCCAATGTATACATAGGGATAGATATGAGAACATTCTTAATAAAAACCAGCTTACCCCCAGGAGATAGAATCTTGTTTTGCCATCCCATAAGCTTCGATCTTATTTTATCAAGCAGATCCCTGAACAGCCCCGCATTCCTTCTCCCGCACGTTAAAGGACAACCCAAATAATTAGGAGGCAAAGTACCGGTACAAAAACCAAATAAAGAAGAGATAGTTCGTGCACGAGCCTCGGCTAATGGAGTCGCAGTATAGAAGGCAGACTTGGAATAATTAATCTTCTGACCAGAAATAGCCTCATAACGATGCAACACCTGCTGAAGAGCTCGCAAGCCTGATATATCCCCCGAAGTGAATATAAGAACATCATCCGCGTAGGCCAGGTGCAAGATATGCGGTCCCCCTATCGGAGTATGAAAAGAAGATCTCTGATTTGTGTCTTGAAGAAGCTTGAGGTTCCGAGAAAGCACCTCCGCGGCAATAATGAATAGAGCGGGGGAAAGAGGATCCCCCTGTCGGATCCCTCTAGTCGCCGAAAAGAAATCTGTAGGAGCTCCATTGAGAAGAACCCCATACCTGATGTCCGCCAGAAGAAGATAAATGATATCACAGAAGGCTTCATTAAAGCCAAATCTCCGAAGAACTCGCAGGAGGAAATGCCAATTAACTCTGTCATAAGCCTTCTGCATGTCAAGCTTGATTGCCACGTTGCCACCATGATTGGGTTCCCTCATAGATGCCACCATGTCCTGGGCAATAATTATATTGTCAACAATCTCTCGCCCTTTAACAAAAGCACTTTGCTCCGGAGAAATAATTTTTGGAAGAAATTCCCGAACCTGCAAGCAAGAATCTTAAAAATATTCTTGTTACAGAAATTGCAAAGACTAATAGGACGAAAATCTAAAAGATTCCTGGGGTGCTCGACTTTGGGGATAAGAAATAAGAAAGTATCGGATATAGAGGCCGGAAGGCGACCACCCAAGAAAAAAGAGCCAATGGCTTCCTCCACATCAGCAGCGATAATATCCCAACAAGAAGAGAAAAATCTTCCAGAAAATCCATCCGGCCCGGCGCCACTAGACGGGTCCATCCCACGAACAATCTCCAGTAATTCCGATCTATCCGAACACCGAACAAGATCAGAATTGTCCTCCCCAGAGATAATGTTGGGAATGACATCGAGGAAGTCATCATCATCGGTAATAGACTCAGCTCAGAACCACTTAGAATAGAATAAGGAAGCCTCCGTCGCCACCTCCGCATCAGAGCCTATTTCTGTACCATCAGCACGAATAATCTTCTGGATAGCAGCCTTTCTCTGCCTACTCTGGGTGCACGCATGGAAAAATCGAGTATTCTTATCTCCTTACAGGTCCCATTTCAGTCTGGCCTTCTGTTTCTAGAAAGACTCCTCAACCTGGACCTTTTGCTTCAGTCTGGTTACAGCCTCCATCCAGGAAGCCCTACCCCTCTCCGAAGGATAAAGTTCGTACTCCTCTTTCGCCGCCAAGGCAACGTCCTCTGCCTGACGGACCTCCTGAAAAATATCTTCAAAAGTAGATCTGCTCCAGCCGGCCAGGACCTGTCCCGTCGTCTGCAAGCGCATGCCCAAACGCTCTAACGCATCATAATGCCAACAGGATTCCCAAGCCCGGGCAACCACCGTAAGGAAATCAGAGTGAGATGTCCAAAAGCCGAGGAAATGGAAACCTCGATGCTGTAAGGAAGTAACTGGCTGGCAGGATATCAAGAGAGGAGCATGATCAGATTCTGCCCGGTTGAGATGCTCGCAGGAGACCTGGACTCCATCCAGCCAGGAATCCGTCGCCAACAAACGATCAAGGCGGGATCCCTGCCGGTCAACCCCAGACTGACCATTCACCCACGTAAAAGTGCTCCCTCTGAAGCCAACATCAGATAGCCCGGCCGCCAACTGGAAGTCGAGGAAGTCCACAATGGCCAGCGTGTCAGGTGGTCGGCCTCCAAATTTCTCGTCCGAAGAAGAAATGATATTGAAGTCCCCGCCCACAACCCAAGACAAGACAAAGTCCCTAGCTTGGACGTCAAGGAGGTGCCTCCATAGACGCCTCCTCTCTTGACGTGTTCCTGCACCATGAACAACAGACAACCGTACCAGATCCGAGAAATAGCTCAGAAAAAGCTGTATCGTGATAGCCTGATCACATGAATCAATACAGTTGAGCCCAGTACCCGACTTGCTAAAACACCATATATTACCTTTTTTATTGCAACAACTAGTATCAAAACCTAACCTCAATTCATAAGAAAGGAGCTTAGAGGATATCACCTTGGGCTCAATAATAGCAAGAACCTAGATAGAGTTGGTTTGACACAAGGACCTGAGACGGCATAGAGTGGATCTGTTCGCCATCCCCTGAACATTCCAAATAAGGAAATTAACCATGGACCCTCTAGGGGTCCCGCCTATCCCGGGATGCATGTGATCGAAGAAGACGATCCGACTGAGGCGCCATCGAATTCCTTCGCTTACCAGCCGCCTTTTTGAAATGTACCATCTGCCAGCCCTCTTCATGACCCTCCGAAAGGATAATGGAAGTTCTATCTTCAGGCAACAAAAACATATCGTCCCTCGGAGAGGGATCATTACCCCAGACGCAGATGGGGCCAAGGACGGGCTCCTCCCACACCACTAAGCTGCGTTCTTCCGTGTCAGAACCATCCGCTATATATATATATATATATATATATATATATATAACTAGTATATAGTTGTTTGAGTTATTTTGAGAGTTTCCTGGGATTGGGTCTCTCTAACACCTGTAGTACCCTTTCCCAGTTACACAAGTTCACACACACACCCATGATATATATAGATTTCCCTCTTCCTTACACATATGTATGTATGTATATAGTAGATATTATATATAGTAGTTGATTGGATATATGTGTATATATATATATATATATATTTGATATTGACAAAGGATATTAGCCTATGGTTAGTGAGTTTAAAATTGACCTATAGGCTAATTAGGCATACTTTGACTAGCTAGTTGACCAAGTTGACCAAAGTCAACTGTGGGTCAAACTTGACATAGAATTGACTCTAATAGGCTTAAATTGACATGTTAACTTAAGTTTGACCAAGCCCTAGACTAATTGACTAGTTGACTTAGGTTTAACCTAGTTTGACTAGAATGGTTGACAGAGTTGACCAAGAGTTGACTTTGACCTAGAATGACCTAGAATTATGTATATTGCATTGTAAACTTCATTTATAATATATTAAACACATTGTAACCCATAATTTTCTATTTAGGACATTGTGACTTTGGTTCGGACATCTGATATTCATCAGTCTGTTAGGGTATCAGGCGAGTACATTCTCTGATAGTTCTTTCATTTACTTATTGATTACTGTATTTCATTTCTAGTTAGTTCTATTTGATTCTCTGTTACAAACATGGATTGGTATTTCTGAATTCATGTATGCGACACACATACTTTACTTGTCTAGCTTCAATTACTAGAACCACCACTCGAATCACTACAAGCATCTTCATGTTCTGGCTGGACTCGTTATCGATTTACGTGTCAAATTATGAATTCACTTGCATTTATCGGGCGGGGAAATACTTGAGTAGATATATAAATATTCCTAAATACTCGAACCACCTCCCTGTGAACTATACTCGAATGATAGCCATACCTCACCTGATCAGTGTGCGATATGCCAGATTTACCCCTAGCCGTTTACATGTCGATCTCAGTATTTCAAAACATACTTAGAGTGTTGTCTAGAATCACCACTAGAACTATCATACCAGGGTCATCACAAGGATAATTACTGGTATCACCTTACTCGAACCACCCTACTAGAAATATTGATTTGGATCACACTCGACTCATGTTGTACTAGACTCACATTGGGATCACACTTGTCTATATTATACTGTCTGGACTTATATCACCTCTATTCTAGTTCAGCTAGATTTTTATTTACAGTCTCCATTGCCATAATCTTCTGATTCATTATATTATTTCTTTTATACTTTAATTGTTGCTCTACATCATTACCTGTCCAAACTCCATGCTTCATCAATATAACTGTCTATAACTGTTTTATAGTCTTTGCCATTTACTTGGGATTTCTAGATGAGTTGTGCACGTTCCAATCCTGACTAGATACGTTGTCAAAATATTACAGATGTTTTCCCTGAGGATACATGCCCTACTTACGATGGATCCGGAGATGGATTAGCTACCTTTGGCCCCGACTCTCAGGAGTGATCGGAAGAATATATTAGTAGACTTGTTTTAGATTTTATGTTTAGAACTTGAATTGTAATAAGTTGAGATATTGACCTTGTATTTGAGTTTGTTTGAGATATTATTATTTAGTAGTTTTATTTTGTTGTTGTCGTTTAGTCTTATTAGTATAGACTTCTGTGTTATTGTCGTTTAGTCTTATTAGTACAGACTTCTATGTTATCTTATCGTGCTTAGGCTATGATTGAGTTTTATTATATCTCTACTTGTCCTCCATTCGGAGTTGAGATTTATGACAGGTATATTATATATTTGTGTAAGTTGCTAGATAGTGACCTAGTACAGCGTTCTACCGCCGATTCTGCTGTGTAGGTTGGACGCTGTTATGCACTTATACCCTTACACCGGGTGCGGATCGTGACACCTGCCAACTACTGTAATGAAGTGCTGAGTGCCGATAGGTGCTGCCAATGAGGTCGCGAGGCCAGCCAGAGCGTCAGTCTCTAAGTTTTATAGCCTAGGTACATGTTCTATGAAGAACTCGGTGAAGGTTGATATGATATCCAAGGCTGCTTTGTGGTAGGGGACCAGGTCTTTGTGGCGGACTTTGTATTATCCTCGGACCTGGTTGACAACAAGTTTTGAGTCACCGTAAGACTCGAGGTATTAAATCCCCAGCTGTCTTGCTAACTGGAGTACCATGAGGAGGGTATTGTGTTTTGCCATATTGTTAGAGCATGGTTCTGTTAGGGAATAAGCTCGTTGGATGACCAGCTTGTCGAGAGAGATCAAGACTACCCCCTCTCTTACAATAATATGATCCTTGGGTCCTGTTCTTGAAGCACCGTCGAAGAACATCTGCCAGATGGAGTTTTCTTCGACCATGTTGGACTCTGGCACCTTATCTGGAATGTCTTCATAGAGTTTGGATGACCCTAATGTAGGTGGAATGTCTTTATAGAGTTTGGATGACTTTGAAATAGGGTGTGTAGCTAAGAAGTCGACCATTGCTTGACCCTTGACAGCTTTTTGTGGGATAAATACCATATGGTGTCAATAGTAATGCCCATGTAGCTAATCAAGAATTTAGCGCTCATGGCTTTGTCATGAGGACCCTGAGCGAATTGACTCGAAAAATGACATATATCGTCTGACCCGAGACATAATGACTTGTCATCTGGATGGCAAATACCAGAGCTATACATTCTTTTTTGATAGAGTTTTACCGGTGTTCGGACCCGATCATTGTCCTACTTAGATAGTAGATAGCTTGCTTGTAGCCTGTGTCATTATTCTGAGCCAGTAAAGTGCCAAGAGAGTGATCCATTGCATGGGCATAAAGCAGAAAGGGCTTGTCTACGGTAGGTGCTACCAGTACTGGAGGACTTATAAGATAAGCTTTGATATTGTCAAATGCCTTCTGACATTCTTCTGTCCAGACGTAGGAAACCCCCTTATTCATGACTTTGGTAAAGGGTTGGCATTTTTCGAAAAGATTTGCTATAAACCTTCGAATATATGCGAGACGCCCTCATATGCCTCGAAGTTCTCTAAGGTTCTTCGACGGGTCCATGTCAAGGACGGCTTTGGTCTTCTCTGGGTCAACATGGATGTCTTTTGCAGTGATGATGAAGCCCAAGAATTTGCTACTGGAAACCCCCGAGAAGGACTTAGCGGGGTTCATCTTGAGCTGGTGGGCTCGCATAAGATCGAAGATAGTCCTCAGATCTTGTAATTAATCACCTCGTAGGCGGCTTTTGACGGCGATGTCGTCAATGTAGCATTCGATTATCTTACGAAGGTTTTGGTGGAAGATACTGCTCATAGCTCGTTAGTATGTGACATCTGCATTCTTCAAGCCAAAGGGCATCACTGTGTAACAGTAAACCCCCTTTGGAGTTCTGAATGATGTATGTTTCTCGTCTTCCAAGAATATCTTGATCTGTATGTAGCCCGAATATCCATCCATGAAGGACATTCGTTCAAAGCCTTATGTATTTTCAATCATTATGTCGGTGATCGGAAGTGGGAACTCGTCTTTCGGGCATGTGGACTTGAGGTCCCGGAAGTCGATGCAGACTTGGATCTTCCCATTCTTTTTTAGTAACGAGAACTATATTGGCTACCCAATCTGGGTGTTGTTCCTCGCTAATAAACCTACTGCCCAAGTGTTTATCGACTTCTTTATCAATGGCGTACATGATGTTAGAAAGGAAGCATCGTTGTTGCTGCTTAACAGGCCCAGCATTTAGATAAGATGTTAAGCTTGTGCATTACGATTTGTGGATCGAGCCCTGGTATGTCTTCATAGCTCCAGGCAAAGACGTCGATATATTCTTTGATAAGTTGAAACAAGGATTCCCGATCTTCTAATGCCAGGCTTTTGCTGCTGAAGATGGGTTTAGACGAGGATTCATCCCCTAAGTCGATCTGCTCGGCTTCATCTTCAGTAGGTGGTTCTCGTAGCTCGAAGCGAGATTCCTATTGTGCACCTAGGTGTTGAGCCCAGGGTTCTTCTTTGAAGAATTCTACTGCTTGATCGTCTTCTTCTTCTTCTGAGGGATGTGTGGATGTCATGTTGACTAACAACACTTTCCTGAAGATTAGGCCGATGTTGGTATCGGAATCCTAAGTTGAAGCTTCAGACGAGTGAGAGTGTATAGCTTTCTCCACTTCTGAACTTTTTGGGGTTGTCGGATGTGTAATGTAGCCTACCCCCCGTCTGGTACGATGGTAATAGTCTTGCAGTTTCCCTTTTGGAACTGGGAGCCGTAAAGGAAGACGTCGGCATTTGCTATAGTTTAGACCCTAGCCACTTTTTATGTTATAATCCATCTTTTTGATGAGGTACTTTGCTTGATCTGTGTACCTATGTACTTGTATTATACCGGTATCAGTTTTTTGCTCGACTATAGGGAGGTCTTGATGACGCTCGACTTTGTCGAAGATGATAGGTTTCTCTGGCTCCGGGGTGGAACTATATAATAGACTCGATACAAGATGACTCGATTTACATAATTGACAGTCATTATTTGTGTTTATAATGACTGAAAGGCATTATCTAGAGTATATATGGCATTCTAATATGAAAAACTAGAATAATTCAAAGACAACCTTTTATTGATAAAATACGAAATTTTGTCCCGAAAAATTATATCATCAAGAGATAGGGCATCAATATTGGCAGATATGTACTCAACTAATTTTTCGTCAGTGAGCACCGGAGTAGCCTTGGGCAATTCGGAAGAGTTCATCGTGAGTTTGACCCGTACTAGCTCTTGAGCCTGTGCTGAGAGAGATGCTGGGGCCTTCCTTCGTAGCTTGACAGTGAAGGAAGCCAACGTTTGGGGAGGTCTCCCCTTGATCCATACTTTGAGAGGGGCTTCAGCTGGCGCCTCATAGAGTGGTGCTTTCCCGTACAATTTTAGCACAAGAGGAGCCGATACTTGGGGAGGTCTCCCTTTGAGTCGTATCTTCAAAGTCAGTTGTTTTTTCAGCCAAGGGGCAGGGCCCCTTCCGTGAAGGTTGACCACGATAGGGACCGATGGCTGGGGAGGTTTTCCCTTGAGTTGCACCTTTAGAGGGATACTGGTCATTATTTCTGCTTCAGTGTCGGCCTCTGCTTTATCGTCTGCATCGTTGGCTTCATCGTCCAAATGAATTGATTTGTATAGATCAATATCAGTAAAAAAGGCCTCAATCCCTCTGAAGGGATCGACATCAGCAAACTATGTCCTGACTATGCCGTTGGTGGACACATATTTTATGTATTGGGGGAGAGTAGATGGCACCACCATGTATTCGTGTATCCATGGGCGCCCCAACATGATGTTGTAATTAACGTCCGCATCCACAACATTGTCCGTCTGGAGATCATCGATATGACATTTCAGGCAGATTTTTCCTATCGGTTCACTCTTATTAGCGTTGAAGCCGCTGATTGTAGTATGGGATGCTGTCAGGCGATGCATCGGGATCCCCAATGTCTGGAGCAGGGTCCATGGGTTGATGCTAAGGAAAGACCCAAGGTTAATCTGGATCCAATCTACGTTGATGGCACCGACACCCTGTGTAATACAACGATCTGTTGTGTCGGTTGTTCTTGAGTAGCATGTCTTGTTGGGTGAAGGTGATGTTGGGGATGATTTCCCCTATGCTGTGGCAGTACGAACATGATGTTGGATCTTCTTCAGGCTGCTTGACCTGACTGATAAAGGACTCAGCATCCTTCAGCGCTTCACAGAGAGCCTTCCGAGTATCTTTGGATAGCCGGAGGAGCTCGAATAGTGATAGTCGAGCTGGAGTACTAGCGAGCTGCGCCAGTATATCAAAGTTGTAGGGTTTAGCCAGCCCCGCAGCATTGTCTTTTCGTAGAGGCCTGTCAAAACGAGCCTCTTTCTGCTTTTGTTTGTCGACTGCTGGAGGTTGGGATGGACCCTTCCCTTGGACAGCCATAGTGGTGACATGAGGTATCATTCGACCGGAGCCTCCACTTGCTGTACGTTATGTTGTGAACGTGTCTGGACAATAAGGGATTCCCTAGGGGAGGAAGTGACCATGCGACATGACTTGGTCTTCTTGCCTTTGGTTGTAGAGGTAGGATGTACCCCCGGTTGAGCCAATTCTGAGACTAGGTCTGGGTGGACCCACATGATCTCTCCTCGGGACGTTGTAAGTGGTATTAGCCTACTCACATTGTCACAAGTTAGTAGAAGATTGATTACTTCCATTATCACCTTTGGGATGGGGACGACGCCATCTTAAGCTTCAGTAGGTGGCAAGGTACCAAACTGGAGTGACACCATGTTGGCCGAGACTATCTTCTTTTCATAATCAAAGGAGAGGACGTTCGTTTTGATCATGCATTGTATATAGTTCTTCAAGATGTAGCAGTCTCGAGTCGGATGGGCGACGAACCGATGGTAGTGACAGTACCTCGAGTCGCCTACCCTATCAACCTCGTCGGGACACTTTGGATCGGACTTTTTTGCTTTGCTTTAGCATCTCGTAGAGTTGTAGGGTATCTTCGTTATTGAAGGAGTACACCTCCTTCAGTCTTAGTACAGGCGGTGGTTTCTGAGTGGGCCCTTGTGTACTTTTTGAGGCATTGAAAGTCAATGCCTGCTTTCTTTTCGGCTCGCACCCATTACTGTTGTTGGCGGCGCGCTTCCCCTTGTCATCGAACGCAGGAAAGCTAACCCCGAAAGACGTGCATCGCGTGCCTTCTTTTCAGTGCTTTCAGCACCGATGATTAGCGAACTCCAATCTGGAGGTTGGGCAGAGTCGAGCCAGAGTTTGATTGCAGGCGTCATATTCATGCTGCAGGAATCGATCAACACATGTTCTGGTATACCCAAAGGTAACCTTAAGCATGCCTGCCGGAAGCGCTCGATAAAAGCTCGAACAGTCTTTCTCCTTCTAGACCACTTCTATCAGGGATGACATTGTCATATCCTTTCCTCCGTCATAGAATCGGTCAAAAAATAGATGCATTAAGTCGTGGAAAGAGGATATACAGTTGTCAGAAAGACTGCAGTACCATTTGTAGGTGACTCCCTTCAACGCCCCCAACGAACAAACTTGTAAGCAAGGCATCTTCCTTCGGAAGATGTCCTATCACAGAGTAGAAGTAGGTCAGATATCGATGGGGAGACTCATTCCCATCAAATGGCGTCAATATTTGTGGTTTATATTTGGAAAGATAAACCACTTTGTTCCATTCGGAAGGATAAGCTTGCCGAATCCCGAGCTTCCGGCATTCCTCATATTTATTTTGTGCTTCAAAACGATTGCGCAAATCTCTTACCATCTCAACCAACTCCTCTGTAGAGCTAGGAGTAGGTGAGGAAGGTAAAGTGTGAAGCTTGATACCCGAAAGAGTTGACGTATGAGGTACGGTGTGATGATTTGTTCCCGAATATACCCATTTAGGGGGTATACTAGACTCTCCATTAGCCCCAGGATCAGGACTGGTAGATGTAGGTGCCCTTTGAGAAGTCAGAGTATTCATTATCTCAAACACCATTTGGGTTAAGGTTTGCATGGTGGTGGAGAGGGTCTTGAGGCCATCTTCCAAGGTATCCATGTGCCGTACAAGATCCAAAGTTGAAGCTTCGATATCTTCTTCGTCGCCACCCCTTGCCATGTAGACGAGCATGATATAGGTAGAAGTGGATTGATCGGTCGATGCTTCACTTTTGGTCTCACTTTCTTGTGGAAAGATTGGCCTAAGGGCTTCTTCTTTCGATACTTCGTACTGGCTACCCCTAGCTACATCGGTGTCAATTCCTTGGTGAATACCCTCATCTTCGACCGAGGGGTTGTCATGGACATTCGGGGTCTGATCACCCCAGCTTGCATCGTTGCTGAAGCCTGCCTTCTCAATCGAGTATTCTGGAACACCCCGATTGGCGAGACTACTACTTTGCTTTTCTTCGGTCAGCTTTTCAATAGACCAGCTGAAAGTCAAGAAATTGGTGGTGTTTGCTTTTCTCCCTGATGCATGGGAGTTAGAGACGACATGGAACGAGGCGACCGAGTTTACCGTCTCGTTGTCGATTGGCACTCTTTTTTTGAGGCGATGTCGGGTAGGTGTAGCTGGTTGTAGTCGCTGGAATACGGACCGCCTTGGTGGTGCAGCCGTTGCTTTGCAACAGCCATAATTGATGGTGACCATGATACAAGTACGCTCCAGAAGGGGCACATTGTGTACGGAGGTCATCTCTTCCGATCTACGTCTTTGAGTGATCATATTGCGTAGGTCGTGTAAAGAGAGTTTCATATTCGCACCCATTTTAGGCACATGACAGTGCCAAGTGCCGGGGTTGTTATGTGAATGCTGCACCCCCAGATCCAATGCATGACATGCACCCAGATCATTGGTGGGAGAACCACATATATTACGACTTGAACCCACTTCATGTGTACAGCTAACATGGGCGCATGGGTTCGAAGCCGCAAAATTTGCCCCGCCCAGCTTGGTTCCATGTGTAGGGGATGCGCCAAAGTGGAAGGGGACTTCGAGAGTTGACTCATTGCTGGTAAAAAGGCACCCGAGTCGACTCTGTACAGCTTACCATCAGCTGCACACATGACTTTTAGTACACATTTATGGTTCGCTGCTGGCATAACACATTTGAGGTGCATGACCCATGCTGCCTTGGACATCTTCCTACTAGCCCGTAAAGGTGTATAGTACTCAGAATCCAATTCATCCTCACCGTGATAGCGAGCGACTTTATCGAAGACAGATGTTTTCTCCTGCACACCAGAGCTCATGTGCGGGGGGTTGGCTACACCCTTGTTCCGTCGGCACATCTTCTTCGACTAGAAAGAAGAAGGTTGGGAGCTACAATCAATGTCGTGCTTCCCTGGCAGATGCGCTACACTAGTGGCAACATCTTGTTTGCTAAAAATAACAGCAGGAAAGGAGGACTGTGGTGGCACATACCCTTCAGTGGTGGTGCCCGACGTATCAACTTTGCACTCCCAGACTTGGCGGGACTTTTTCGGCTTTGGCAGCTGCTTCAAAGGACTCACGTTGCCTTTAGAGATGAACTCCTCATACGCCTGCTGATCGAGGGGTACCACAAGCATCTTGTGGAAGGAACCGATCTTGTTGTTTTCAGACTGTGACACAACCTTCTCGTTAGAAGAAAAAGTAGTCTCCAGCAGAGCCGCTAGCTTGTTTGCCATTAAAACAAATTATTTGAAGTTAACTTTCTATTTAATTACAAACAGAATAGAGTAGAATATGGGATTTAGATGTAATCCTAGGAGTACACTTTTGTTTTTATCTGGGAACCATAGCGATGGAGCGAGTAGTAATTCTTTGACTCCATTGACGATCTGACAACGATCTCGAACTCTCTCAAGGTCTGGGTTGTTCTGGAACGAGCAGTGACTTGAAGAGGATGGAAACTCTTGCAAGTTCTCCGAATGCTGAAGTGGTTGGAAAATGTTCAATAAGTGGAACTTCGAGCTTGGAGAGTGGGAGTTGAAATGAAGGAATGCTCCTTCTATTTATAGGCAGCAGAATGATCTTCTTATGTGCGCATATACGATATGCGCCTAGAGAACTTGCACGTAGGGATGCCACGTGGCTGACTTCGTTGGGCGCATGGACGATGAGGTAGGAAGCTGGAGTTGAATCTGTTTGAACTGTACTGATGAGCTGAGAAGGAGCTGACACGTGATAGTTGTGGAGATTCGGTTGTTACTGAGATCTTGGGTGGCTAGCATCCATTCGTAGGCAGAACTGAGTTAATGACACATGGCATGTGTTCATGGCTCAAAGATCTCAGATTTGGTGGGAGATGATCTGTCAGGATGCGTCTAGGATCTGGCGCATGAGAAGACTTGGTTAATAACTTTTAGGGGTCAAAAACAAGTATGGGCGCATGGCTTTCGAGGCACATTCAGAGCTTTGGGTGCATGGCTACGGAGGCGCATGCAGAGTTTTTGGGCACATTGATGCGGAGGCACATGCGGGTGATTTGTCAACCACGTGGCGGGGCACAGCTGTAACCGACAAAAATGAGTAATGATGGGGCTGACGTGGCGGCTCTTCGTTTTCTGCAAAAGCTGTCAACTGTTAAGTCTTGAGACACGTGCTGCCGACTCTGTCACATAGCATTAAATGCTTGATCGATGACGAGCTTAGGTGGGCGCATATGTCTGTGATTCACTAGGCGCATTCATTTGTGCTTCATAGGGTGTATTCTGTACGAAGCGTATGGTACTGCTGGGTGCATGTGCTACGTGGCGCATCTCTTTGGTCAGCTTTGTCGAGTCTTTCAAGACTCGATTTGATGATTTCTTTGACTTAGCTGAATTTGAGGCAATAGATTCATCACCATTAATGTAAGTAATTGCACTGATTTAAGGAAAGTTGCCACTTGGCGCATGGGTTTGATTTGTCCTGGACTATAAATAGCTTTGTGAAACGAAGTTTGTTTCTCGTTTTTCACACGACTTCTCGACGAAGATGAACTCGACTGATCCACCTTCTTGGCAAGATGTTGCACTGTAGATTGTGGATCTCCCTGTTCGAATAAATTTTGACGATGAACTCCTTCATAAGACTGTGATGCATTGGGAGAGCGATGGACATAACAGCTTATGTTCGAACCCCTTGTCTGCAGTGTTCTTCTACAAGATGGCGTTGGGTGCCTGTTGCATCCAAGTATCATGGTCGTCGTGTTTCGAATTTTGTTATGCTGGAAGAGCCACCAGGTTCGGGTTGATTGCCAACCTACGTTCTGCTCAATAAGTGCTTCATTAGCCGAAGCACCCGTGCGTTGACGAGGAAGTGATTCGCCTGATGAGGAGGAGTGATGTGCCTACACTGAGACGTCAGAGTGACGTGTCTAGCCGAGACATCAAAATGATGCGTCTAGCTGTAGTTTAGGCTTTTTCTTTATAGTAGATTTTTGTTGTAACAAAGAGTTTAGACATGTAATAGACATTTTACATGGAATAAACAATCAATCTTCATGTGCCTCTTCTACTTGTTGTCTTCTGAATGATGTGCCAACATTCTGTCTTTGAATTCTTTAGCGCATGATGTGTTGGAACACATGGCATTTTGGAGCGCATAGGAATTCTGACCTTTAGATGCGCCTGAAATTCCATGCTTCTACACTTCTATTCAAGATTATATCTTAGGCATAGGGTTGCATAGATTAGTCTAGTAATCTTAGGGTCTCTCGTTTGGGTCAAATCCTATAATGTACTCTATTCTAACTACCATCTTAGGGGAATATCTATAAAATTCTACCCACCTTAGCTATTTATCTGGTCTTGTGAAGCTTGGAATCATATCTTTCTAAAATAAAAAAATTCCATAAATAATGGTTCTTCACTGCTAGGTCTAGCCCTAAATATATAGCTTATCAGGCCATTATATTCATAACAAACTCCCTAAAATCTACCACAAGGGGGTCCTATTTTCTTAACGCGCTACAACAAACACCAAGTTTAATAGCCTGGCCTCTCAAATCGTATAGTGGGTCAAAAGGGTTGGGTCGAGGTCGAGCCTCCAATTTAGGTTGGAATGGTCAACCCTAGGCTTGAATGTTGTGCTGTAAAAAAAATAGTGCACGAAGAGATGCGTTTAAGTGGGACATGATAGGCATAATTAAAGGTGGACTCGTCTAGGTCATGTATATAAAATTTATTTGAAGGTAATATCTAGTCTTGCGCTCCAAATGTCAAAGTCACAGTAGCGGATATCATATGGTCTGATTAGAAAGTGGGTGTCATGAACTACTGAATTATTAGCTTATTTGGAATGAAGAATTTCCCAATTACTCACAAATATAGGAAAACCCTAAAATTTGTGAGGTCCTACAATCTAGCTACCATGGAACCCTAGGTTATCGAAACTAAATGGTAGTACTACATAGAAGGATAAGAAAGTTATTTTGTATGAAATCAATTAGGACTATACATAAGGAGCATTAAGTCATAGTGACTTGATCAAGAAAATTTTAGTAGGTAGGGACTGGTACCTACCATGATATGGATATTATATTTACGAAGGTGCAAAAAAATAAAGATTTATCCATAGTGTGGCTCGACGTAAGGAGCATTAAGCATTAAGTCATAGTGACTTGATCATAGTGCACTACAGAAATATATAGAAGATATAAACTAGAGAAATGCACTAAAATAAGGTAAATTTTAAAATGCAAGATAAAGCACAAAATCGTGTGATTCTTAAATGAACATCCAGAAATAGTCATGAGCAAGACATTTAATAAATACTTTCTCTCAACATTCCAACTTAAAGATGTAAACAAATAACTATCAAAAGTTAGGAATCATCAATATATATAAATCTATTTATCTCAAATGGGCAAACATGGAAAGACAAAAACCAATTAAAAACATGTACCCATAATATCAACCAAAAATAAAAAAAATTGATCAAAAAAGTCTTCAAGACAGGAGATAATTGATTAAAAAAGAGATACACAAATTTGTCAGAAGAATCAATAGTGAAAACATGAGTTAAGCATAAGTTTGAAGATAACAAGTATAATTAAATAATCTTCAAATTAATATAAAACTCGAGCTTTACTAATATGCCCCTAAAAAGACTTTTATACAAACTTTATATCAATATAAGAGATACATGAACAACATATAAATAGAAATTTAATGTATAAAGTCATGTATCCTTAATGAATATTTGAAAAGTTATCACAATTCAAAATACGTATAAATATGCTTTATTAGGCAAAGACAAGAAAAATAACTTTTGGTGATGGTTTTTCTCCGTCACCAAAGGGTTTAGTTAACAGTTTCCCTTCCGTTGGCTAGGCCAGTGTTAGCAAAAGTCCCCACTTTAGTTGACTGTTGCTGAATGACTTTAGTTGACAGGTTTTAGCAGTTAACTAAAATTACTTTAGTTGACGGGTTTTAGTCGTCAACTAAACCCAGTTTTGGGCCGTCAATATTGGTGCATACTTTTCCTAACGCTGGCCTAACTGACAGTTAATGATCGTCAACATGGATCCTCTTTTTGTTGACGTTTCTTAGTCGTCAAGAGACCCTGTTTATTAATTCCATTTATGTTGCCGACGTTACGAGATCTTCGCATAATATCAAATCCAGAAATCCATAATATAAATTCTAGAATCTCTCACAAACATCAAATAATTTACAAGCACATTTTATTAACAAAACAAACTTGTTCTTAGATTCAACCAGTTCTTTTGTTCAGTTAAGCAACAAAAAGATAAACTTTGTTCACAGATCACACTTGTACATGATATACCAACCCCATTTCATATTAACTAATTCCACAACAGAATAAAATACCCTTAACGGAAGCCCATAGCTTCACAAACCATATCGCAACCGAAGCCCGCAGTTTCACAAACCATTATTAATCGAGAATCCCTGTAGCCAATTGAAAACACATTGTTAGTATTGGACTAGTATCAATAAATAAATATTTGAACAAATACTGATACAATATCATTGTTAGTATTGGACTGGTATAAATCACATATAGATTGAACAAAGAAATATTTGATACAATATCATCAACAAGGACTGATACAACAAGTAGGTGATGCAATAATGTACATGACAGAAATATATAAACATGAACTGCTACTAAGGTTTAAACCAAAGCCAAGCCCATTCTATTTGTGATACTAAAACAAAATCAAGTATCGAGGCTCTCAAAGTTGTATTTCTATTACTATAAAATTAATAAATGAAAATGAAGTAGTTAATGGTGGGGTTACCATTATCCTTTTTCTTGTTTGTGTTCCTAAGAAAAAGAATTTCTCTATTTCATTTTTCGAGCTATCAAAAAAAGGGCGTGGAAACACATAGGAACTCTTGAATAGAAATTGAAAAGAGATGTAGCTCAAGTTCCTTCGGAAAAGGTAAGATCTTCGGCGCAAGAAGAAGGGGTGATCCATATCATCTTGATACATGTTGGCCCATTCCATGGTCATACCCGATTTTAATAATCGACATAAACTTAAGTCAATACACAAAATATACGAACTTTTGCTAATCATTTAAGGTCTTGTGAAATCAATATCAACAAGCGTACTACTACATCAGCAAGCACGTAACTCATCATTCTGAAGCTTATTTCCATTGGAATCTAGTCTGAGTCATTTTACAATTTATTATGTATTTTATCTTTATTGAGTCTAGGATATAAATTGTAAGATCGACTGGATAATACTGGCTTAGGTTAATCGTAGTCCACTTTTCTATACATCCTACCCATCCATAGTTCACCTACCAAAAAGTTTATTTCCATACTGCAACAGAATTTGACAAATGTCTTATATTTTTACTGAGACAGAACTCAAACCGAGTTCAGCCCGAGTTCGGTCCGAACTCTCACCGAGTTCGGTCAGTTTGAAATTAAATATTTGTTGCCTCCATATCTGCATACAATATTCATTTGTAAAATCTTTGCATCAGAACTCTGCCCGAATTCTGCCCGAGTTCGGTCCTAGAAAACACCTATAAATAGAAGAGAATTTCTCATTCCAAATCACTCAATTAATTTCATCTTCTCTTCTCTCTGCAATAAGTATTTTCATCCGATCAAAATCTTTCATATCACACCTACACTTCTCTTAGCCAAAAGCCAGTAATATCTATTCGATCTAGAGTCTTTTGGTTCTCAAGAGTTGTAAAAAGGTTGTTCAAAGTACAAAAACTATCTTTGTTGTGGAGCCGATCGTGCGCTCGTCACCAAGCACAGTGTTGTAAAGTTTGTCGTGTACTTGTCACCAAGCACGGTGTTGTAAGAGACTACAAGCTCTCAATTAGCTTATGCCTTAGTGGATTAACATCGAGCAAGAGTACTCGAGACTAGATTAGTCCTCTCAGAGGGATTCCAGTATACATCACTGTGTCACTGAGTTTGATCTCTCTATCTCTTGCTATATTTATTTACTGTCTCTTATTCACTGCCATAGTTATCTATTTATAATTTTTAATTGGTGATTATTTTCTGCTGCACTCACACTCACTCTATTCACCCCTCCTCTAGAGGTGCTCAACGATCCTACAATTGGTATCAGAGGAGGTTATATTCTAATATAACAAACCTCAGAGAGTATATATGGCAGCCATGAAATCAATATTCAACGGTGAAGGGCAATCCACAAATAGACATCCACTATTTGATGGTACAAACTATACCTACTGGAAAACACGGATGACATTCTTTTTAAAGTCTCTTGACTTTGATCTTTGGTCTATAGTAGTCGACGGTTATAAGAAACCGGCACCTACAGTAGTTGATGGCCTACTTGTAGACAAGCGTCATGACAAATATACAGAGGCTAAAAAAGTAAAGGCTATTCTAGATGTTCGTGCCATCAACGCACTGTTCTGTGCAATTGACAAAACAGAATCCAACAGAGTTTCAACCGGTAAGACGTCTCACGAGATTTAGAAACTTCTTGAGGTAGCTCATGAAGGTACTTCCCAAGTGAAGGAATCCAAAATCAGTAGACTAATACAGGAGTATGAATCTTTAAAGATGAGATCCGGTGAGTCAATTAAACAGATGTTCACATGTTTCCTTGATATTACTAATCCTTTGCAATCTCTTGGTAAGGATTACAGTAATCATGAGAACATCAGAAAAGTGCTACGGGCTCTTACCAAGAACTGGAATCTAAAGGAACAACAATCATTGAAGGAAACGATCTCACCACCATGTCTCTGGAAACACTGATGGGCAAGCTGATGACACATGAGCTTGATCTGTAAGAGTTTGAAGAAGCAACCACAAACGAAAAATCTATCGCCTTTAAAGCTCAAGCCAGAAAATCTACATGCAATAATTCTGAGGAAGAATCATCAAGTGGTTATGAACAAGCCCTATTAGTGAAGAACTTCAAAAAATTCCTAAAGTTTGAGAAATCAAACAGAAGGAAGAGAGATATCCAAGAAAGCAATGAAGATGAAACAATATGCTTCAGATGCAAGAAATCAGGACAAATGAGAAGGACTGTCCAACTTCGAAGAAAAATAGTCTATACGATAGATCAAGATCAAACAGAAAAGCAACAACCAGTCTAAAGTATGCAAACACAAGTATCTGGCATGAAACCAATGCTAGTGATACAGAGGAAGAAGACAGACCCTGCAAAAATGCCAATGTCTGTTTTATGGCTTTTGATAAGGTATCCTCAAACCCTTTATATGATGATTTTACTTTCGATGAATTAGAAAATGCCTTCAGCGAACTACTTGAAGAACACAGAAATGTGCTTGACAAGTATAAGCAATCTCGAAAAGAGATTAAGGCATACACAACCGAGATAGCTAGACTATCCAGTCTTATTGAAGACATTAAAGAGATGTCTACTACCGGTAACACGAAAGAGATAGCCAAGCTTAAAGTAGACTATCAAGGGGCTATCATCAAAGTTGATAAGAAAAAAAGAGACTATGTCAAAATACAAGAGTTATATGACATAGAGAAGAAGAAGCATTTGGTCACAGAACAAAGACTCATAGACATGACTGCTAAATATTAAGAGTCTTTTACGGTTTCTAAAAAGTTAGAAATTAAGTTAGGCAAACAGGCAATACCTGTGACACAGCCTAAGTTTAGTCATAATGCTAAGCATACACCTAAGAGGAATAAAATTCAGAAAGCACGAAAGAAACACGATTATCACTATGCTTTCACTTATAGGTTTTCAAAAAAACCAAATAGGCATGTCAACACAGTTTCCACTAACACTGTTTCAAAATTCACTTGCACATATTGTGGTACTCATGGACACATATCACAGTATTGTTTAGCAAAAAAACTTGTTGAAAATCGCACATTATTTTGGAGACCAAAGACTAATCAATATGGACCCTTCAGTAAATGGGTACCAAAGGATTTATCTACTTGTTTTGTAGGTGGACCCTCAACCCTCTCATGCTAAAAGCAAGTGGATCCTCGATAGCGGATGTTCGCGGCATATGATTGGTGATGCATCTTTGTTCGCCACGCTATCGATGAAGAAAGAAGGATACGTCTCCTTCGAAAATAATCTGAGAGGTGCTATCATTGGCAATAGCACTATTTGTATATCTCCTTATCGTGTAATAAAATACGTTTGTCTAGTTACAGAATTAAAACATAACTATTAAGCATAAGTCATTTAGCTGATAATAGTTTTGGTATCAACTTTGTAAAAGACAAATATACCATTTATGATATGTCATCTGGTAATCCCGTATATGAAGGAATTAGAGAAGACATCATTTATGTTTTCTTTCTGGAGAGTACTAATAATGCAGGAAGATACCTAGTAGCAAATCTAGATGAAAGCTGGCTATAGCATATGAGACTAGGACATGCTAATATGGACACTATCTCACGACTGAGCACTAAGAAGCTGGTAAAAGGACTCCCTGAAATTCTATTCAAGAGAGATATGGTATGTACTGACTGTCAAAAGGAATAAAGCACATAGGCCTACATTTAAATCCATCAACAATGTAAGTACTTCTAGACCTTTGCAGTTGATACATATGGATTTATTTGGTCCTAGTAGAGTCGCTAGTCTTGGCGGTAAGCTCTACGCATTTGTTTTTGTTGATGATTTCTCTCGTTTTACTTGGGTTTACTTTGAACAAAAGTGATGCTATTTTTGAATTTCAATTATTTTGTAAAAAGTTACAAAATGAAAAAGGCTTCATGATTACTCGTATCTGAAGTGATCATGGCGACGAATTCGTAAATACTGATTTTAAAACGTTTTATGATGATAGTGGATACTATCATGAATTCTCTTGTCCTAGAACTCCTCAACAGAATGGTGTTATGGAGCGGAAGAACCATACTCTAAGCAAGATGGCTAGAGTCATGCTAAATCAGCATAATTTTCCTAAATATTTTTGGACAGAAGCTGTTAGCACAGCCTGTCATGTTTTAAATAGGGTGTTAATTCAACCCATCTCAAAGAGAACACCTTATGAACTTTTGTTCGGAAGGATTCCAAACATTTCTTATTTCAAAGTTTTTGGATGTTGTTGTTTTATCATGAACACCAAGGACAACTTGGGTAAGTTTGACTCTAAAGCAGATGAAGGAATATTTCTCGGATATGCTGCTAAGAGTAAGAGATATAGAATTTTCAATAAAAGGTCTATAATTGTTGAAGAATCTATTCACGTTACTTTTGATGAGCTCAATAGTCACAGATCTAGCGACAGTGATGATGAAGGTGTACAAGCAAAAACCGATAAGAGTCCTGTGAAAGATCTGACTGATAAATTTGAATCATTGAAGTTCTTACCATATCATCCAGAGACACTCATTATAGGTGATGTATCAAAAGGTGTAAGTACATGCTCCTCTCTTAGAGATTCTGAAATAGCA
This sequence comes from Iris pallida, assembly GCA_029216955.1. Lineage (NCBI taxonomy): Eukaryota > Viridiplantae > Streptophyta > Magnoliopsida > Asparagales > Iridaceae > Iris > Iris pallida. The sequence continues at coordinate 37,110,386 of JANAVB010021798.1, forward strand.
GCAAATGTAGCTTTCATTTCTCAAATATAACCTAAGAATATAGAAGATGCCTTTAATGATGAGTTTTGGATTAATGTCATGCAAGAGGAACTTAATCAATTTGAGAGAAACCAAGTTTGGAAACTCGTTCCTAAACCTATTGGTCAATCGATAATTAGTACCAAATAGGTGTTCCAAAATAAACTAAGTGAAGATGGATAAGTTCTACGCAACAAAGTACGTCTAGTGGCACAAGGTTATAATCAAGAAGAAGGTATTAATTATGATGAGACATATGCTCCTGTTGCTAGACTAGAAGCTATCCGCATGTTTTGTGCATTTGCCTGTTTTAATGATTTTAAATTATTTCAAATGGACGTAAAAAGTACATTTTTGAACGAATTTCTAAAAGAAAAAGTTTTTATGAAACAACCCCCTGGCTTTGAAGATTTTCAAAAACCTGATCTCGTCTTCAAGCTTAAGAAAGCACTCTATGGACTCAAACAGGCACCTCAGGCTTGGTATGAACGTCTAAGTGCGTTCTTACTTGATAATGGTTTTTCAAAAGGAAGAATTGATACGACTTTGTTTATCAAATCTTTAGATGATGACATTTTTCTTGTGCAAATATACATTGATGACATTATATTTGGTTCTACTAATGAAAAACTTTGTCAAGAGTTCGCTAAGTATATACAGAGTGAATTTGAGATGAGTATGATGGGAGAGCTGAACTTCTTCCTAGGACTCTAGATCAAACAACACCAAAGGGAACATTCATCAATCAAGCCAAATATACGAAGGACATACTGAAAAAGTACGACTTCGATAATGTAAAGCCTACCGGAACTCCAATGGCTACATCTACAAAGCTTGACACTGATGAAAGTGGCAAACCTGTCGACCAGCGTAAGTATCGAGATATGATTGGTAGCTTATTATATTTAACTACTAGTCGCCCTGATATTATGTTCAGTGTTTGCATTTGTGCACGATACCTGGCAAATCCTAAGGAATCACACCTAAGTGCGTTAAGCGTATCTTTCGATACCTTAAGGGAACTTCTACAGTCGGTTTGTGGTATCCTAAAACCAAATCCTTTGACCTGATAGGTTACTCAGATGCAGATTTTGTAGGATGCAAAGTAGATCGTAAAAGTACCAGCAGTACGTATCATTTTCTAGGAAAGGCCTTAATCTCATAGTTTAGCAAGAAACAAATTCTGTAGCATTATCAACTAATAAGGCTGAGTATATCGCCACAGGACGTTGTTGTGCTCAAATTTTGTAGATGAAGCAATCCCTAGAAGACTACAATCTATACTATACTAAGATTCCTATTTACTGTGATAACGCTAGCACTATTAACCTGACTAAGAACCATGCATGTCACTTATGCACAAAATACATTAAAATTCGTCATCAATTTTTACGTGATCACCAACAACACAGGGACATCTGCCTAGAGTTTATTGACACAAATCATCAACTAGCAGACATTTTCACAAAACCACTGGCTGAAGACCGATTTAACATTATAAGGCGAGAGCTCGACATACTTGAATTTTTAGATTCATAATGTTGTATGTTTATTAAATTTATTTTATAACTCAAAACTTTGTAATTTATTAACAAACATTATTTTGGGTATAAGCCGAAAGGGTCCTTCTGTCATACAGGTGTAAATAGCTTGAAGCAACACGGTGCACTAGTCTTCGGACTACTGCTAGCTGGGATCCGGCCCCTACAGCTAACCCAAAGTAATAGAAGTTATTAAATGAAGAAGTACAAGAGTTATAAATTCAAAATTTTAAACAAACACTGTATTTATGATATTGGAAATACAAGCAGCCGAACTCAGATCGAACTCTGACCGAGTTCGGACCGAGTTCGGTCGGCGCTGTGCGGATTTCCAGAACTGAACAGTCGGCCCTAGCCCTATATATTCATCATCTTCCTTTCACTTTTTTTCATCCTTCTACCGAGAAATACCCACCTATACTCCAAAGAACTTCTCCTCCTCCTTCCTTTCAAGCTTTCTCAGGAGTCTAGTGGGCCATCCTCTCCACCATTTTTCTCCTCTTAGAAGGTATTCTATTCTCTTTTCCTTCTCATCCGTGGCACCTAAGCACCAAAAGAGAAAGGTTGATTCCTTACAAGCAGGATCATCCTCCTCTGACTATGTTCACACTAATATTTTTAGTCCAGCTCGACCTACGGGATCTAATAATTATGATTCCGGTCTCTTCTCCGATAGGGAATTTTATGACCTTTGGTTTGACTCATTTTCTGGTCGTAGAATTTGTGCTGGAGCACGTGTAAACTTTACCATCTTTTTTGAATATGCTCCCACTTTCAACCGTCTCAGCTTTCGTGATTTTTTTGAAGTAGCTGAGAACTGTAGAAGTATGGAAAAATATAAATAAATTCCTATGCGGCCAGAAAATCAGCCCCATGCGGCTCATAGCTGAAGGAGCCTTCATACGGCTCAAAAGGCTCGAGAGCTTCATGCGGCTCACAAAAAATGAAGAGGAAGCCACGTGGCCTCAAACAGCGGGCCATAAATGCTCTGATAGTTGGCTCATTAATTTCCCTGACACGGTGGCAGCCCTGACAATGCCGGATTGACAGCTCTGACATAAAGTAGAAATGATGACCCTCGACGTGCTCCTAGAGAGACGAGGAAACTATTTACAGCTGGCACGATCCATTTCCAAAACTCTTTATGCGGTTCAGTTACAAGGACGTCTATGCGGCTCAGTCGCAAGGGTCTCCATGCGACTCAGTTGCAAGGGCCTTCATGCGGCTCAGTCGCAAGGGCCTCCATACGGCCCAGATTAAAGGACGTCCATGCGGCTCAAACTAAAGGACGTCCATGCGGCTCAAACTAAATGACGTCCATGCGGCTTAAATTAGAGGACGTCCATGCGGCTCAAAATAAAGGACGTCCATGCGGTTCAGAGTGAAGGACTTCCATGCGGCTCAAATTAAAGGGCGTCCATGCGGTTCAGATTGAAGGACTTCCATGCAGCTCAGATCAAAGGACTTCCATGCAGTTCGGTTAAAGGCCATGCTCATACAGCTCGCAACAGTTGGGACATATGGCAGGAATTAATTAAATCCCAACAATTCAGATTTGTGGCAATCAACATAACATGCAGTTGGGACACGTGGCAAGAGATTGACTAAGATTTATTCACTCAGATTTGCTGATATCAACAAATCACCACGATGTATATTTGTTGCAATCAACATTAAATGCCCATGCAGATTTGGTGCAATCCACATTAACTGCCCAGATTTGTTACAATCAATATTGACGGCTCAGATTAATTTCCAACAAATAAGATCAAGGCAAATCGTAACCAATCCCTAAACCGCCTACTTTTTAAGGAGCAATCATTACCATCCCTACTTATCATACCCCACTCTTATAAATAGTAAGTGGCCATTTCCTTGCAAAGGAGGGGCAGAGATGAAGGAGAGCAGACAGAAAAATACAGAGGCACGCACAAAGAAAGCAGGGGCGCACAGAAGAGTCTCTCCACACATCCTGAGAGCATTTCTTCATCAGAGCCAAGGCTACGTCCGATTGTCCAAGGAGTAAGGCAGAGTTGATAGCACTTTCCCGAGCCTCTACCGTCACCCCTCCCAGAAAAAACTAAACAATTATACTTAGATTGCTGTACCTAGGTTTTCGTCCCTAGGCTTTCTTTGTACGAGCGAGTTTGTGTTGTAAAGTAAAAGTCCAGTCCTCCCATAAAACTGTTCTGTTCTTTTATAATCAATGGCAAACACGATGGCGACTCTGCTGGGGACTAACTTCTCTATGGCTGAGGAGTTGGTGACGCAATCGGACGCAGCCAAATTTGGCTCCACTCAACTGATGCTGGTCGTCCGCTTCGACCAACAGGTGTTTGAAGAAATGCTCTCCGACGGGAGCGCTTGCCCGGTCCAGAAGCGAGCCCGTACGAAAAAGGCTCACAGGAAGTGGAGGCCCAAATCATTTGCTCCTCCCCAAGCTCTGGAAGAAATGCTCCATGCTACCCAAAATGGCGGGGAAGACTCTCAAGCGGCCCCACTTCAGGCCATAGAGGACTCTGTTGTCCCCAAGTCCGGCAGAGGAAAATACTACGATGCTGGACTTGCAGGGGCAAAGAGGAACTCTATAGAGTCCAAGAAGAAGCCGCATAAGGGCGCCAGCCACATGAAAACTCATGCGACCATAGAAGCCAGCCGCATGCAGAAGGCTCATGCGGCCAGAACTTCAAACCGCATGAAGGAGGCTCATGCGGCCACGACTGCCAGCCGCATGCAGACTGCTTATGCAGCTACCGCTCCTAGCCGCATACAGAAGGGTCATGCGGCCACACATGCCAGCCGCATACTGATAGCCTGCATGGCCACCAAACCCAGCCGCATACCATCTGCTCCATGCGTGTCACGGTCAGTCTTTGACCGCCTCTCATGCGATCCTGACCTTAGAGGCCCTCAGGAGGTTGTGCCAAACTCTGGAACGCACCACTTGGACTCTTCCTACTATGCACTCTCGGGTGCTAGAGGGAAGAAGTCTAGGACAGCGTGGGCTCATCGAGCTCAGTCAGCTGTCCCAACTTCTGACTATCAGGGCGTCCCACTGACTATTACACGGACCCCTAATAGAAAGTTGTATAAAACTATCCGTGTCCAGCGCCCGACGGCCAACGAACGAGGTAGTTATCAAGAATCTCCCAACAATGATCAAGGGCAAGTACTCGTACTACCCCCACATCAGGGAGCAGGCAGGATGCCAACACACTCATGTGTTCAGGGCTCCCAGGCCCGTAAAGCGAGTGACTTGCGCAACGTGATTCTTCATGAACGCAAGGAAAGAGTCAAAAACTTGGTATACAGAGAATCCTTTAATGGACATCACAGCACTTAAGTCATGATCAACTGCTGCTGCAGCAACGCGGCCACACAAGAGGAGCGGTAATCCATCTTCCAACGACTGTAACACCCGAGCTCAGGAGATGAGGCACTTCTCGTCGCCTCCTGCAATTCTTTTCAGATGATCCCTGGCAGCGGGAGAGGGAAGAAAACAAATGTCTCCAGCCCGAAAATCTCAACGGAGAAACTCTCTTCTAAGCGGTTGTCCACGACCGTTACATGAGAAGTTTTCCAAGGTACTCGCTCAAAGACGAAGTCTGCCACACTTGGAGATTCGTCGTCCATATTTTTGGGAGGTGCTGGAGCCGGGGGTAGCACTCCTTCGAACATCTACGACAATCCGGTATTCCAAGAAGATAATCCAGGGGAAACAGTTCCCCAACAGATGAAGCAGGTTCAGACGTCCCCGAAGACGTCCGTAACTCTCAAGACGAGGCAAGCTCTGAAGCTGGGAGAACCACCCCTTCTGAGTCTGAATCAGAGGAGAACATTCCCACATACCCTGACGACTTCTCTGTACAAGGGTATGACTCAGAGGGCACGTTCTCAACCGTTCCTTCCATCTCTCCTCATATGAAGATGGTGTTCATGACGGACAGCAACCAAGACAGTCCCAGTGATTGCCAATGCATCGATACTCTGGAGGCCATATTGCATCCCTTGGTCAAGTCCGTAGACGAGATCAAAGCGGCCCGTCCAACTCTGCAAGGAAGGATGCCTGGCCAAACAAGCTTGGGTCCCGCGGTCAATATAGATTCGAACTCAGCTGGACTAAACCCGGGTGATAATCCTCCTGAAATATCGGCTCCCACGGCTGCAGACGAGGCCAGGAAGGCAAGAATAGAAGTCCAGGAGCTCTGATCCATGTTCCACGCCCGAAAAACTTGCCAGGACCTCAGGATACGACAACCGTATCCTGCTGCATGGAGAGATGTTCCCTTCCCACTAAGATATAAATCATTTAACATCAATTTGTATGATAGAAAGACATATGCAAGCAGGTACATCACCTACTTCGAAGTCACAACCAACCATCTGCCTCATGACGACGCCATCCTTACGCGATTGTTCATTGGAGCGTTGGAAGGGGTCGCCTTCGACTGGTACCACAACTTGTCGGACAACTGCATCCATTCCTTCGCCGGCTTCAAATGTACATTTCTGGAGAGGTTCTACGAAGTAGGACAAGATATGACGATGTCTACCCTCATGGACGTTGTTCAAGGAGAAAAGGAGCTGACAAGGAACTATATCGAGCGGTTTCGCCAAACCGCGATGAAGTTGCCTTCCGGTAACCCTTATTCCTCCTTAATTGAAATTTGCCAAAAGAGGCTGCTTCCCACAATCAGCCTCTGGATGGGTGAAAGTCAGTTTAAGGACTAGAAGACGTTCATCATCAGTGCCAATGGCGCAGAAGACAAGTTGAAGAAAGCTCGCCAACTGGGATTGCACATCTCGGAGGGAGTGGACAAGGGTAAATGCCCTAATGCCAACAACAACAACAACGACGGTAATTCCTCCAACAACCGAAACAACAAGGGCAAGCAGGCTATGGTGGCCGACACAGCTTCGAAGCCCGAACCGAAGCCGGCAGAAAAGCAGTGGCCTCAGATGACCTACTCCTTCGAGGACGGCCATGTCAAGCCCATCCTAGACATGCTCATACAAGGGGGTCAAATTCAGCTCCCTCCCCCAAGGCGTGAATCTCGTCCTGCAGAGATGGAGAGCCCCAAGTACTGCCACTACCATCGTTATGTCCACCATGCTACACAAGACTGCTACCAACTGAAGCGATACTTCCAGCATCTCATCGATTCTAAGGTCCTGGCCATTGATTTCGAAGAGGTTACCGTGGCAGCAAACATAGTGTCAGTACAATTCGACAGCTTCCCTCTGACAAAGACTCAAGATGGCGTAGTACCCGTCCCCAGAGCAAAGATGGAGGTCGCTAACCTTCCACCTCCCAGAGACCAGGCTGCTGGTCTAGTGCCCCTTACCACATCATGAGGGGAGGTCATGTGGGTCCATCCGGACTTGGTACCTGAAATGACTCAGTCCGCACCACCCTCCACTAGCAAGAAGAAGAGCGGGAAAGTCAAATCATGCCACAAAATCTCGGCAGAGGTCGAAGAAGCTACGGCTGTTGTTACCCGATCCGGTGCACAAACTCAACATCTACGGGTAATTCGACTGAAGATCATCAGCCGGCGGCTGCTGATGCTCCAGAACCTTCTCAGCCTTCGACGACCGACAAGCTTAGGCCGACGGAGACTCGTTTTGACAATCCGCTCCAAAGAGAGGCCCCTCATGGGCTGGAGAGGCCCTACAACTTTGACATCTTGGCACAATTGGCCAACATACTGGCCAAGTTGTTATTATACGAGCTCCTGAGACTCTCTAAAGATGTTCGCGTCGCACTAAGCGAGGCACTACAGAGTGCCGATGCATATCTGGCTCAATCCAATCTCACTGGAGAGAGCTCGCCTACAGATCTCCAGGACATCTCTTGTGCAGACACGATGCCCAACATTGTCTTCACTCTGCAGGATATGCTTATCAAGACCAACCTGCACGATCGCCCTCTATATTATACTAGGTACATTGGCGATATCAAGGTGGATCGGATGCATATTGACCCCGGTTCTTTCATAAGCACATCCCGAAGAGCCTGCTACACTATCTACGCATCCCAATGCATCGCCTGACGTCGACAAGCACTGCCATTAGCGGTTTTAATTCAGGCAGAAGCTATCCGATTAGGAAGATTCGTTTAAAATGCCAAATTGACGATCTTCAATCAGAAGTGACCTGTTATGTCATAGATGCGGATACTTCCTACAATATTCTCCTATGCCTTCCTTAGATACATGATTACATAATCGTGCCTTCCATACTGCACCAGTACTTCAAGTACGTCGATAAGCACAACTTTATGAGGACAGAATTTGCTGACATTGATCTCTTTAAAGGGATCGAATCCTACTACTCTGACTCATGCTTGTACGAGAAGTCGAAAAGGCACTTTGTCGAAGAAGATACTCAAGCTCCAACTGAGGTGGCAACTGGATCGGAAAAACCTATGACGATCCACCTCCAAGCCCGTAAACCTGGCAAAACTGCACCACTTACAGCCACTCTGCGTAAGGATGCAATCAGCCTCTCTACACAAGAGGGGCAGATGATAATCCGACTGCCAAGGTCTGGCCAAGCGCCAAGACCCACGACAGAGCCACTGACAATCAAGCTGCCTAGAGCTAGCCAGCAACAAACAGGGAAGCTCAATCCCTCCATCAAGCCGATAATGATTCGCCTTCCCAAAATGAATCGACAGCCGAACGCTAAGCCGGGGACTGCCAGCCGATAATTCCCCGCCCAGCTCCGAGCACCAAACTGGGGGTCGCCAGTATGCCAACGACTCCATGTTCTGCTCCACCTATGGATCCTATGATGATTAAGCTGCCCAAGTCATCCTCTCAGTCTTCATTAACACAGGGGGTGGCTGAAGAAGAGTCAGAGCTGGCCAAGTATGTGGCTGTTCACACTGATGTTCCATCCGCAGATGATGTAATCCCACTGGAAAAGATACCTTACTTCGTCAATAAAGGGCTATCTTTGAACTACCTCGAGCTTGATAAGCTTGGTACAATGTATGCTATGGAACACGGTATAGGCACCCACCTACACACACAGGTGACAAATATCTACATCGCAAACCAACTTACTCCAGTGGAAGACGCTTACCACATAGTCGAGGGGGAGGACCATCCAATCATCTTCGGCCGAAAGAATGATCTACAACCCGTCAGGATAGAAGAAGTTGATCTCGAAACCCGATACCGGAAGACTACCCCTTTATCTGTATAGTTTTCGATCCAAGTACCTCATGCAAAAACAGGGGTATGATCTGGTAACTACGCCAGGCTTGAACTACGGTACTGGACAGCGATTACCCTTACAATTGCCGGTCCCTACTGGAAAACTACGAGATTACTACAACAAAACCAGATGTGGGCTAGGTTATGTTACACCTACAACGACCCCTGAAAGCTCAGATGAGGAATACGACTGGCATTCACACTCAACCGGATCACCAACTTCCGATTTGGATGTCAGCATCGGGGACGTATTCAGGCAAGTCTTGTCCGTCAATATGGCATTCGCAGACGCCTATGAAGAAGATAAAGACATTCCTGAACTTCTTGAGTTAGAGCCGTGGGCACAACAGCTAGATGCACAATAGGAGAAACGGTTCGAACAAAGAAAGACTCCCACCGAAGATGAGGTTGTGCAAGTTGACCTCGGTAATGAGTCCTCTCTAAAGCCCATCTTCGTCAGCAAAAATCTGACAGACGAAGAGCGAGAATCGCTACTGTAACTTGTCAGAGAATACATCGACGTGTTCGCCTGGAGCTACGAAGATATGCCAGGACTGAACCCCGAGGTTGTACTTTACAAACTCAATATTCGTCCGGATGCAAAACCGGTCAAGCAACAGAAATGACGGTTCCGCCCCGACATCATGAATGCCATTGAAGCTGAGGTCAACAAACTGATAGCTAGCAGCTTCATCCGCAAGGAACAACACCCAGACTGGGTAGCCAATATAGTGCCAGTCCTCAAGAAGAATAGAAAAATCTGAATCTACATCGACTTCCGGAACCTGAATGAGGCGTGTCCTAAGGATGAGTTCTTCCTCCCTATCACAGACATCGTGATTGATAACACCTGCGACTTCGAGCGTATGTCATTCATGGATGGTTTCTCGGGGTACAACCAAATCAAGATGTTCCCTGATGACGAAAAGCATACATCATTCCGAAAACCAATTGGCACATACTGCTACACAGTCATGCCTTTCGATTTAAAGAATATTGGCGCCACCTATCAAAGAGCTATGAGCACCATCTTTAGTGACCACTTACGCAAGTCAGTGGAATGCTACGTTGATGACATCGCCGTCAAGAGCCGCTCTAAGAAAGATCATCTGCATGATCTAAGGACAGTGTTCGACCTGATACGAGCGCACAATTTGAAGATAAATCCCACAAAATCCTTCTTGGGCGTATCCAGCGGGAAGTTCTTGGGTTTTATCATTACGTCCTAGGGTATCCACATAGACCCTGAGAAGACGAAGGCAGTCATGGAGATGGGTCCTCGGAGATATCTCCGTAAACTTCGAAGCCTTCAAGGGAGGCTGGCCTACATCAGAAGGTTTATCTCTAACCTCTCCGGATGATGCCAGCTATTCACCTACCTCATGAAGAAGGGCGTTTCATTCATATGGGATGAGGAATGCCAGTGTGCCTTCGACAGCATCAAAGAATATCTATCAAACCCTCCAGTCTTGTTAGCCCCGATTGCTGGAAGACCATTCCTGCTCTATGTGCGAGCGATGGAACATTCTCTCGGTGCTCTGCTAGCAAAAAATAATGATGAAGGCCATGAGTAAGCTATATACTACCTCAGTCGAAAGATGATGGAGCCAGAGTACAGGTACACTGCCGTAGAGAAGAAGTGCCTTGCTCTAGTATTCGCCATTCAGAAGACGCGACACTACGTCACGGGACAAACCATACACGTGATATCACGAGTCAACCCTCTCAGGGTCCTCATGACCAAACTAGGGGCACTCAGCTCTTGCCTTGCTACCTGGACGATATTATTGTCTCCATATGACATGATCTTCGTCCCACATAAGGTCGTCAAAGGTCAAACTCTGGCAGACTTTTTAGCAGCCCATCCAGGCTCGAAAACAACCAGAATATACGAAGAGATACCAGATGAGGTCGCCAATTCAAATGCTGTCTCCCATGACGCCATTTGGAAAATGTTCTTCAACGGCGCTTCGAGAACTAGGCCCAAGGGCAATATCGTCGCTGGAGTCGGAGTGGTGCTAATTTCTTCCTCCGGGCTGGTGATCAATCGGCTTACTCCCTCACAGAGCCCTGTTCAAACAATGTGGCCAAGTATGATGCTTTGGTCATTGGCCTCCGACTTGCAAAGGAGCTGGGGGTAGAGTATTTTGAAGCATACGACGAATCACAGTTAATCGTCAATCAGATCCTGGGTTCATACGAGGTTCGCCATGAAGATATGATCCCTTATCACCAAATAGCGATCGACATCATCTCGTCCTTGGAAGGATTCTTCATAGAAGATGTTTCCAGACTCCAGAATATTGAGGCGTATGCCCTAGCAGGCCTGGCCGCTTCCCTAGCAGTGCCGAATTATGCTCATCATCAGGTTAACATAATAGGCCGTGAATTGGTCTATCCCAAGAATAATGTTCAATGCGTTGAGAGTTACTCCGCTCTGGCAGTCGACGAAGCACCAGACTGGAGATAACCATTCATCGACTTCGTAGTCTACGACATTCTGCCAGAGAATCCGGGGGAAGCCACTTATATCAGAAGACGCTCCCTCAGGTTCTTTTACGTTACAGAGACGAAAATGCTGTATCGGTGATCATACGATGGATTACTACTTCCGTGTCTGTCAAATACAGAAGCCAAGGAAGCTGTACGCGAAGCTCACGATGGCATCTGCGGTGCCCATCAGCCTGGCCCAAAATTGTAAGACCGCCTTCGCAGAATGGGCTATTACTGGCCCACGATGGTAGCAGATGTGATAGACTATGCAAGAAAGTACACGGCCTGTCAAGTCCACGCAGATTTTATTCACCAGCCATCCGAGTTCCTACATCCGACGGTGGTATCCTGGCCATTCGAAGCATAGGGAATGGACATCATTGGTCCGACCACTCCACCTTCGTCCAGAGGACACCGCTTCATACTTGCAATCACAGATTACTTCTCCAAATGGGCAGAAGCTGTTCTGCTTACAGAAGTGAAGACATCAAACATGATCAGCTTCCTCAAGCATCACGTAATCTACCGCTATGGACTGCCCCGAAGGATCATCTACGGCAATGGTCCGCAGTTCGCAAGCCACGCCCTCTATCGATTCTGTGACAAACACCGAATCCAGAATGTTGCTTCAATGCCGTACAATCTGGCAGCAAATGGGTTGGCAGAAGCATTCAATAAAATTATAATCAAGATGCACAAGAAGTTCGTGTCCTCAAACAAACGCGATTGGAATAAGAAGCTTGGCGAATGCTTATGGGCGTACCGTACTCCAGTACGAACGGCCACTGGGAACACACCATTCTCTCTGGTGTATGGAAGTGAGGCAGTTCTTCCATTAGAGACTCAGATCCCTTCGCTCCGTGTCGCCCACACCTACCGATTGACGACGGAGGATAATCACCACTGCCGATTACAAGAGTTGGAGGCTCTAGATGAGAAGCGCTTGTTAGCTCAACAACGAATCGAGCTGTACCAATCACGTGTCTCGGGAGCTTTCAATAAGAAGGTTAAAATCAGAACATTCCAAATGGGCGATCTCGTTCTGGCGGTTCGGAGGCCGATGGTTATGACTCACAAAACCGTCGGCAAATTCCAACCAAAGTGGGAAGGCCCATTTGTTATCGATGCTGTATTCTCCAATGGTGCTTACCGCCTCGCAAAATAAAATGGAGACTTGTTCATGTTGCCCATCAACGACAAATTTCTGAAGAAGTATTATGTCTAAAATGACATCCTCTAAATCTTCCAGATTGTTGAGTTATGTACCCTCTGGTACCGCTGAACTTACAATCTGACTCCAAATCTCCCAGATTGTTGAGTTATGTACCCTTTGGTACTGCTGAACTTACACTCTGACTCCAGATCTCCTAGATTGTCGAGTTATGTACCCGCAGGTACCGCTGAACTTATATTCTGGTCACTTCAGATGAATCTATATCGCATCTTCTAGGTAGTAAGTCATGTATGATCATACCTCTGAACTTTCTTCCTAATAGAGCTCCTCCCTCATGATCCAATACCCGCACTTTCAGTGCATAAAAAGGGTAACAGATCCACAAATTTCTCGGAACAACCAAGTCGATGTTACCACTGAGTTGTTTTTACTTCCATCAAAAACAAACCACCCCTCACGTAGAACTTCCACGTCCTTATTACCTCTTAGTTGTTCTATGTACCCTTCATGGAGCCCACTCCTACCACGTCCTCATTACCTCTGAGTAGGAAGGCTCCATTGAAGAAACCCTCATATTTACCACGTCCTTATTACCTCTGAGTAAGTATGTTGGTTCTCTCTCGTCTTATTATCCGTATCCAGAACCAGGGTACGCCAAGGATAATAGGTCCAAAAAAGTCTCCTATTAGGGCAACTACTGCAAGCAAAGAATGGAGCGAATGTATTCTGTTCATTCAAAATCAGTTATATTCACATTACTACATCTCATGAGCAAGCCAAAAAAGTTCTCCATTGTTTCATTCGGACAAGAAGAAAAAAGATTACATTGATGTCCAAAAGAAGTGAAACATAAACTACAGCTAAAGACAGACATAAATATCAAGATAAAAGATGGACATTTATAGGAACCTACGAATACTAGTTGTGGGGGCACATATACCATTCCCTCGACCATTTTACAGATGAAGGATCTATTTGAGTAAGATCCTCGTCTGGGACAGGAGGGTCAAGACTCCCAATACTACCACCCTCAGACTGGGGCTCCTCCTTTACATCAACTTTAATGTTGGGAGTGTTTCCCTCCCCTATAAGCGCCAGCTCTTCTTCTTGTTTCTTTATTTTTGGTATCACCTCCTCCTTAATGTATGATGACTCTTGTTTAATGAAAGGAGGCAGTATCTCCTCCTTCACAACGATCTCAGCCTTCGGCAGGGATGCTGCAAGAATCAAAGATAAAAGAAACATAGTTAGAAGATGGCCAGGTGAAACCAACTTTGTGTTCCGGGGCTTATGCGGCTCTATATTGGCGGGGCCTTATGCGGCTCGGCCTAGCGCAGCCTCACGCGGCCAAGTTCAGAGGAGCTTATGCGGTTCTGTTTAGTGGGGGTCTCATGTGGCCGAATTCAAATGAGCTTATGCGGCTTTGTTTAGCGGAATCTCATGCAGTTCTGTTTAATGGAGTCTCACGCGGCCAAGTTCAAATGAGCTTATGCAGATCTGTTTAGTGGGGCTTATGTGGCACAGTTCAGATAAGCTTATGCGGCTCTATTCCGTTGGAGCTTATGCGGTCCAATATATCAGGAGCTCATGCGGTTCTATTTCAGTGAGACTTCATGCGGTTTAGTTTTAAAGGTGCTTATGCGGCCCAGTCATTCTCATGCGGCTCAAACATGGAGTACCCCACGCGGCTCGGACATGAGAAGTTCATGCGGCCCATACAACAAATACGGCTTCACCGTACTAAAAGAAAAGGCTTGTACATAAAACATGCAACAGAGCCATCTTTGTTAGGGTTTTTGAAGCATACGATCCTCCACGTAATTCTTACCAGCAATAGAAGGGTGGGCGTCAGGATGAACTGTGGGCGCCTCAGTCGATGAAGAAGCCGCTCCCTTACCCTTCGCCGCAGAGGAAGCCTTGGAAACTTTGGGGGCCATTGTTGATCGGTGATCGAGAGAGAAGACGACAGCAAGAAAAGCTTGAGAAAGAAAAGAAAGTAAAGAGTCCCTCTCTTCCAAAAACCCCATATTTATAGGCTGAAGGGGGGCGTGAGGATCAAGGGACGCTTCGCATAACGTGCCACTTAGAAAACAAGGCCAACTATTGGGTTTCTAACCCCTGCATGCAAAACGATTAATCCTAATTATTAAGGCAAAATCTAAATATTTAAAGCTGACTCTTGGGATCCAATCCAAAAAGACGGCTTCAAATCAAAACGAATCAAGAGCAATAATAAGACACCCACGTGGCATAAGACCATTATGCGGCTAAGAAGTCTATGCAGCCAGAGCGATCCATACTGTCCGAGCGATCCATGCGGCCAGAAGATCCCATGCGGCCAAAGAAGTCTATGCGGCAGGAAGAGCTTATGCAGACATATCCATGCTTCTTATTCAAAGTATTTCAATTTTACAAATTGAAAACTTTGAAGGGGGTCTTGTAGAAGCATAGAAAAATATAAATAAATTCCTATACGACCAGAAAATCAGCCCCATGCGGCTCATAGCTGAAGGAGCCTTCATGCGGCTCAAAAGGCTCGAGAGCTTCATGCGGCTCACAAAAAATGAAGGGGAAGCCACGTGGCCTCATGCAGCGGGCCATAAATGCTCTGAGTAGTTGGCTCATTAATTGCCCTGATACAGTAGCAGCCCTGATAATGGCAGATTGATAGCTTTAACATAAAGTAGAAATAATGGCCCTCGACGTGCTCCTAGAGAGACGAGGAAACTTATTACAGCTGGCACGATCCATTTCCAAAACTCTTTATGCAGTTCAGTTGCAAGACGTCTATGCGGCTCAGTTACAAGGGTCTCCATGCGGCTCAGTTGTAAGGGCCTTCATGCGGCTCAGTCGTATGGGCCTCCATGCGGCGCAGATTAAAGGACGTCCATGTGGCCCAAACTAAAGGACGTCCATGCGGCTCAAATTAGAGGACGTCTATGCAGCTCAAATTAAAGGACGTCCATGCGGTTCAGAGTGAAGGACTTCCATGCGACTCAAATTAAAGGACGTCCATGCGATTCTGAGTGAAGGACTTCCATGCGGCTCAGATCAAAGGACTCCCATGCAGTTTGGTTAAAGGCCATGCTCATGTGGCTCGTAACAGTTGGGACACGTGGCATGAATTAATTAAATCCCAACAATTCAGATTTGTGACAATCAACATAACAGACAGTTGGGACACGTGGCAAGAGATTGACTAAGATTTATTCACTCAGATTTGCTGATAATAACAAATCATCACGATGCAGATTTGTTGCAATCAATATTAACTGCCCATGCAGATTTAGTGCAATCCACATTAACTGCCCAGATTTGTTACAATCAATATTGACGGCTCAGATTAATTTCCAACAAATAAGATCAAGGCAAATCGTAGCCAATCCCTAAACCGCCCACTTTTCAAGGAGCAATCATTGCAAGTCCTACTTATCACACCCCACTCTTATAAATAGCAAGGGGACATTCCCTTGCAAAGGAGGGGCATGGAGGAAGGAGAGCAGACAGAAAAACACAGAGGTACGCACAAAGAAAGCGGCGGCGCACAGAAGAGTCTTTCCACCCATCCCGAGAGCATTTCTTCATCAGAGCCAAGGCTACGTCCGATCGTCCAAGGAGTAAGGCAGAGTTGATAGCACTTTTCCGAGCCTCTACCGTCACCCCCCAGAAAAAACTAAATAATTGTACTTAGATTGCTGTACCTAGGTTTTCGTCCCTAGGCTTTCTTTGTACGAGCGAGTTTGTGTTGTGAAGCAAAAGTCCAGTCCTCCCATAAAATTGTTCTGTTCTTTTAAAATCAACGGCAAACAAGAACATTTATGATAATGTTGTCTGTATGTTTTACTGCAGACTGCAAGTAAAAGATAACGGCAACTTCTATTCATGTATTACTGGAAAAGAACTAGAGTTCAATGCCACCGACATCAGTGAATATTTTTATGTTCCTGATGTAGATGAAGCTTTAGTAGACATTCATCATATTCAATTCCCTGAAGGTGTCACCTTTGTTTCCTTCTAAATTAAAACTTCTATGAACTCCATAGGTTTGTATTCTCTGTTCTTCTTCCAAAGAAGGGATCCTCTGATGAGATTACCTTTATGGAATTGTCAGCCATGTACCACATATACTTTGGCATTCCATTTCTGTTCCTAAGACTATGATGGCTTGGATGCTTAACTGCAGAAATGCAGGACGCAACCTTGTCTACCCTATGTATTTGGCTTCTATCTTTATATCCTACTCCACCTTTGCCTCCTGGTGCTGAGCCTGTCATGATGCTGACCCCGAGGCTCCTCCTGCTGCTGCTGCTTCAACTCCTGCTCCGGGTTTTGACCCTGGCTTCTATCAGTGCTTTGATGATTTCGTTGGCCTCTCAGCGCAACGACATCAAGGCTATCTTGATTCAGAGTTCCGCCATATCACCCAGGCTCAGGTGTTGTGGAACAACATTGTTGATCTTCACTGGAGTCTCTCTCATGACCCCTCACATCCAGTTACCATAATTCATCACCCCAGCTTCCCTGGACCCAGGTTTGACGATGAGACGACATTTCCTCACTTTGATCCTACTGCTGCATATTTTCCACCGGATGCTCCTGGAGGTGACGAAACTCCGATGTGATGAGGTCTTGAGCCAGTGGATTTTGGATAGAGTCTGATAGATAATGATATCTGATATAGTTTTTTATGTCTAAACTTTACAGTTAGACATTTATTATGCATGATATTTTCAGTATTCCACTACTAGTTGTTTCTATTATGCACTTGCTATTTGTGGCAATGTTGTTATTTAGTTCTCTCTCTAGTATTACTTTGTCTGTTTGATGAACATTGTTGGCTTTACATATTACGGGGGAGTCAAAACCATTTTTTTTATTGACAAAGGAGGAGAAAGAACGCAATACTAAAATCAATAATCGAAGAAAGAATACCAAAACCATTTTTCAGGTAATTTTATTTTGTTCTATTTAGATATATTTTGGTATAGACTCAAGTTTATCAATTATCAAAATGGGGGAGATTGTTGGCCCAATCTATGGGTATACCCGATTTTAATAATCGACATAAACTTAAGTCAATACACAAAATACACGAACTGCTGCTAATCATTTCATGTCTTGTGAAATCAATATCAACAAGCGTACTACTACATCAGCAATCACGTAAATCATCATTATGAAACTTATTTTCATTGGAATCTAGTTCGAGTCATTTTATAATTCATTATGTATTTTATCTTTATTGAGTCTAGGATATAAATTGTAAGATCGACTGGATAATACTGGTTTAGGTTAATCATAGTCCACTTTTCTATACAGCCTACCCATCCATAGTTCACCTACCAAAAAGTTCATTTCCATTCTGCAACAGAATTTGACAAATGTCTTACATTTTTACTGAGACAGAACTCAAACCGAATTTGGCCCGAGTTCGATCCGAACTCTAACCGAGTTCGATCAGTTTGAATTTAAATATTTGTTGCCTCCAAATCTGCATACAACGTTCATTTGCGAAAACTTTACATCAGAACTCTGCTCGAATTCTCCCCGAGTTCGGTCCTAGAAAATACTTATAAATAGAAAAGAATTTCTCATTCCAAATCACTCAATCAATTTCATCTTCTCTTCTCTCTTCAATAAGTATTTTCATCCGATCAAAATATTTCATATCGTACCTACACTTCTCTTAGCCAAAACCCAGTAATATATATTCGATCTAGAGTCTTTTGGTTCTCAAGAGTTGTAAAGAGGTTGTTCAAAGTACAGAAACTATCTTTGTTGTGGAGCCGGTCGTGCGCTCGTTACCAAGCACGGTGTTGTGAAGTTGGTCGTGTACTTGTCACCAAACACGGTGTTGTAAGAGACTGCAAGCTCTCAATTAGCTTGTGCCTTAGTGGATTAACATCAAGCAAGAGTACTCGAGACTGGAGTAGTCCTCTCAGAGGGATACCAGTATACGTCGCTATGTCAATGAGTTTGATCTCTCTATCTCTTGCTATATTTATTTATTGTCTCTTATTCACTGCCATAGTTATATGTTTATAATTTTAAATTGGTGATTATTTTCTGCTGCACTCGTACTCACTCTATTCATCCTCCCTCTAGAGGTACTTAACGGTCCTACAATACAGTGTCTTAGCACAAATAAAACTAAAGACCGAACTATAAATAATTGACTGAAACAAAAGTAATTTAGGACTGAAACTATTAGCAAACAGGAACTTAAACCAACATCCCAAGGACTGATATTAAATGTCCACTGACTGAAACATCCCCTTCTCATTTACCCAGTAAACTGAATTGTTACTAAGAATGATAAGTAGGGACTAAACTATATGTAATTTGGGGACTGAACAGTGACTGATATAAGAAAAAGTAGAGCCCCTACCCCCTCTTCACTGTAACTTGATTGACATGAAGGTAAAGGGCTGAACTAAAGAAATGGGACCGTATAAATCAACAAGGACTAATGCAGTTTAGTATACTGACTGAAGCTAAACCCATGAAGACTGATACCATTGGTAATTCCCCCTTCACACATTAGTTAACAATAAACAAAATCATGGACTGATACCATGATGACTGATACCCATGATGACTGCTAGTATCAAAGTCCATTTGAATTACAAGTTAGAACTCTGATACACACTGCTGTCACCCAATTGTAAGTCTGATTTGCAGAGATAATCTGATACTCACTGTGTCCACTAGAACTCTGATACTCACTGCTACTCACTACTAGTAGAGAATGATGATAAGTAGAGATACTCTGATACTCACTGTGTCCACTAGTTTCAAGCATGTGAGCACTCTGATACTCTAATAAAATCAAAAAATTACCCCTCCTGTACACTGTTGCGTGCAGGTACACAAGCATGTGAGCACACATACATTACACTCAACACATACACACATGTATAGAAAACATCCTCACTCATGAGCATACTACTCACACATACTTGTCACAGGAAGCACTCTCCATTACATAGTCATACAACATGTATCCAGAACACAAGTATCATGAACATGAGTATCAGAGCTAATACTAGTAATACTTAGTAGTGGCTTAGTATCATGAGTATCAATTTCAGCATGTATCTTGAACAAAAAATTAATGGCAGCAATGATACTTCACTACTAAACAGTATCCTTATATTCAATAATGCATAAATATACAGCACATAATGACTGCAAATCCTAGCTAAAGTCCAAATCCCTATTGCACAGGTTAGATGAGAGTGAGGGGTGCAGCAGAGGGACTTGGGAGTCCCTGTTGAGCCGCTCAGTGGCAGAGCAGTGCATAGGAGTATCTTTAGATATACTTTGTCTAGGATATATGTGCATGTGTTAAGGGAAATGCATCAGTCCTATAGAGGAAATGCATCAGTCCCTATGAGATATTGCCATCGGCAGGGGCTCTAGGAAAATATCAGAGGACAGACCATGCTGGCCTTGGCTTGGCCACTAGGCAGCAGGATATTGTCCCATATATAGCTAAGTATCAGAACAAAGCTTCCTGTATGGGGCTAAGGTAATGTCTAGAACCAATTAGGGATAGGTATGTTCCATATATATATATAAATATATATATATATATATAAATATATATATATATATATATATATATATATATATATATATATATATATATATATATATATATATATATATATATATATATAGATTTGGTTTGTGATATATCATTAGAGTATCATGGATTGTGTGGAGTATCAATTTGTACTTGAGTATGCTATAGGGTTTGATCCTTACATATGGAAATGTGTGTGTGAGTGCTAATATGTGTATATCAGTCCATAGGGGAGCTGTCACTGATAATGTATAATTATAGGTGTGTGTGTCTTATATACATACAAGGCATAGTAGAGACACTACAAGAAAAATATTTGACAAAAATGTATACCTCTTTCGATTTTCTCTTTCCGTCATTAACAGAATTGCTAATTTTAGGCATTGGGGATGTCTACACACAAGTAAAAACATATTGCATAAGTAAAGAGAAGAAGTTAGAAATCAAATGAACACTAATCTAAACATATTGCACAAGTAAAAAGAAGAAGTTAGAAAATAAATGAACACTAATATAAACATATTGCATAAGGGAAGAAGTTAGAAAACAAGTAAACACTAATTTGAACAGTAGCTTCACTAATAAAAAATGAACAGAAAAGAAGAAGTTACTAATCAACCCAATCTGAACAGTAGCTTCATTAGAAAACAAAAATTTGTTACAAAATCACAGATACAAATTTACTAATCAATCCAATCTCCTTCACAACCCACTCTTTTATAAAACATATTATTGTAATCCCCAACATCTAACAATCCATCATTCAACGATGCATTAGTAAAGGAATGGTGTTCCATCAAATTATCTACGTCTTTAGAATCTTATTTGTGTAGATAATCTTTGGACTAGTAGACAAAATAATAGACCATTGAGGATCTAGTTGGTCTTTTACATAAAATACTTGCTTGGCCTGCGAAGCTAGAATAAAACAATCTGATTTGTACCCAACTTGATTAAGGTTCACCAATGTGAAACCAAATTCATCAACCTTAACACCCTTACTCTCAACCCAATCACACTTAAATACTGGAATGTTAAAG
This sequence comes from Iris pallida, assembly GCA_029216955.1. Taxonomy (NCBI): domain Eukaryota; kingdom Viridiplantae; phylum Streptophyta; class Magnoliopsida; order Asparagales; family Iridaceae; genus Iris; species Iris pallida. The sequence continues at coordinate 37,131,463 of JANAVB010021798.1, forward strand.
GTATGATAATCAAGCTCCCATATTTCTTTGATAACTCCATAAAAACACATGTCCCCTACTATAGGATTCTTATCTTTCGAACTTGCAATCTAAGTTGTTGTAGCTAAAAGACTAACTCTACTATTTAGGCTAACTCGAGCATTGTCACGATCCTTCATGTGGTAGCAGCAACCATTAGTAACATATCCAGAACTTTTAAGTACTTGGTGACTAGGCCCTTGTGCTAGCCACTTGACAGTTTATGAGATGTCTTCTTTCATATCTAATGCACCATCAACCTGTACAAATTCAATATTATTAATATTCTTTAACTTCTGAATAAGAAAGAGTAAAAGTATATTGATTTTGTTTTAACAACTATCTTCTGTTGCAACCAATAGATAAATGTCTAATTGTGTTTGTCCAGCAACCACTTTCTATTTTTAGACTTTTGGGGATATTCTAAGTGTAACCACTCCATATGCTCGCTGTCAAGTAATTATGAGAACTTATTATACAATGTAACAATTTTAATACAATAAATTAGAAAATTAGAAAATTTATGATAAAGAAGCTTACTCAATATAAGGTTCAATTTCATCTGTGTTCTCCAAAACATATAAATGGGTTGTTGCCAATATTCGCGATCAATTGCTATGAGATGACCTCCAGGAAAAGTTTTTTTATCTTCAATGTTGCCCTTTCTTGCAAAGGAATTTCGTACTACCTCAAAATGTGATAGATAGTCGCTACAAAATTCTATTGCTTTTTCTGCCATGTAACATTCTGTAATGCATCCTTCGGGACGGTAATGATTGCATACATAATCTTTCAAAGGTTTCATGCACCTTTCAAAAGGATACATCCATGTCAATAAAACGGGTCCACAAATCCTGACTTGTTCAACAAGATGTAGAGTTAAATGGACCATAATGTCAAAGAAAGACGATGGAAAGTACTTCTCCAGCATTCATAATATGACCACAAGATCATTTTCAATATCGTTTAGCATATTCACATCCACCACTTTCTTACATATTGCATTGAAGAAGAAGCAAAACCAAGTAATAGCAACTCTAACCGGCTTAGGCAGAACTGAACGGATTGCCACATGTAGTAGTTGTTGTATTAGTGCATGACAATCATGAGATTTGAGACCATGAAGCTTCAAATCTTGCATTAAGATAAGATTTCTACTATTAGAAGAGTAACCTTCAGGAACCTTTACGTCGAACAATGTTTGAAAAAATATCTTCTTCTCATCCTTTGTTAATGTATGACAAGCTTGTGGCAAATAAGTACATTTTTTTCCAAAATCAAGTTGTATTTCGGTTCTTAGCCCCTACTCCATAAGATTAAGATGAGCATTGACTCCATTCTTTGTCTTTTCGAGAATGTTAAGCAATGTACCATATATGCTCTCACAAACATTTTTCTCGATGTGCATAACATCGAGTGTGTGGCAAACATGCAAGTGTTTCCAATAGTCAAGTGTGAAGAAGATTGACTTCTTCTTCAACCATCTTCTTTCAATAGACTTTGATTCTTTAGCTTCTCATGTTTCTTACCCAGGAGTTCGAAATTTGGCTAGCCTTTTCTAATATCTCTTTTTCGCTCAAAAGTGTTGGAGGACCGTAAAATTCCTGCTAGCTATTGAAAACTTTCTTTTGACTATGATACGGATGGTGGTGTAGGAGAAACCTTCTTGTACTAGTACACACATTTTTTCAACTATGTTTGAGTCTAGGCGCATTAGTGTCTTCCTCACATATGGGGCAAACATAATACCCTTAGTAATGCAACCAGATAGATTTCCATATGCAGAAAAATTGTTGATGGTCCACAATAATACAGCCTTTAAAGTAAATAACTCTTTCTTTTGTGCATCATAAGCTTCAACTCCCTCTTACCATAAATGTTTCAAGTCTTCAACTAATGGTGCTAAATAAACATCACTATCGTTGCCCGGTTGGTGCGAACCTGATATAAATAGCGACAATATCATGAATTTTCTTTTCATGTACAACCACGGCAGTAGATTATAGGTCACCAATATAACTGGCTGACAACCGTACCTACTACTAAAGGACTATATGGATTTATGCCATCAGCTGAAAGCGCCAGTCGAATGTTTCTAGGTTCTTTCCTAAAATTTGGCCACTTTTGGTCAACTAGCTGCCATGATGAAGGATCTGCAGGATGACAAAGTTTGCCGTCAACTACTCTTTTAGAAGCATGCCAAGTTAAGTCCATTGCTATATGTGAGGAATGAAACATTCATTTAAACCGGAGAATGGGAGAAAAATCCTATAGAACTTTGGAAGGTATTTTTTAATCAGAATTGGATGAGAACCATCATTTGCCTTCTTCCATCTTGACGTTCCACAAGTAGGACATTCAGATAAATTGCAATACTCTTTTCTATAAAGTATGCAATCATTGGGGCACGCATGAATCTTTTCATATTCCAAATCTAGAGCAGTCATTGTCTTCTTAGCCTCGTAAATTGATGAAGGTATTTCATTTTGTGTGGTAACATATCATAAAGTGTTTTTAATAACTCAGAAAAGCTACTGTCAGACCACCCCTATCTTCCTTTAATGTTATACAATCTCATCAAGCCTGATAGCTTTATATACTTAGAACAATCAGGATAAAGAGGCTTTTCAGCATCTTCAAGTAGAGATTTAAATGCCTTTGGGTTACCGAAAATATGTTCATATGCTGCATTAACTATTTCTACAGCATCTGCACCATCTTGAAAGGAGCCAAACCCATTATAGTTACGTGTTTGTTCATCACTTACTGCAATGCTTGTCGATCCTCTGCTAAGGTGTTCCTCACCATGCCAAACCCATACTGTATAACTTCGATCGATACCCCTACTAAACAAGTGTTTCTTATGTCCCCTAGCTTTTGGAATATCAAATTTCCATATTTTTTGCATGGACATCGAATAGAAATAGAATTATCTAAATAGAGCTTTGCAAACTTAAAAAACTCTTCTACTCCTTTCTCATATTTATGGCACATTCTAACCTTCGACATCCATGACTTGTTGTAATCCCGACCTCAATCAAAGCAGATTATATAACCAGCTTATAAATCGACCTGAGCAGCAACTATAGATGATCGTAATCCTGACCTAAAGCTGGGTGCTCCTTCCTTCCCTGTAATAAGAATGAGGTAGCAAATCATTAGTTTATTGGTCTAGTGTACTGCAGCAGATCAGTTTCAGTTCTATGTTAACAAACAAAAATCCTACAACACGACACAGTTGACCCACAAAAAGTCCTACTGATTCACAAATCCTAGGACACGACACAGTTCTGTGAAAAAACAAAAATCCTAGGACAAGACACATTTCTGTGAATAAATGAAAACTCACATCATATGACAAAATTAACCCAAAAAACCCTGCTGATTCACAAATTCTAGGACACGACACAATCCTGTGATTAGGACATGACAGTAGCCAGAAATAAAACCCACATTATGACAAATTTGACCTAAAAAACCCTACTGATTCGTAAATAGGACACGACAAAGTAGCCAAACACATAAAACCATACTCTCAATAAAATCCACAAAAACTATATTGTCAAAAACTCTACTCTAAAAAAAATCCAGAAAAAACCCTAACTTCAACTAGCCCTATCATAAAATTGAATTACAGAGAGAAAATATGTAATAGAATTGCAACCTACCGCATGGTGAAGACCGAAGTTGCCGCAGGGTGAAGTTGCCGCTGAGAATAGGGTTTTCGAGTGGGGACGTAGGCCGCCGAGGAGACCGTCGACGCTGCTAAGAGAGTTTTAGGGAGTGGAGGGGGAGGTATTTCTGAGAGAAAATAAGGTTTTCTGAGAGGAACATGAAAGAAAATGGATTTTTGAGAGTTTTGAAAGAGGGACTTCTAATATTTTAAAAGAAGATCCGACTTTTGAACAGTGGAAATTAAACATGAAAATTGTCACTCAGCCAAAAATTTTAAAAAAATACGATAATAGCATCTGAAATAGTCACATGAATTTTCCCTCCCACTTTACTTGACGGCTTTAAACTAGCCATCAACTAAACGTGATGGATTACGTAACGATTTTACCAAATTCGTCAACTAAAGTGGTATAATATTGTATAGTTAACACAAAATAGGGGTTTAGTTGACACAAGGCTGTTTGCCATTGATTGTAAAAGTACAAAACAGTTTTATGGGAGGACTGAACTTAGACTCATAATACAAACTCGCTTGTACAAAGAAAGCCTAGGGACGAAAGCCTAGGTACAACAGACTAAGTACAATTGTTTATTTTAGATTCTGGGGGGTGACGATAGAGGCTCGGGAAGGCGACGGCAGCCCTGCCTTACTCTTTGGACGATCGGTATACAGCCTTGGCTCCAGAAGATTTGCTCGGCGTTGAAGAAATACCCTCTTTGCTCCCTCTCTGCTTTTTTCTCCAAGTCTTCTAATGCTCTCTGATCTCGAAAAGGGGTCTCTCTGGTCACACTCTCTCCGTTGTGTATTTTGCCAGGGAATGTATATTTTTATAAGGGAATGGTACCTTGCTATTTATAGGAATGGGGTGTGATCATTAGGGTTGCAAATGATTGCTTCCTGGAGATGGCGGCGGCCTGTGGATTGGTCAATCTAGGCCATTAGTTTTGATTGTGATGAATCTGGACCATTAAGCGTAGATTACACCAAATCTCATCAGCAATTAATGCTGATTGGAATAAATCTTCCTCATAATGATCTTCTGATATATTCGAATAAATTTGATTTATTCTCCTGCCACGTGTCCCAGATTATTGGGATTTGACCCAATCTCTGATTGTAATAAATCTGGGAAATTGATTGGCTTAGGATACGTGTCCTAGGAGCCACTGGGGGATCTGAACCGCGTGAAGATTGAGCCGCATAAGATTTGGGCCGCATAAGGTTTGGGCGACGTGTCAGGGCTGCTTGGGTAGTGGCCCCCCCTTCGAACCTTTGAACCGCATGGAGATGATCATTACGAGCCGCATAGGGATGCATCCGCCTGAGCCGCATGGAAATGGTCCTCTTGAGCCGCATAGAAAGGCCTCCGCTTGAGCTGCATGAGACTGTTTCGGCCTGAGCTGCATAGAACGGCTTCACTCTGAACCGCATGGGAAGTCTTCGCTCGAGCCGTATACGAACGCCCACATGGCAAGGCCACGTGGCATTTTTATAGATCTCGGAGGATTGTGTCAGAGATCTCTTTCTCTTCCCTAGGGGTCTGTTTATTATGACAGAGTCATAATTGCCTCTTTTGTGTCAGGGCTGTCACTTTTTTCAGAGTTGTCAGCCACCAACGTAATTAATGCAGCATAGGGCGGAGGGGAGCACTGTTATGCCACATGTTTTCTGAGCCGCATGGGATGTCTTGGGCCACATAATCACTTATGCCGTATGACTTTCTGAGCCGCATAGGCTTTATGAGCCGCATGGGGTTTCCTAGCCGCATGAATCATTTTCCATGCTTCTATAAGACCCCCTTCAAAGTTTTCAATTTGTAAAGTTGAAATACTTTGAATAAGAAGCATGGCCGTGTGGAAGCTCTTCTAGCCGCATAGATGTCTTGGCCGCATGGAAGCTTCAGCCGCATGAACTTTTGAGCTGCAGAGTTGTTTCAACCGCATGGATGGCTTAGTCGCAGAGACTTTTAAACCGTAGGGATATCTCAGCCGCATAGTTCTTTGCCACGTCATTATGTCATGCATGCAAACCTTTTTAGGGCAGGATCCCAAGAGTTTCTGATCTTTAATTAGCTAGTCTGTATCGATAGCCGAAGAGTCGACTACTTTGTACGAGGCGTCGGTCTGTGGTCCTCCTTTCTCTATAAATAGGAGGGTATTTGGGGGGATTTCTCTCTTAGACTCTTCTTGATTTAAGATTTCTGCCTCGTTTTCTTCTTCTGACCGACAGACAACGATGGCACCTAGGGCTTCCAAGGAAGTGAAGAAGGCTGTGGCGAAGAGTAGGAAGTCGGCTTCGTCTTCAACTGTCTTACCCCCCGTTCGTCTTGACGTTCATATCGTCGTCGAAGGTATGGACTGTGTGGAAGGTTGGGTACTTTGAAACCCTAACAGATGCTGCTCTGCTGTATTGCTTTGTGTATAATCATTTGATGCAAGTTTTTCAAATTACATGGTCCGCATACATGTTCCATGAGCCGCATGGAATATATTCCATATCCGAGCCGCATAAAAGTTGTTTTAAACGGGCCGCATGAACATCTCTGAATATCTTCTGACTGTCTTCACCATTCATCATCACTTTTTTCTGTCTTTTGGTTCTTATAGTGTCTCCACCGAATGCTAAGATTGCAGTGGTAGAGGAGCCGCTGCTCCATGGCGTCAATCAGGGGCCTTCCACTGTTAAGGAGGAGGCAATGAAAGAAGAATCGGCGCCTGAGAGGGACGACATCCTCCCCACTATCTAGACTGCTGAGGGTGGCAGCGCTAGGAATTCTGATTCTCCTACTCTGGACGAGGATCTTCCTCAATTGCATCCTTCATATGTAAGGTGGTTTAGGGAGTTGTATACGCACTTCTGCAACTAGAGTTTTGAGGTTTCTCGTAAATGTCTATCTGTAGTCTTTACTTTGTTTTATCTTTCTTTTTGTCTGCATGAAGAACTTTTCTGTAACCGCATGGATGTAACCGATTTCTGAATGAATGGAATATATTTGCTTCACTCTTTTGCTGTATAATAATCATCTTATTGGGACATTTTGCATGGACCTATTGCCCCTAACGTACCCTGGTTTTGGATACGGGCAACAAGTTAAAGGGAACGAACATACTTACTCAGAGGTACTAAGGACATGGTGAGTATGAGAGTTTCTTTGACGGGGCCTTCCTGCTCAGAGGTAGTGAGGACATGGCAGGAGTGGGCTCAATGAAGGAGGGGGGTACATAGAACGACTCAGAGGTAATGAGGATATGGAAGTTCTATGTAGGAGGTGATTTGTTTTTGGCAGAAGTGAAACGACTCAGAGGTAATGAGGACATGGCCGTTTTAGAAATTTGTGGATCGCTTACCCTTTTTGTGCACTGGAAGTACGGATATTAGATCATGAGGGAGGATCTCTTCCAGGAAAAAAGTTCAGAGTTATGATCATACATGACTTACTATTTGAAAGAGTTACCGGGGTGTGAGTTCAGAGGCATCAGCGGGTACATGACTCGATATTGTGAAAGTGTGAGTTCAGTGGCACCAGCGGGCACATGACTCGATAATCGGGGATGTTATGGATATGAGTTCAGAGGCACGAGAGGGTACATGACTCGGAAATCTAGAGAATGGTGAGTGCGAGTTCAGCGGTACCAGCGGGTACGTGACTCGATATTGTGAAAGTGTGAGTTCAGTGGCACCAGCAGGCACATGACTCGATAATCTGGGATGTTGTGGATGTGAGTTTAGAGGTACCAGCGGGCACATGACTCAATGATCTGGAGAATATCGTTTAGATATAGTATTTCTTCAGAAACTTGCCGTTGACGGGCAACATGAGCAAATCTCCATTCTGTTTTACGAGGCGGTAGGCTCCGTTGGAGAATACGGCCTCAATGATAAATGGGCCTTCCCATTTTGGCTGGAACTTGCCGGCGGTCTTGTGAGTCATGACCATCGGTCTTCGAACCGCCAGAACGAGATTGCCTACTTGGAATGTTCTGATCTTGACCTTCTTGTTGAAGGCTCCGGAGATGCGTGCTTGGTATAGTTCGATCATTTGCTGAGCTAGGAGGCGCTTTTCATCTAAGGCCTCCAACTCTTGTAGTCGGCGTCGGTAGTTATCATCCGTCGTCAATTGATAAGTGAGGGCGACGTGGAGTGAGGGTATTTGAGTCTCTAATGGGAGAACTGCCTCACTCCCGTACACCAGAGAGAATGGTGTGTTCCCGGTAGCTGTTCGGACTGTAGTACGATACGCCCATAAACATTCACCGAGCTTCTCGTTCCAGTCGCATTTGTTGGAAGAGACAAATTTCTTGAGGAGTTTGATGATTGTTTTATTGAATGCCTTTGCCAACCCATTTGCTGCTGGGTTGTATGGTGTCGAAGCAAAATTCTGGATGTGGTGCTTATCGCAAAACCGATAGAAGGCGTGTCTTGCAAACTGCGGACCATTGTCGTGGATGATCCTTCGGGGCAGTCCAAAGCGATAGATGATGTGATGCTTGAGAAAGCTGATCACGTTCGAAGTTTTGACCTCTGCAAGCGGAACAGCTTCTGTCCATTTGGAGAAGTAATCCGTGATCGCAAGTATGAAGCGATGTCTACGGGAGAAAGGTGGAGTAATAGGACCAATGATATCCATCCCCCATGCTTCGAAGGGCCAGGATGCCACTATCGGATATAGAAATTCAGATGGCTGGTGAATGAAGTCTGCGTGGAATTGACAGGCTTTGTACCTTCTTGCGTAGTCTATCGTATTCGCTACCATTGTGTGCCAGTAGTAGCCCATTCGGCGAAGATGGTCTTGCAAATTAGGACCAGGCTGATGGGCCCCGCAGACACCGTCATGCGCTTCTCGTACGGCTTCTTTGGCTTCTGCATTTGACAGACACCGAAGCAATAATCCATCGTAGGATCGTCGATACAGCATTTTCGTCTCTGTATCGTAGAAGAATCTGAGGGAACGCCGTCTAATGGAGGTGGCCTCCTTTGGGTTCTCGGGGAGGATGTCGTAGACGACAAAGTCGATGAATGGTTGTCTCCAATCTGGGGCATCATCAATCGCCTGAACCGAATAACTCGCCATGAATTGAACATTGTTCTTGGGGCAGACCAGCTCGTGGCCTATCACATCTATCGATTGACGCGTATGATTCGGCACTGCTAGGGAAGCGGCCAGGCCTGCTAAGGCATCGGCCTCGATATTTTGGAGTCTGGGAACGTGTTCGATGAAGAACCCCTCGAACGACGAGATGATGTCGATCGCTATTTGGTGATAGGGGATCATGTCTTCATGGCGAACTTCGTATGAGCCCCGAATTTGATTGACGATTAACTGAGAATCGCCGTATGCTTCAAGATATCCTATCCCCAGCTCCCTTGCAAGTTAGAGGCCAATGACCAGAGCATTGTACTCGGCCACATTATTAGAGCAGGGTTTCGTGAGAGAGTAGGCGCGATTGATCACCAATCCGGAAGGAGAAACCAGCACCACCCCGACTCCGACAATGATGTTGCCCTTGGGTCCTGTTCTTGAAGCGCCGTCGAAGAACATCCGCCATATGTTATCGTGAGAGGCTGCATTTGAGTCGGCGACCTCATCTGGAATTTCTTTATATATTTTGGATGACTCCGAACCCGGGTGGGCTGCCAAAAAGTCCGCCAAGGCTTGACCTTTGACAACCTTTTGCGGGACGAAGATCATATGATAAGGGGACAATAGTATTGCCCATGTAGCGAGGCGAGAGCTGAGTGCCCCTGGTTTAGTCATGAGGACCCTGAGAGGGTTGACTCTCGAGATCACATGTATTGTTTGTCCGGTGACATAGTGCCGCGTCTTCTGAATAGTGAGCACCAGGGCAAGGCATTCCTTCTCTACAGCGGTGTATCGGTGCTCTGGCCCAATCATCATTCGACTGAGGTAGTATATGGCTTATTCATGGCCTGTATCATTATTTTGTGCCAACAGAGCACCAAGGGAATGTTCTATTGCTCGTACGTAGAGCAGGAATGGTTTTCCAGCAACCGGAGCCACCAGGACTGGAGGATTTGACAAATATTCTTTGATGCTGTCGAAGGCACGCTGGTATTCTTCGTCCCATACGAACGAGGCACCTTTCTTCATGAGGTGGGTGAATGGTCGATATCGCCCGGAGAGGTTAGAAATGAACCTCCTGATGTAAGCTAGCCTTCCTTGAAGGCCTCTGAGTTCGCAGAGATTTTTCGGGGGACCCATCTCCATAATTGCCTTCATCTTCTCAGGGTCTACATGAATACCCTGGGCGGTGATGATAAAACCCAAGAACTTCCCGCTAGATATGCCCTGGAAGGACTTCGTAGGGTTCATTTTCAAATTGTGTGCTCGCATCAGATCGAATACCGTCCTCAGATCCTGTAGATGGTCTTCCTTACGGTGACTCTTGACGGCGATGTCATCAACATAGCATTCCACCGTCTTGTGCAAGTGTTCTCTGAAGATGATATTCATGGCTCGTTGATATGTGGCGCCAGTATTCTTTAAACCGAAAGGCATGACTGTGTAACAGTATGTGCCAATTGGTGTTCGAAATGATGTATACTTTTCGTCGTCAGAAGACATCTTGATTTGGTTGTACCCCAAGAATCCATCCATGAATGACATACGTTCGAAGCCGCATGTGTTGTCAATCATGATGTCTGTGATAGGGAGGGGGAATTCATCTTTGGGACATGCCTCGTTCAGATTACGAAAGTCGATGCAGATTCGAATCTTTCCATTCTTCTTGAGGACGGGTACTATGTTGGCGACCCAGTCGGGATGTTACTCTTCACGTATGAAGCCGCTGGCTATCAGTTTGTTGACTTTGGCTTCGATCGGATCCATGATGCCTGGTCGGAAGCGTCGCTGTTGTTGCTTGACTGGCCTTGCGTCCGGCCGAATGTTGAGCTTATGAAGAGCAATATCGGGATTTAACCCCGGCATGTCTTCATAGCTCCATGCGAACACATCAATGTATTCTTTGACAAGTTCCAGCAGTGATTCTCGCTCCTCGTCTGTTAAGCTTTTACTGACGAAGATTGGTTTTGGAGAAGATTCGCTGCCGAGGTCGACCTGGATAACCTCATCTTCAGTAGGAGGGTCCCTCAGTTCGAACCGCTTTTCCCATTACGCATCCAACTGCTGGGCCCACGGCTCTAGCTCGAGGATTTCGGGGATGTCTTCGTCTTCTTCATAAGCGTCGGCGAATGCCATGTTGACTGACAAAACTTGTCTGAATACATCTCCGATGCTGGTATCAGAGTCAGAAGTTGGTGACCCGGTCGAATGTAAATGCCAGTCACATTCTTCATCTGAACTTTCAGGGGTCGTCGTAGGTGTTACATACCCTAATCCACATCGAATCTTGCTATAGTAGTCCCGTGGTTTGCCTGCCGAGACCGGTGGCTTCAAAGGTAATCGTCGCCCCGTGCCGTAGTTCAAGCCCGGTGTAGTCTCTAGATCATACCCTTGTTTTTGTATGAGATATTTTGATTGGGGGCTATAAAGATACATAAGCAGTCTCCCGGCATCTGATCCAAGGTCGACTTCTTCTATGGTGAATGGATGAGGGTCGTCCTTCCGGCCGAAGATGATTGGGTGGTCCCCTCCCTCGATTATGCGATAAGCATCTTCTGCTGGAGTAAACAGGATTGCGGTGTGCACATTTGTTACCTGTGTGTGGAGGTGAGTGCCTATACCGTGTTCCATAGCATACATCGTACAGAGCTTATTAAGCCCGAGGTAGTTCAAAGATAGCCCTTTATTGATGAAGTAAGGTATCTTTTCTAGGGGGATTACAACATCTACGGAGGGAACATCAGTGTGGGCAGCCATATACTTGGCTAGCTCCGGTTTCTCTTCGGCTACCCCCTACATAAATGAAGACTGAGAGGACGACCTGGGCAGCTTGATCGTCAGCGGTTCAGAGCGTAGAGTTGTTAGCAAACTAGCAACCCCCAGCTTGGCACTCGATGCTGGATAGGGAGTGGTTGGTTCGCTAGAAGTTCCAGGCCTTGCATCGGGGTGACGACCCTTCTTGGGAAGGCGTATCATCATTGTCTTGTCGGAGGGATTGAGCTTCTCCGTTTGAGGCTGGCCGGCTCTCGGCAGCCTAATTGTCAGCGGCTCCGTTGTGGGTCTTGGCACTTGGCCAGATCTTGGCAGCCGAATTATCATCTACTCTTCTTGTGCCGAGAGGCTGATTGCGTCCTTACGCAGAGTGGCGGTAAGGGGTGCTGACTTGCCAGGTTTGTGAGCTTAGAGGTGGATCGTCAGAGGCTCTTCTGATCCTGTGGTTGTCTCGGTACTAGCTCGTACATCTCCTTCACCAAGATGCTTCTTCGACTTTTCGTACAGGCAGGAGTCTGAGTAGTAGGATTCGACCCCTTTGAATGGATCGATATCAACAAATTCCATCCTCACGAAGCCGTGTTTGTCGACATATTTGAAGCATTGGTGCAGCGTGAAAGGCACGATCATATAATCGTGTATCCATGGACGCCGCAAGAGGATGTTGTAAGAAGTGTCTGTATCTATGACGTAGCATGTGACTTCGGATTGGAGGTCGCCAATTTGACACTTCAGACGAATCTTCCCAATTGGGTAGCTCCTGCCCGAATTGAAACCGCTGATGGTGGTGCTTGTAGGCGTCAGGCAATGCATTGGGATGCGGAGATGATGTAGCATACCCTTCGGGATAATGCTTATGGAAGAGCCAGGATCAATGTGCATCCGATCCACCTTTACGTCGCCGATGTATCCAGTGTAGTATAGCGGGCGATCGTGCAGGTTGGTTTTGATGAGCATATCCTACGGAGTGAAGACGATATTGGGCATTGCTCCCGTACAGGCGCTATCTTGGAGATCTGCAAGCGGGATCTCTCCTGTGAGGTTGACCTGAGCGAGGTACGCGTCGGCATTTTGGAGTGCATCGCTCAAAGCCGCACAAACATCCTTGGAGAGTCTCAGAAGCTCGTATAATGACAACTTGGCCGGTGTGTTGGCCAATTGTGCTAAGATGTCGAAGTTGTAGGGCTTCTCCAGCCCTTGTGATGCCTCTTTTTGGAGGGATTTGTCAAAGCGAGTCACCCTCGGCCTAGGCTTGTCGGTCGTCGGAGGCTGAGCCGGTCCCGGAGCATCAGTTGTAGTGGGTTGATGATCTTCAGCTGGATTGTCAACCACAGGTTGGGATTGCGCCCCAGACCGCGTGACGACAGCCGTAGCTTCTTCGATGTCTGCCGAGATTGTGCGGCAGGACCTGACTTTCCTACTCTTCTTCTTACAAATGGACGATGGTGTGGGCTGGGTCACTTCTGACACCAAGTCTGGATGGACCCACATGACCTCCCCTCGTGATGTGGTGAGGGGCACTAGACCAGCGGTCTGATCTCGGGGAGGAGGAAGATTAGCGATCTCGATTGTTGCCAGAGGGATAGGGACCACTCCGTCTTGAGTTTCCGTCGGAGGAAAGCTGCCGAATTGTACTGATCACTATGTTGGCTGCCACGGTTACCTCTTTGAAATCGATAGCCAGAGCATTCGAATCGATTAGGTTTTGGATGTACCGTTTTAGCTGGTAGCAGTCGTGTGTAGCATGGTGGACGTAGCGGTAATAATGGCAGTACTTTGGGTTCTCCATCTCTGTCGGCCGCGGTTCTTGTCTTGGTGGAGGAAGCTGGATTCTGTCTCCTTGTATGAGCATGTCCAAGATGGGCTTGACGTGACCGTCTTTGAAGGAGTAAGTGATTTGCGGCCATTGTTTGTCTGCTTGCTTTGGCTCAGGTTTTTGTGCTGTATCGGCCACCATAGACTGCTTTCCCCTGTTGTCCCGATTGTTGGAGGGGCTACCCCAATTATCGTTGTTGGGACGCTTGCCCTTGTTCTCTCCGTCCGAGATGTGCAATCCCAGTTGGCGAGCCTTTTTCAATCGTTCTTCGGCGCTTGTGGCACTGATGATGAACGTCTTCCAATCCTTGAATTGACTTTCGCCCATCCAGAGACTGATTGTTGGAAGCAGTCTCTTTTGGCAAATTTCAATCAAGGAGGAATCCGGGTCTCCAGACGACATTTTTATTGCGGTTTGGCAAAATCGCTCAATGTAGTTCCTTGTCAGCTCCTTCTCTCCTTGGACGACGTCCATGAGGGTGGACATTGTGATTCCTGCCCTACTTCATAGAATCTCTCCAAGAACATGCGCTTGAAGCCGGCGAAGGAGTGGATGCAGTTGTCCGGCAGATTACGGTACCAGTCGAAGGCGACCCCTTCCAATGCCCCAATGAATAATCGTGTGAGAATGGCATCATCATGGGGCAGATGGTCGGTGGTGACCTCGAAGTAAGTAATGTATCGACTTGCTGAGGTCTTGCCATCATAAGGATTGATGTTGAACGGCTTATATCTTGGTGGGAATGGAACATCCCTCCATGCAGCAGAGTACGGTTGCCGTATTCTGAGGTCTTGAGAGTTTTCTCGAGCGTGAAACATGGCTCGGAGCTCCTGGACCTCTCTTCTCGCTTCGCAGGCCTCGTCCACGACGGTGGGGGCCGTTGTTTCAGGAGGATCGTTGCCCGGGTTTGGTGCCGCAGAATTCGAGTCCGTATTGACCGCGGGACCTGCGCTTGTTTGGCCAGGCGTCCCTCCTTGCAGAGTTGGAAGGGCCGTTTTAATCTCGTCTACAGACTTGACCAAAGCAAGCAATATGGCTTCGAGACTGTCGATGCGTTGGCGATCACTGGAACCACCTTGTTGCTGTCTGTCATGAATACCGTCTTCACATGAGAAGAGATAGACGGAGCGGTGGAGGAAGCGCCCTGCGAATCGTACCCCTGTAGCGAGAAGTCATCGGGGTATGTGGGTATGTTCCCTTTTGATTCAGATTCGGAAGGAACAGTACCCCCAGTCTCTGAGTTTGCCTCGTCTTGGGACTTATGGACGTCCTCGGGGACGTCGAGGTTTGCTGTATCCAATGGGAAAGTTGTCTCCCCTGGCTCGTCTTCTTGGAACATCGGATTACTGTGGAGGCTCGGAGGGGTGCTACCCCTAGCCCCAGCAACCTCCTGTATTGTGGACGACGAATCTTCCACTGTAGCAGATTTTGTCTTAGAGCGAGTACCTTGGAAAACTCCGGTGGTGGGCACCCGGTTGGACGACAGTCTTTTAGTCGCAGTGGTTGAAATCTTCGGGCTGGGAACATTTGTCTTCTTCTTCCTTCCATCAGCGGAGACTTTCCGAGCGGGGTTGCAGGAGGCGACGGGTAGTGCCTCATCTTCTGAAGATGGCTGTTGCAGTCTTTGAAAGACAGACTGCCGGTCTTCTCGTATCGTCGCGCTGTTGCAGCAGCAGTTGACGATGACTTGGGTGCAGTGACGTCCGTGGAAGGACTCTTTGCACCCCGATGCATCTTCTCTTTCCTTGCGTTTGTGGAGGATGGCCTCACGCAAGTCAGATGGGTCTGGACCGACCATGTTTGCTCCCGGGATTTTGGGAGACTTTTGCGAACCTCTCTGTCCGTCTGCCGTCGGGGGCTGGACTCGATTAGTTCTGTACAACTTTCCATCCGAGGCCCGCGTAGCAGTATGCGGAACGCTCGGATGGTCAGAGGTCAGATCAGCGGACCGAACTCGCCAGGCTCACGCTACTTTAGACTTCTTCGCTCTAGTGTGTACGGGCACATAGTAGGAAGAGTCTAAGTGATACTGGAGAGAGTCAGACATATCTTCTTGGGAGCACAGAGATTAGGACCGTACGAGAGGCGGTCGAAGACAGAGCCGCGGGGAGTAGGTGTCATGCGGTTGTCATCGTTGGTCCGTATGCGGCTGGCAGACGTAGCCGCATAGGCTTTCTTCATGCGGCTGGAAGTCTCAGCCGCATGAGTCTTCTTTATGCTGCTGGATGATCTGGCCGCATGGATTTTCTTCATACGGCCGGTAGATCCACCCGCATGAGCCTCCTGCATGTGGTTGACAGATTTGGCCACAGGAGTGCTCGGCTTCTTCTTGGGGTGCATAGAGTCGCTTTTTGTCCCTGCAAGTCTAGCATCGTAATGCTTTCCTCTGTCGAACTCGGGGACAGCAGAGTTCTCTATGGCTCGAAGTGGAGCCGTATGAGAATTACCCTCGACGCCTTGGGTAGCAGAGAGTACCCCGTCCAGAGCTTGTGGATGAGCAAACGATTTTGGCCTCCACTCGCAGCGAGCTTTCTTTGTGCGGGTTCGCTTCTGGATCGGGCCAGCACTTCCTTCAGAGAGCATTTCTTCAAACGCTTGTTGGTCGAAACGGACGACCATCTTTTGTTGCGTGGAGCCAAGCTTGGCTGCATCCGACTGCGTCACCAACTCCTCAGCCATGGAGAAGTTTGTCCCCAGCAGAGTCGCCATCGTGTTTGCCATTGATTATAAAAGTACAAAATAGTTTTATGGGAGGACTGAACTTAGACTCACAATACAAACTCGCTTGTACAAAGAAAGCCTAGGGACGAAAGCCTAGGTACAGCAAACTAAGTACAATTGTTTATTTTAGATTCTGGGGGGTGACGATAGAGGCTCGGAAGGGCGACGGCAGCCCCGCCTTACTCCTTGGACGATCGGTATACAGCCTTGGCTCCAGAAGATTTGCTCGGCGTTGAAGAAATGCTCTCTTTGCTCCCTCTCTGCTTTTTCCTCCAAGTCTTCTAATGCTCTCTGATCTCGAAAAGGGGTCTCTCTGGTCACACTCTCTCCGTTGTGTATTTTGCCAGGGAATGTATATTTTTGTAAGGGAATGGCACCTTGCTATTTATAGGAATGGGGTGTGATCATTAGGGTTGCAAATGATTGCTTCCTGGAGATGGCGGCGGCCTGTGGATTGGTCAATCTAGGCCATTAGTTTTGATTGTGATGAATCTGGACCATTAAGCGTAGATTACACCAAATCTCATCAGCAATTAATGTTGATTGGAATAAATCTTCCTCATAATGATCTTCTGATATCTGCAAATAAATTTGATTTATTCTCCTGCCACGTGTCCCAGATTATTGGGATTTGACCCAATCTCTGATTGCAATAAATCTGGAAAATTGATCGGCTTAGGACACGTGTCCTAGGAGCCACTGGGGGATCTGAACCGCGTGAAGATTGAGCCGCATAAGATTTAGGCCGCATAAGGTTTGGGCCACGTGTCAGGGCTGCTTGGGTAGTGCCCCCCTTCGAACCTTTGAACCGCATGGAGATGATCATTGCGAGCCGCATAGGGATGCATCCGCCTGAGCCGCATGGAAATGGTCCTCTTGAGCCGTATAGGAAGGCCTCCGCTTGAGCCGTATGAGATTGTTTCGGCCTGATGCGCATAGAACGGCTTCACTCTGAACCGCATGGGAAGTCTTCGCTCGAGCCGCATACGAACGCCCACGTGGCAAGGCCACGTGGCATTTTTATAGATCTCGGAAGATTGTGTCAGAGATCTCTTTCTCTTCCCTAGGGGTCTGTTTATTATGACAGAGTCATAATTGCCTCTTTTGTGTCAGGGCTGTCACTTTTTTCAGAGTTGTCAGCCGCCAACGTAATTAATGCAGCATAGGGCGGAGCGGAGCACTGTTACGCCACGTGTCTTCTGAGCCGCATGGGATGTCTTGGGCCGCATAATCCCTTATGCCACATGACTTTCTGAGCCGCATAGGCTTTATGAGCCGCATGGGGTTTCCTAGCCGCATGAATCATTTTCCATGCTTCTACAAAGGCCTTATCCGTCAAGTAAAACAAAATAGTTGACGGGGATTACTGACCGTCAATAAAAAAATCGTCAACAAATGTCATTTTTCTTGTAGTGACATAATTGATTCGCAAGAAGTTAATCAAGGTAAAACATAAGAATCAATAGTAAATATATTATGCAAGCACAGGGTTAAAGTAAAAGTATAAGTGTATACCTTTTAAGTAACAAGAAGCTTGTGCTAAACACATATATTCACAAATATTGATAAATTAAATATGACTTGTTAAACACAAATCGATAAGAAGTAACTATCTCAAAAACATTAAAGACATAGAGTCAAAAACACATTAACTCAAAACAAAAGCTCAAGCTCCTATGGACTAGAATGATGTGCATGCTTAATAGATATAGACTAAGAATAAATAGCATACATAAATAAATGTGTCATACTGATAAAAAATAGTGATAGACTACATAGTGGGAAATAATTATTTAAGCTAAACAACTAGTCATGCTAGATAAGAATAATTGTAAGAAAATAACTAAGCATGTTAGTATCATATCTCACATTGATTTAAAGAGTAAGCAACTAAAAGATAACAATGAGAGCTAGTAGCAAGACATTAATAAGAACATGCTAGATTCTACACATATAAACTATTTAGGAAGAATCATTTAGGATGTTACCAAAGTGGCTCTAGTGACTACACTTGTGTTGATACAATTGCTTAGAAGATGACCTTTGTAGCTCTGCAACCACCAACACGCTCCTCGGTCATAAGAGGCTTCGTCTACAATAATAGGCGAAGACTTTGGTATCAAATAAACTTGGATCCACATTTGTTAGATTTAGGGACCCATATAGCATTTGCTCGAGCATTGGTAGTAAAAGTCCTATGAATAGGGCATGTAACACTCATATGTCCAATACGAGAGCAATAAAAGCACCTAATGCTAGTGTGTGCAAATGTATCAGAATAAACATGGTTGTGATCATGTGACATACTAGAATGATAAATATCTCTAGAGCAAGCTTGAGAAGATTTGGTTTGAAGAATATCATGTTCTAATAACAAATTATCCTGCATACAAGTTAGAAAATCAAATTTAGCATTGAATAAATTATTCGCTTTTTTCAAATAAAGAAATTCTAGAGGTAAAAGCATTATTTTGTTTCTTTAAAGCATCAATAAATAATCATGCAAAAATGTTAACTCATTTGATTGAGCCTCGAGAATTTTATAGATAAGGAAAGATATTTGATTTTCAAAATTATAACATCATTCAAACTCTTTAAAGAAACACATGACGAGTTATGAGAATCAAGTCTAGATAATAAATCTTTTTTTATTTATCAACAACTCATTAGCTTCTTCTAAATGAACAACCTTTCAGAAAGTTCTTCATTTATAGAATGAAGGTCATCACAAATCTCTAAGGATTGTTTAGCTATGTCTTTTCAATTAGAGCATTTCTTGCATTTAGAAGAAACATGATTGTCTATGCTTCTAGAACTTGAGCCCTCTTTATCAGAGGAGGAATACGATACCATAAAAAATAATAAGGATCTCCTCTAAGGATGTTAAGCCTAACAATAGAGTCCTTACTGTGATACCAATAAAAAGTGTCCTAGAGTGAGGTGAATAGGGTCAAGCTAACTAATCAAGGACAATATGATTGCTAATGGACAATTTAAAGATTAAGAGAGCAAGAGAAGACGCAATAAAAATATCGATATCTGATATAGCTGGTATCCTTCCTTGGGAAAGTCCAGTTCCAGAATTCTATTCGACTTTAATACACTATTATCGCAAATAGTACAATATGAGCTTTGATCCGAAGATTCACCAACTTCTTATACGAGAGCTTTGATCCGAAGAACTCTTCGACTTTAATACACGAGAGCTTTGATCCGAAGGACTCCGACTTCACTACGCGAAGGTTGTTGATCTTCTAAAAATAAGATGAAGATCAAACTTTTACAACTAAAGAATACTCTAACACAATTTATGGATTACAATTGAAAGCTTTGTAGAGTTGTTTGTGGACAGGCTTTGGTAGTGTCACGACCCGCACCCACTGTGAGGGTACGAGCGCGTAACAACGCCCATCCTACGCCGCAGTGTCGGCGGTAGAACGCTGTTCTAGGTCACTATCTAACCAACCAATCACGCAATTATATAATGTACTTGTCAAATATCAACTCCGAACGGAGGACAAGTAGAGATATAATGTAATCTCAATCACAGTCTAAGCACGATATGATAGCACAGAAAATTATAACTACGACTAAATAACAGAAATAAAACCAACAACTAAATAATATAATCTCAGACAATCTCAACTACATGTCTCAACTTATATATATACAACTCCAGTTCTAAAACATGAAAGCTAAAACAAGACAAACTAGCTAAACTCTCGATCACTCATGAGTGTCGGGGCCATAGGTAGCTAAGCCATCTCCTGGTCCATAATATGTAGGGCATGTGTCCTCAGGGCAATCATCTGTAAAATTTTCAACAGGTCCAGTCAGGACAGGAACGAGTACAACTCATCAAGAAAACCCAAGTAATGACAGAGAACTATAAAGCAGTTATAGATAGTTTTATTGATGAATAAGGCAGTTTATATTTAGGAGATAGTATAGAGAAGTAGTAAGATACAAGAAAAGTAAAGTAACTAAAACAAGAGAAGAATGATGGCAATGAAGACTGTAAAATAAATCTAGCTGAACTAAGGTAACATAATAAGTCCAGGCAGTAAATGTAAAAGGTGTGTAAAACTACTATAAATCCAGTACGAGATGAATCTAATACAAGATGAATCCAGTACAAGATGATTCTAGGTAGTGATCAAGAATCCAGGTGAGTCCAGCTATTCTAACAGAGTGTTTTAAAATACCGAGATCGACATGTAAACGGTTGTAGGTAATCAGGCACATCTCTCACTGATCAGGCGAGAGATGGCTATGCTTCTAGTAGATTCCAGTTGGAGATTCTAGATTTGGGGTATGTCTACATGTCTTACTCAATATTTTCCCACCTCGCTATACAAATAAATCCAAAATTCGACACGAGAATCGAGATGAGTCCAGCCAAAATATGACGATTCCAGAAATAGATTCCAGAATGATTCTAGTTATTCCAGTAATAGAGGCCAGATAAGTAAGGTATGTGTGTCGCATATATGAATCAAGAAATATCCATACGTGTGGTATCAGAGAATCACATAAAACTAAATAGAACTGAAGTACAGTAACTGGCAAATAAATGAGAGAACTATCAGAGAATGTACTCGCCTGATACTCTGAAAAGAGTAGTGTAATGTCAGATGTCTGCACCGGAGTCCCAATGTCCTAAACAGAGCAGTACAGGTTATAATGTGTTTAAAATAAGACAATGATGGTTATGATGCAATCTACTTGATTTCTAGGCCAATCTAGGTCAAAGTCAACTCTAAGTCAACCCTGGCCAACTGTCTAGGTCAAACTAGGTCCAAGTCAAACTTGGTCAATTACACTAGTCAATTAGGTCAATCCTAGTCCAGTCAAGTCTCACTAGGCCTAACCAAGCCTAGTCTAGTATTCACACAACATCACAAAGTCATACAAGTCTACCAACACACAATCACATGTGTATGCATGCCATATACACATATGCCACATCATAGGAACCATAGGCTATATGTCATATATAGCCTATAGGCCAAACATATATTTCACATATATTATATATATAATTTAATATTGGTAGCACACATAGATAAATATATATTACACAAGATATAGTTTATACATATATGTATACATATAGAGTGATAGAGAATACTAGTGCATGTGTGTTTCATTATGGGAGAGTGTGTGTACTTGACAGTTTTGTGAGTGTGTGAACATGAAATAGGAAAATAGTGTGCATACAGTAGTGGTAATGTGTGTGTGTATGCATGGGTGTGAGTGACAGGAAAAGTGTAGTGTGTGGACTAGGCTTTTGGGGTATCAAAATCCCATTACAACATTCAAATCTAACTATTAGGATAACCCATATATAATTCATACACATACAACCATATACAACAAAATACCACAATAGCTATAGCCTACAAGTTATCTCTTCCCCCTTCTCATTATCCCCTATTCTAACTCACACAATATATAAATGAACACATGCACATATACATATCAGTCACCCCTCCTGTGCACTAACATATCCTAATACTAACTAATCCTAACATGCTAACAGTAATACTCTAACAGCCTAGACACTAGGATACTAACTCTAACCCATAAACTAGCATCCTAACCCTCAATCCCAACTGAAACACACATGAACCCCAACCTCTGATACACTAACCCACTTGGTAACATCCTAACCTATAATTGCCATGGCCAATGGCCAATGCTGCCTCTCCTGCAGTTTTTATGCTCTGCTATTGCTTCCACTGTAATGCTATTTGTTGCTGCTACTGTAATTAATGTGCAAAGCAAGCCCACAACCCAAGGCTAACCCTGCCTACTGCTCCTTCTCCTGCTACTGTAATACAAGCCTAGGCAGGGCAAGCATGTTGCCTGATGTATTGCTAAGGCTTGCTGCAAGCTGCTTGCTTGCCAAACAGGCAATACAATTCACAATTGCACATGCCACATGCATCTAACTAATCCCCTGTCTATTTAGCTACCTACACTCCTACCATCCGATACACTCTCCCTTCAGTTATGCACAACTTAGTCTCAATTCAGATTTACCCCTATACATAGATACAAACGTTTATGCATTCATACATTGATATATATATAGGTACATAGATATACACATGGGCACATACCCACAACATATCAAAGAGGGGTCGAGTGTGTGCATAGTCAATACATGTGTGTATATGACATGGTATGAAATCTCAGATTGGGAAACAATGTGCAAAGGGTGTGTAATGAACTCATTCTCAGTTCTAAACATATGTAAATCTCAGTTTAAGGTTCAATCAACAGTGTGTTGACAGGTTTCAGTTTTCAGACGAATACTATGCAATACCCAACTCTAACTAACCTAACACATGAACTATATAGCCTAACATTATATTAAGTCACATTTCATCAATGCCCAGACGTATACATATCACGTTAACAACCTGAAAATCATGAAATCTCAGAACAATCAAACAATCATAAATTTCCCAAAACTGGAACACACAGTTCGAGTGAAATTCGAAATTCAACATTAAATTTCAAAACCAAAATAAAAAATGCAATGCGAAATAAATAGGGGAAACACATGCACTATGTATAGACAAACCCCACGTGTCCTAGTGGTCCCTAACGTGTCCAAGAATCAGGACACAAAGTGTCAAAAATGAAATCTAACCAGTAACAGAAAACAGTAGAATTAATCATCGTGTGGCCATGTCGTGTCCGATTGGACACGACACAGAGCTCGAGACGAGCCGTGCTCTTGCACAGTGACAGGTGGGGTATAGGGCTAGGAACTGAACACCCTGCCCTATGTCCAAGTGGTGTCGATGTGTCGATACGAGACCGTATCAGTGGCTTGAATTTCGTGTATGTGCGTGTCAGGAATTTCGATGCGAGCTCGAGAACTTCCTCGACTCGCAACCAAGTGCCACGAAACTTGGTAAGGGTCTAGTCAGACATGGAACCCATCACCTCGTCAAATTCCACGTGTCCTAGTGAAGTATCGTGTCCTGTGTCAGCCCTAAAATACAGGGGATGCGCACAGCGTGCATGAGCAGTGCAAGATCGGTGCGCGGTTGATTTCTCCGCTCACACAGATCGAGAACCAGTGAAATTTTGTAGGGGTGACGTCAGTGGGTGCCCGCACGTCCCCATAAATTTTCGTGGTGTCTCGTGTCGTGTTGTGTCCGCAATGGCACCCGAGCAGCAGGACAGCCGTACGAGGCCAGTGTGCAGTGTCGTGCGGCGATGCGTGTCCGTTTTGGACATAAATTGTGCATCGAATCGTGCTCAGTCCTCAAAATAATTAATCTACACATCAAGAGCTTCAAAATCATGTAATTAGTTTAGCAAAAATCGAAAATAAAATCCTTAGAGGCATTTCGTCGAACACCTAACATACCCTATGACACGTGTCCGATACGGACACCAAACGGACACGAAATCCACCCAAATTCGAGGTCCAGCTAGGGGATACCTAAATTTAGCCTAATATGCAAAGAAATCAAAATAATAATGCAATTTAAAGGGTTTTACCTATAGGTGCAATTTGCAAGAAAGGCTTCAAATGGGGGGGTGTTCTTCTTGATGGCCAATTGCTCCAAATTGATCCCAAACTGAAATAGCTCTCCACCAACAGTCCATAAACTTTAATTAGAACCCAATGCAAAAGACTAGGATGAAAAACGAGATCAAATGAATAAAATAGGAATTTTTGGAAGGAAGAAAAATACCTTTCTTTTCTCCAAGTGTTGGAATGACACAAAGGAGGCAAAAACTAAATGAGGAGAGTATTTATAGGAAGGGGGAGCCCTATGGCTGGTTATAAAGTGAAAAATTAGGGTTAGGGTTTAGTATAATGGGCTATGGGCTTAAGTCACAAGTCCTTAAATCATTAAATCACAAGTCATTTCATTAAACCATAAATCATGAAATGATTTCACTTAAACTAATCATCCTATTCCAAAATTAGTTTCTAATGACTAAAAGTAGGTTAACCTAAGTTAGACTAGGGTCACCATGGCTAGGGTTAGCTTCTAGGCTAGTTCACTAGGTCTCAACAAGTCAAGGTCAACTAGAATTCACCAATTCAATAAATCATCAAATAATTCAAATAAGTCAAAATCACCAAATTATCCCTAGGCTAAAAATGATAATTAAATCATCCTAATGACATGGTTAGGCACTAGGTCATGCAATCTCTAGGGTTTCACTAGCAGCACATCAAAATCACAAGTCATGACTTAAACCAGTTTTTAAATAGTTTTAAAATTAATAAAAATCACCAAAAATCATAATATGAATAAATATCAGTATATAATAATTATAATTACAAAATTTCAAAATTACCCTCAACTGGAAAACTGGGTATTATAATCCTACCCTCCTTAGAAATATTTCGTCCTCGAAATTAAAATAATCGTATCCCTACTAGGTCTAACCCCCAGCAAATCAAAGTCAAAGATAACACGCAACACAGTCCTACTGGTCGTGATTTCACAGTCTCGAATAGTGTAGCTATACTATCTAGCAATCACAACTATATCCTGGCAGGTACTAATAGAATCACACAACAAGATGGAAAGAAGAATAGGAGGGACAGACCTGCTAACCCGTCACCCGTAGCGTCGGTCTACTCGACCGTCAGCACAAAAGCCCTGCCCCTCTAGGATGTATCCTTGTGATGGTGCGGGGCATGGTGCTGCGCTACAGGTAGCCTAGCTCCCTCTATCTAATTCATGACACTTAAGTAATATCCATCCTGATATTCCACTCGATTATACTAGGGCACCATCTATATGGTATCTATTATGCAATCTGATAATCATACCCGTCTATCCAAAACCATGTTACCAGAATCCTCGTCACACAGTAAGTGTGGCTGCGATAATCCATAGAGTCCACAACTAATGTACATACCTCTAGAATCATGGTATTTTAAATTTTTGTATTGTCGCTAGCTTGGCTGCGAAAACTTTAAATTCCCACACCCGAGAAATACATCCAAAATCAGACTCTATCTCATCGCCCAACCAGCTGATATGGCTGTAGAAGACTCTAGATTCCATGACTGAGGCAACCTAGCCCATAATGTTATCTTGGTAGAAAATCAAGTCAATAACGAATACCAAGAATCAAATTCAACGATGAATCAAGGAAGATAGACAGATACTGTCAGAATCGAATTTCGAGATAGCTTATAATGAGATTCTCAAGGGTCATCCCAGGAATCTTCTCAAATAGTCCTAACTGTGATTGAGTACTCTCCGTTAAAGCCTATCTCTCAATCCTATCGCAGGCTCGCGGCAGTACAACTAAGTCGCCGTATTACCACGATATCACACTGATGCGACTCTCGACCTGCATGGGCCACCACTAAAAACGTGTCACGACCCGCACCCACTATGAGGGTACGAGCGCGTAACTACGCCCAGCCTACGCTGCAGTGTCGGTGGTAGAACGCTGTTCTAGGTCACTATCTAACCAACCAATCACGCAATTATATAATGTACTTGTCAAATATCAACTCCGAACGGAGGACAAGTAGAGATATAATTTAATCTCAATCACAGTCTAAGCACGATATGATAGCACAAAAAATTATAACTAAGACTAAATAACAGAAATAAAACCAACAACTAAATAATATAATCTCAGACAATCTCAACTACATGTCTCAACTTATATACAACTCCAGTTCTAAAACATGAAACCTAAAACAAGACAAACTAGTTAAACTCTTGATCACTCCTGAGTGTCGGGGCCATAGGTAGCTAAGCCATCTCCTGGTCCGTAATATGTAGGGCATGTGATCTCAGGGCAATCATCTGTAAAATTTTCAATAGTTCTAGTCAAGACAGAAATGAGTACAACTCATCAAGAAAACCCAAGTAATGACAGAGAACTATAAAGCAGTTATAGACAGTTTTATTGATGAATAAGGCAGTTTATATTTAGGTGATAGTATAGAGAAGCAGTAAGATACAAGAAAATAAAGTAACTAAAACAAGAGAAGAATGATGGCAATGAAGACTATAAAATAAATCTAGCTGAACTAAGGTAACATAATAAGCCCAGGCAGTAAATGTAAAATGAGTGTAAAACTACTATAAATCCAGTACGAGATGAATCTAATACAAGATGAATCTAGTACAAGATAATTCTAGGTAGTGATCAAGAATCAAAGTGAGTCCAGCTATTCTAACAGTGTGTTTTAAAATACCGAGATCGACATGTAAACGTCTGTAGGTAATCAGGCACATCTCTCATTGATCAGGCGAGAGATGGCTATGCTTCCAGTAGATTCCAGTTGGAGATTCCAGATTTGGGGTATGTATACATGTCTTACTCAATATTTCCTTGCCCTGCAATAAAAATGAATCCAGAATTCGATACGAGAATCGAGATGGGTCCAGCCAAAATATAATAATTCCATAAATAGATTCCAGAATGATTCCAGTGATTCCAGTGATTCCAGTAATAGAGGCCAGATAAGTAAGGTATTTGTGTCGCATACATGAATTTAGAAATATCCATACGTGTGGTATCAGAGAATCACATAAAACTAAATAGAAATGAAGTACAGTAACTGGCAAATAAATGAGAGAACTATCAGAGAATGTACTCGCCTGATACTCTGAAAGGAGTAGTGTAATGTCAGATGTCTGCACCGGAGTCACAATATCCTAAATAGAGCGGTACAGGTTATAATGTGTTTAAAATAAGATAATGATGGTTATGATACAATCTACATGATTTCTAGGCCAATCTAGGTCAAAGTCAACTCTAAGTCAACCCTGGCCAACTGTCTAGGTCAAACTAGGTCCAAGTCAAACTTGGTCAATTACACTAGTCAACTAGGTCAATCCTAGCCCAGTCAAGTCTTACTAGGCCTAACCAAGCCTAGTCTAGTATTCACACAACATCACAAAGTCATACAAGTCTACCAACACACAATCACATGTGTATGCATGCCATATACACATATGCCACATCATAGGAACCATAGGCTATATGTCATATATAGCCTATAGGCTATACATATATTTCACATATATATTATATATAATTTCATATAGGTAGCACACATAGATAAATATATATTACACAAGATATAGTTTATACATATATGTATACATATAGAGTGATAGAGAATACTTGTGCATGTGTGTTTCATTATGGGTGAGTGTGTGTACTTGACAGTTTTGTGAGTGTGTGAACATGAAATAGGAAAATAGTGTGCATACAGTAGTGGTAATGTGTGTGTGTATGCATGGATGTGAGTGACAGGATAAATGTAGTGTATGGACTAGGCTATTGGGGTATCAAAGTCCCATTACAACACTCAAATCTAACTATTAGGATAACCCATATATAATTCATACACATACAACCATATACAACAAAATACCACAATAGCTATAGCCTACAAGTTATCTCTTCCCCCTTCTCATTATCCTCTATTCTAACTCACACAATATATAAATGAACACATGTACATATACATATCAGTCACCCCTCCTGTGCACTAACGTATCCTAATACTAACTAATCCTAACATGCTAACATTAATACTCTAACAGCCTAGACACTAGGATACTAACTCTAACCCATAAACTAGCATCCTAACCCTCAATCCCAACTGAAACACACATGAACCGCAACCTCTGATACATTAACCCACTTGGTAACATCCTAACCTATAATTGCCATGGCCAATGGCTAATGCTGCCTCCCCTTCAGTTCTCATGCTCTGCTATTGCTTCTACTGCAATGCTATTTGCTGCTGCTACTGTAATTAATATGCAAAGCAAGCCCACAACCCAAGGCTAACCCTGCCCACTGCTCCTACTGCTACTGTAATACAAGCCTAGGCAGGGCAAGCATATTGCCTGCTGTATTGCTAAGGCTTGCTGCATGCTGCTTGCTTGCCAAGCAGGCAATGCAATTCACCATTGTACATGCCACATGCATCTAACTAACCCAAATCAGTCTACATGACTGATATGAAGATAAGGAAGTAATCCCCTGCCTATTACTACCTACACTCCAACCATCCGATACACTCTCCCCTCAGTTATGCACAACTCAGTCTCAATTCAGATTTACCCCTATACATAGATACAAACGTTTATGCCTTCATACTTTGATATATATATATATATATATATATATATATATATATATATATATATATATATATATATATATATATATATAGGTACATAGATATACACATGGGCACATACCCACAACATATCAAAGAGGGGTCGAGTGTGTGCATAGTCAATACATGTGTGTATATGACATGGTATGAAATCTCAGATTGGGAAACAATGTGCAAAGGGTGTGTAATAAACTCATTCTCAGTTCTAAACATATGTAAATCTAAGTTTAAGGTTCAGTCAACAGTGTGTTGACAGGTTTCAGTTTTCAGACGAACACTATGCAATACCCAACTCTAACTAACCTAACACATGAACTATATAGCCTAACATTATATTCAGTCATATTACATCAATGCCCAGACGTATACATATCACGTTAACAACCTGAAAATCATAAAATCTCAGAATAATCAAACAATCATGAATTTCCCAAAACTGGAACACACAGTTCCAGTGAAATTCAAAATTCAACATTAAATTTCAAAACCAAAATTAGAAATGTAATGCGAAATAAATAGGGGAAACACGTGCACTGTGTATAGGCAAACCCCACGTGTCCTAGTAGTCCCTAACGTGTCCAAGAATCAGGATACAAAGTGTCAAAAATGAAATCTAACCAGTAACAAAAAATAGTAGAATTAATCATCGTGCGGCCATGTCGTGTTCGATTGGACACGACACAGAGCTCGAGATGAGCCGTGCTCTTGCACAGTGACAGGTGGGGTATAGGGCTTGGAACTGAACACCCTGCCCCGTGTCCAAGTGGTGTCGATGTGTCGATACGAGACCGTATCAATGGCTTGAATTTTGTGTATGTGCGTGTCAGGAATTTCGATGCGAGCTCGAGAACTTCCTCGACTCGTAACAAAGTGCGACGAAACTTGGTGAAGGTCTATTCAGACATGGGACCCATCACCTTGTCAAATTTCACGTGTCCTAGTGAAGTTTCGTGTCCTGTGTGAGCCCCGAAATGCAGGGGATGAGCACGACATGCACGAGCAGTGCAAGATCGGTGCGCGGTTGATTTCTCCACGAACACTGATCGAAAACCAGTAAAATTTTGTGGGGGTGACTTTAGTGGGTGCCCGCACGTCCCCACAAATTTTTGTGGTGTCTCGTGTCGTGTTGTGTCCGCAATGGCACCCGAGCAGCAGGACAGCCGTACGAGGCCAGTATGCATTGTCGTGCGGCGATGCGTGTCCGTTTTGGACATAAATTGTGCATCGAATCATGCTCAGTCCTCAAAATAATTAATCTACACATCAAGAGCTTCAAAATCATGTAATTAGTTTAGCAAAAATTGAAAATAAAATCCTTAGAGGCATTTCGTCGAACACCTAGCATACCCTATGACACGTGTCCGATACGGACACCAAACGGATACAAAATCCACCCAAATTTGAGGTCCAGCTAGGGGATACCTAAACCTAGCCTAATATGCAAAGAAATCAAAATAATAATGCAATTTAAAGGGTTTTACCTATAGGTGCAATTTGCAAGAAAGGCTTCAAATGGGGGGGTGTTCTTCTTGATGGCCAATTGCTCCAAATTGATCCCAAACTGAAATAGCTGTCCACCAACAGTCCATAAACTTCAATTAGAACCCAATGCAAAAGACTAGGATGAAAAAGGAGATCAAATAAATAAAATGGGAATTTTTGGAAGGGGGAAAAATATATTTCTTTTCTCCAAGTGTTGGAATGACACAAAGGAGGCAAGAACTAAATGAGGAGAGTATTTATAGGAAGGGGGAGCCCTATGGCTGGTTAAAAAGTGAAAAATTAGGGTTAGGGTTGAGTCTAATGGGCTATGGGCTTAAGTCACAAGTCCTTAAATCATTAAATCACAAGTCATTTCATTAAACCATAAATCATGAAATAATTTCGCTTAAACTAATCCTGCTATTCCAAAATTAGTTTCTAATGACTAAAAGTAGGTTAACCTAAGTTAGACTAGGGTCACCATGGCTAGGGTTAGCTTCTAGGCTAGTTCACTAGGTCTCAACAAGTCAAGGTCAACCAGAATTCACCAATTCAATAAATCATCAAATAATTCAAATAAGTCAAAATGACCAAATTACCCCTAGGCTAAAAATGATAATTAAATCATCCTAATGACATGGTTAGGCTCTAGGTCATGCAATCTCTAGGGTTTTACTAGCAGCACATCAAAATCACAAGTCATGACTTAAACCAGTTTTTAAAATAGTTTAAAAATTAATAAAAATCACAAAAAATCATAATGTGAATAAATATCAATAAATAATAATTATAATTACAAAATTTCAAGATTATCCTCATCTGGAAAATTGGGTGTTACAATCCTACCCTCCTTAGAAAAATTTCGTCCTCGAAATTAAAATGATTGTATCCCTACTAGGTCTAACCCCCAGCAAATCAAAGTCAAAGATAACACGCAACACAGTCCTACTGGTAGTGATTTTACAGTCTCGAACAGGGTAGCTACACTATCTAGCAATCACAACTATATCCTGGCAGGTACTAATGGAATCACACAACAAGATGGAAAGAAGAATAGGAGGGACAGACCTGCTAACCCGTCACCCGTAGCGTCGGTCTACACGACCGTCAGCACAAAAGCCCTGCCCCTCTGGGATGTATCCCTCTGATGGTGCGGGGCATGGTGCTGCGCTACAGGTGGCCTAGCTCCCTCTATCTAATCCATGACACTTAAGTAATATCCACCTTGATATTCCACTCGATTATACTAGGGCACCATCTATATGGTATCTATTCTGCAATCTGATAATCATATCCGTCTATCCAGAACCATGTTACCAGAATCCTCGTCACACAATAAGTATGGCTGCGACAATCCATAGAGTCCACAACTAATGTACATACCTCTAGAATCATGGTATTTAAAATTTTTGCATTGCCGCTAGCTTGGCTGCGAAAACTTTAAATTCCCACACCCGAGAAATACATCCAAAATCAGACTCTATCTCATCGCCCAACCAGCTGATATGGCTGTAGAAGACTCTAGATTCCATGACTGAGGCAACCTAGCCCATAATGTTATCTTGGTAGAAAATCAAGTCAATAACGAATACCAAGAATCAAATTCAACGATGAATCAAGGAAGATAGACAGATACTGTCAGAATTGAATTTCGAGATAGCTTATAATGAGATTCTCAAGGGTCATCCCAGGAATCTTCTCAAATAGTCCTAACTGTGATTGAGTTCTCTCCGTTAAAGCATATCTCTCAATCCTATCGCAGGCTCGCGACAGTACAACTAAGTCGCCTTACTACCACGATATCACACTGATGCGACTCTCGACCTGCATGGGCCACCACTAAAAATGTGTCACGACCCGCACCCACTGTGAGGGTACGAGCGCATAACAACGCCCAGCCTACGCTACAGTGTCGGCGGTAGAACGTTGTTCTAGGTCACTATCTAACCAACCAATCACGCAATTATATAATGTACTTGTCAAATATCAACTCCGAACGGAGGACAAGTAGAGATATAATTTAATCTCA
This sequence comes from Iris pallida, assembly GCA_029216955.1. Taxonomy (NCBI): domain Eukaryota; kingdom Viridiplantae; phylum Streptophyta; class Magnoliopsida; order Asparagales; family Iridaceae; genus Iris; species Iris pallida. Next base: position 37,163,211 of record JANAVB010021798.1, read on the forward strand.
ATCACAGTCTAAGCACGATATGATAGCACAAAAAATTATAACTAAGACTAAATAACAGAAATAAAACCAACAACTAAATAATATAATCTCAGACAATCTCAACTACATGTCTCAACTTATATATATACAACTCCAGTTCTAAAACATGAAAGCTAAAACAAGACAAACTAGTTAAACTCTCGATCACTTCTGAGTGTCGGGGCTATAGGTAGCTAAGCCATCTCCTGGTCCGTAATATGTAGGGCATGTGTCCTCGGGACAATCATCTGTAAAATTTTCAACAGTTCCAGTTAGGACAGAAACGAGTACAACTTATCAAGAAAACCCAAGTAATGACAGAGAACTATAAAGCAGTTATAGACAGTTTTATTGATGAATAAGGCAGTTTATATTTAGGTGATAGTATAGAGAAGCAGTAAGATACAAGAAAAGTAAAGTAACTAAAACAAGAGAAGAATGATGGCAATAAAGACTGTAAAATAAATCTAGCTGAACTAAGGTAACATAATAAGCCCAGGCAGTAAATATAAAATGAGTGTAAAACTACTATAAATCCAGTACGAGATGAATCTAATACAAGATGAATCCAGTACAAGATGATTCTAGGTAGTGATCAAGAATCCAGGTGTGTCCAGCTATTCTAACAGTGTGTTTTAAAATACCGAGATTGACATGTAAACGTCTGTAGGTAATCAGGCACATCTCTCACTGATCAGGCGAGAGATGGCTATGCTTCTAGTAGATTCCAGTTGGAGATTCCAGATTTGGGGTATGTCTATATGTCTTACTCAATATTTCCCTACCCCATAATAAAAATGAATCCAGAATTCGACACGAGAATCGAGATGAGTCCAGCCAAAATATGATAATTCCATAAATAGATTCCAGAATGATTCCAGTGATTCCAGTAATAGAGGCCAGATAAGTAAGGTATGTGTGTCACATACATAAATCCAGAAATATCCATGCATGTGGTATCAGAGAATCATATAAAACTAAATAGAACTGAAGTACAGTAATTGGCAAATAAATGAGAGAACTATCAGAGAATGTACTCGCCTGATACTCTGAAAAGAGTAGTGTAATGTCAGATGTCTGCACTGGAGTCACAATATCCTAAATAGAGCAGTACAGGTTATAATGTGTTTAAAATAAGACAATGATGGTTATGATGCAATCTACATAATTTCTAGGCCAATCTAGGTCAAAGTCAACTCTAAGTCAACCCTGGCCAACTGTCTAGGTCAAACTAGGTCCAAGTCAAACTTGGTCAATTACACTAGTCAACTAGGTCAATCCCAGCCCAGTCAAGTCTCACTAGGCCTAACCAAGCCTAGTCTAGTATTCACACAACATCACAATGTCATACAAGTCTACCAACACACAATCACATGTGTATGCATGCCATATACACATATGCCACATCATAGGAACCATAGGCTATATGTCATATATAGCCTATAGGCTATACATATATTTCACATATATATTATATATAATTTCATATAGGTAGCACACATAGATAAATATATATTACACAAGATATAGTTTATACATATATGTATACATATAGAGTGATAGAGAATACTTGTGCATGTGTGTTTCATTATGGGTGAGTGTGTGTACTTGACAGTTTTGTGAGTGTGTGAACATGAAATAGGAAAATAGTGTGCATACAGTAGTGGTAATGTGTGTGTGTATGCATGGGTGTGAGTGACAGGAAAAGTGTAGTGTATGGACTAGGCTATTGGGGTATCAAAATCCCATTACAACACTCAAATCTAACTATTAGGATAAACCATATATAATTCATAAACATACAACCATATACAACAAAATACCACAATAGCTATAGCCTACAAGTTATCTCTTCCCCCTTCTCATTATCCCCTATTCTAACTCACACAATATATAAATGAACACATGCACATATACATATCAGTCACCCCTCCTGTGCACTAACATATCCTAATACTAACTAATCCTAACATGCTCACAGTAATACTCTAACAGCCTAGATACTAGGATACTAACTCTAACCCATAAACTAGCATCCTAACCCTCAATCCCAACTGAAACACACATGAACCCCAACCTCTGATACACTAACCCACTTGGTAACATCCTAACCTATAATTGCCATAGCCAATGGCCAATGCTGCCTTCCCTGCAGTTTTTATGCTCTGCTATTGCTTCCACTGCAATGCTATTTTCTGCTGCTACTGTAATTAATGTGCAAAGCAAGCCCACAACCCAAGGCTAACCCTGCCCACTGCTCCTTCTACTGCTACTGTAATACAAGCCTAGGCAGGGCAAGCATGTTGCCTGCTGTATTGCTAAGGCTTGCTACATGCTGCTTGCTTGCCAAGCAGGCAATACAATTCACCATTGCACATGCCACATGCATCTAACTAACCCAAATCAGTCTACATGACTGATATGAAGATAGGGAAGTAATCCCCTGTCTATTTAGCTACCTACACTCCAACCATCCGATACACTCTCCCCTCAGTTATGCATAACTCAGTCTCAATTCAGATTTACCCTTATACATAGATACAAACGTTTATGCATTCATACTTTGATATATATATATATATATATATATATATATATATTTATATATATATATATATAGGTACATAGATATACACATTGGCACATACCCACAACATATCAAAGAGGGGTCGAGTGTGTGCATAGTCAATACATGTGTGTATATGACATGGTATGAAATCTCAGATTGGGAAACAATGTGCAAAGGGTGTGTAATGAACTCATTCTCAGTTCTAAACATATGTAAATCTAAGTTTAAGGTTCAGTCAACAGTGTGTTGATAGGTTTCAGTTTTCAGACGAACACTATGCAATACCCAACTCTAACTAACCTAACACATGAACTATATAGCCTAACATTATATTCAGTCACATTTCATTAATGCCCAGACGTATACATATCACGTTAACAACCTAAAAATCATGAAATCTCAGAATAATCAAACAATCATGAATTTCCCAAAACTGGAACACACAGTTCCAGTGAAATTCGAAATTCAACATTAAATTTCAAAACCAAAATTAGAAATGCAATGCGAAATAAATAGGGAAAACACGTGCACTGTGTATAGGCAAACTCCACGTGTCCTAGTGGTCCCTAACGTGTCCAAGAATCAGGACACAAAGTGTCAAAAATGAAATCTAACCAGTAACAGAAAATAGTAGAATTAATCATCGTACGGCCATGTCGTGTCCGATTGGACACGACACAGAGCTCGAGATGAGCCGTGCTCTTGCATAGTGACAGGTAGGGTATAGGGCTAGGAACTGAACACCCTGCCCCGTGTCTAAGTGGTGTCGATGTGTCGATACGAGACCGTATCAGTGGCTTGAATTTCGTGTATGTGCGTGTCAGGAATTTCGATGCGAGCTCGAGAACTTCCTCGACTCGCAACCAAGTGCCACGAAACTTGGTGAGGGTCTATTCAGACATGGGACCCATCACCTCGTCAAATTCCACGTGTCCTAGTGAAGTTTCGTGTCCTGTGTAAGCTCTGAAATACAGGGGATGAGCACGGCGTGCACGAGCAGTGCAAGATCGGTGCGCGGTTGATTTCTCTGCGCACACTGATCGAAAACCAGTAAAATTTTGTGGGGGTGACTTTAGTGGGTGCTCGCACGTCCCCACAAATTTTTGTGGTGTCTCGTGTCGTATTGTGTCCGCAATGGCACCCGAGCAGCAGGACAGCCGCACGAGGCCAGTATGCAGTGTCGTACGGCGATGCGTGTCCATTTTGGACATGAATTGTGCATCGAATCATGCTCAGTCCTCAAAATAATTAATCTACGCATCAAGAGCTTCAAAATTATGTAATTAGTTTAGCAAAAATCGGAAATAAAATCCTTAGAGTCATTTCGTCGAACACCTAGCATACCCTATGACACGTGTCCGATACGGACACTGAACGGATACGAAATCCACCCAAATTCGAGGTCCAGCTAGGAGATACCTAAACCTAGTCTAATATGCAAAGAAATCAAAATAATAATGCAATTTAAAGGGTTTTACCTATAGGTACAATTTGCAAGAAAGGCTTCAAATGGGGGAGTGTTCTTCTTGATGGCCAATTGCTCCAAATTGATCCCAAACTGAAATAGCTGTCCACCAACAGTCCATAAACTTCAATTAGAACCCAATGCAAAAGACTAGGATGAAAAAGGAGATCAAATGAATAAAATAGGAATTTTTGGAAGGGGAAAAATACATTTCTTTTCTCCAAGTGTTGGAATGACACAAAGGAGGCAAGAACTAAATGAGGAGAGTATTTATAGGAAGGGAGAGCCCTATGGCTGGTTATAAAGTGAAAAATTAGGGTTAGGGTTGAGTCTAATGGGCTATGGGCTTAAGTCACAAGTCCTTAAATTATTAAATCACAAGTCATTTCATTAAACCATAAATCATGAAATAATTTCGCTTAAACTAATCCTCCTATTCCAAAATTAGTTTCTAATGACTAAAAGTAGGTTAACCTAAGTTAGACTAGGGTCACCATGGCTAGGGTTAGCTTCTAGGCTAGTTTACTAGGTCTCAACAAGTCAAGGTCAACTAGAATTCACCAATTCAATAAATCATCAAATAATTCAAATAAGTCAAAATGACCAAATTACCCCTAGGCTAAAAATGATAATTAAATCATCCTAATGATATGGTTAGGCTCTAGGTCATGCAGTCTTTAGGGTTTCACTAGCAGCACATCAAAATCACAAGTCATGACTTAAACCAGTTTTTAAATAGTTTAAAAATTAATAAAAATCACCAAAAATCATAATGTGAATAAATATCAATAAATAATAATTATAATTACAAAATTTCAAAATTATCCTCATCTGGAAAACTGGGTGTTACAGGTAGATATACAATTTTTAGGCTCAAAGCATCATCCTTTAATGAAGGGGTTCAAGGCTATTTATAACCAAAGTAAGAGAAAGGGCAAATGAGCAAATTTTTGTCAGTGGTCAGAAGATTAGTCGGTCATCCGTAAAATACCGTCAAATGTTTTGACCCAGACCAGTAACGACTAAAAATATAGCCGTTGGGATCTTTGATGGGACATGATCTAACCGTTGGATTTTGAATGGTAGTATTTTGGATTGTCCGTCAGATTTTTGTGGACTTCTTCAGATAATCCGATAGCTCACATAAGGTTTTATGTGGTCTATTTGACCATTCTTCATATTTTTGCGGAGATTTGTCTGATCTTCTGTATGTCTGGCCAAAAATGATTGTGGGTTATTTTCTACCATAGCTTTCAATTTTGCCATCCATTTCTTGTGTTTACAATTATTCCTAAGACTTATTACATATTTCAGATATATTCTAGTAGGTGTAGGCTTCTTCAAAGTCTTAAAATGATGATGGCATGGCTTGGCTTCTTCACTTGATAGATGATGTCATTTTTCCTTGACGACAACTGTCCAAAGATATCCAGTTTGTGAAAACCGAATACCTTTCGAGGGCTTCGCCTCGAACTCCCACGGGGGGTGCTACCCCCTCTACCTCCAAGTGCATGGCTCATAAGATATCGTTGGGCAGTTCAGAGAAATCTTGTAGGATACTGTCGTCTTTGGCTCATCATGATTTTTTTATTGCATATGTCCATGTTGATCTTATTTATTGCTTTTCTGCATGTACATGTTAGACAAATAAAGACAATATACACAGTCATAAGTATGATAAAATTAATGCACATTAGAACTATGCTAAGTTTAAGTATAAATACTATAGTGATAGCATGAATATTAGTGATATCATAATATTAAATTTAGTCGAATAACCACAATAAAAAATATAGTTAGATCATTGGGCTAACGTCGAGATGTTTAGTGTGTCCCCAAGTTAAGTCAGAACATCAGCGACTGGGAGGACTTTTGCATCCATTACTAATTACGAAGTGAAAGTGGGAATATATTACTATCGATTTGTGTCTGGATTAATGAAGACACCAAGTGGAAAGGATGTGATTTGGGTCATAGTGGACAGACTAACCAAATCAGCCAACTTCTTACCTTTAAGGTTGGTTTATCCACGGAGGATCTAGCCGAGTTTTACACTCGGTAGACGAGTATAGTTTTGGACAAAGAATCATAATTTACTTCTTATTTTTGGCAGAGTTTATAGGATCATCTTGGTACACATCTGAAATTTAGGACCACATACCACCCGCAAACTGATGGTCATTTAGAAAAGACTATTCAAACCTTTGAGGATATGTTGCTTACGTGTATGCTTGATTTTAGAGGATCGTTGAAGGATCACTTGCATTTGGTAGAATTTTTCTATAATAATAGTTACAAAAAGTATATAGATGTCACTATTCGAAGCTTTGTATGGACATAGATGTCATACTGTATATTTTGGGATGGGTAGGAGAGAGATCACTATTGGGACATGAGATGGTTTTTGATGCTCTCGAAAAAGGAAGATAGATTTAGGAGAGGCTTCGAATGGTACAAGACAAGCATAGGCACTAGGCAGATAACCACCGTAGGCCGTTGGTATTTAAGGTATGGAATTTATATTTAGTTATTTAGTATATTGTTTGGTTGTTTGATTCTTATGATTTCTCGTTTTCTTCTTAAGGTTGAAAATTTAGTCCTCTTGAAGATTTCACCGACATGTAGGACTATTCGGTTCGGTCATACTAGAAAATTATGTTCAATATTCGTTGGACCATTAGAGTATTGGAGAGGATATAAGAGGCGACATAAAGCTGCCTTTTTTACCGATCGACCTTGGCGAGCGCGCATAATATTTTTTATGTATCATAGTTGGGGAATTATGACAAACCCTAATTATATTTTGGATCATTCGGAGACAACTGTAGAGCAGAGCGTATCCTATGAGAAGCAACCAGTGGGAATATTAGACCGACAAAAGAAGCATTAAGGAACCAAACTATACCATTGGTTCAGGTAGCATTGAGGCATCACTCACTGGTAGAGTCCACGTGGGAGCGTGAGGACGAGATGTGAGAGGGGTTGCCTCACCTATTTAATGATTGAGGTAAGGAGTAGAAGTCGAATTCATGGCATATATATTCAATAATGATGGTAGTATTATTTGCTAAATATGGTTATTTGCTTGATACACTTTATTGCTAGGATGCTTGTCATTGTATGGGGGTTGAATTTTGAGGATATAATTCTTCAAGGGGATAGTTTGTAGCATTCGCTACTAATATAAGCACCCTGATTTTAAAGAATTTTTTATATTATTTTTATATGATTTTATTTATTAAACTATATATTTTATAACCAAATATGACTATATATTTTTATTTGTGTTCATTGACACGATAGACCGCAGGATACTGACACAATTTATGATACGAAGTCTACATAAGAGTATTCATGGTTATGGACTTCGTGATAGGATACTAGATTCGTACTTGCACTTGTGACTTGTTATATTGGACTTGACTTGACTTGCTAGATCTAGACATTGGGTGGCGAGAACATGACTGATATATCAGGATATTTTTTCTACTTTGGCCTCGTTTTCATACCTGGAACTTGATTGTTTTATTCAAGTGTGTTGTTGTTACTGTAGCATAGCTCTGGTGTTTCTTATCTAGTTTGCCCTTGGTCCTGCGACACGGTGCCTTAGGTGTTTGCCTGCAAGGATATAAACCCCCTAAATTTTAGATTTTTTAATTTTTATTTTAGTATTTGCACGACAAGTACGAATACGTATCTACGAAGTATTTAATTAATTTTATGCAAAAATTTTATTATTAGATATTTCATAAATATAGAAATAAATATTTTGTTTCGAGATAATATAAAGTAAATATTTTCTATATTTGTTCGAGTATAAATATGTCATCCCAAATTTGCCAAATTTATTATTAACTTTATTATTATAGAAATACTTTTTATTTATTTGATATCCAAGTATAGGTACTAATTTCGAAAGTAATATGTTTGCAAAAACAAAAAAAAAAATTATTACAAACTTTAAAAGAATCGTACAAGAGCACAATAAATTATGGGAAAGTACAACTATAGGAGTCTGGTCTGAGTGACGAACGCTTTGTCCCTTTGACGAGGGGATTGTGGAAGAAAGCAAACTTATCGTCGTGTCTCGGAGCTTCTATTGACGAGGAATCTTCTGTATGGCTCGGCCGTGTAGAAGTATCGACAGAACTTCGGCTTCGATTAACAATAGAAAACCCGCTCTTTTGAATGGTTGATTGTAGATTAGAATGCTTGGATTCTGGAAATGAGATGAATTCTCTACCTATACCCCTCCTCTCTGTGTGTACGTTTGGAGAATCGGACTCTATTTATAGAGCCAAGAAATAACTAACAGGTAGTTATTCAAGACAGGCGCCTTATATGGAAAGGCGCCTAAGCTACTGTGCACCACTTTTCAAATGGGGCGCCTATTACTTTTCTGAGTGTCACAGACATGTGGCAACCCATGCTGAATAGGCGTATGATCATGGCCATGTGATGTGCACGTTCTTCGAGAAACTTGGAGTAGTGCACTACGTTCAGTATAGATGACAGCTTATCACACCATGTGGATTTATGTGCATCATTCCAGTTTGGCGCTTCATCGTTTAAGCGCATTTAAGAAAACTGGGCACATTCTTGGAAGGGTGCCTATCTCAATCAGGGGCGCCGAAATCTGTACTGTCAAAATTTATGATGGTATAATTTGAGAAATCCTTGCCACGTGGCCATTCACTCTGAGGCGCTTAAAAGAATAGGCGCCTAAATAGAAAGATAGCTGGGCGCCTTTAAGACAGAACTATTTGGGCCCCTACACACTTTGGGTGCCTAAACATTTGAAATACTTTGAATGACGGTGCGTATTAAATGCAGAAAAATTTGCACAGAATTGAACAGATTTTTGTCGTTTCGATTTTCGCGAGATTGGTTCGGAAACCGAAGTGGCGCCCAGTCATCCTAAGCGCCTATAAATAGGCCACTTAAGAAGAGAGATGAGCTTTTTTACTTTCCTCTTCTTCTCTAAACTTCTCCCAAGCCGAACTTCAAAGCTTTCAATGGCTCGACGAAAATCCATTGTCGCGAAAGGGAAGGCCATCGCCGCTCCATCCGCCGTAGCTCAGCCACCGCGCCGCCCTGGGACGCTGCGGATCATCGACTCTGACGCACCTCCACCGTCGTGTACATCAGCACCTCCTTCACGTGCTACGCCAGCTCCCCTATCGCATGCTACGCCGGCGCCTCCATCGCGTGTTACGCTGGCACCTCCGTCGCATGCTGTGCCTTCATCTCAAACAATACGACCCGCACCAATGATCAATGGTGCGTGTCGAAAATAGGAGCGCCAATCTATGCGCCTTTGTCATTTGTGCCCTCTTCTGGGCACAAATTGACTTGCCGAAAAGGCGCCCAAACGTCATTTGTGCCCTCTTCTAGGCACAAATTGACTTAACTATGAAATGGCACCTCTATCTGTTTTAGGTGCCATCTGTAACGCCCCAGTCCCAAAATACGTAGGACTAGGAACATAGACATGCCAGCTGTATATATATGAAGTACCCTCCAATATATGGAAACCTCGTATGAATACATAAGCTGTAAAATATAGTAGAACCATAACTAATCTCATCCACACAAAATAAATGAATAAAAGATATCATATAATGAATATGAATTGCCTTGATACAATATGTTGGACGGAGACAAATCCACTACCAACAAGTAAAGGAAAATACATTAAAAAAATAAATTTGGCAAGCGAAGCGAAGACGATCCAAATGCAATCATCCTCGAAGAAATAGCGATGATCACGGCTAGAGATAGAACACCTGCGAAAGACAATAGCTCACACCTGGCGACATGTCACGCCCCAGAACCAGAATACTGGAGAGCGGGGGAATGACTCAGCCAGCTACGTATTACGGGTAGATGAATACCGTATAATACGATCAATGCTGTCTAACCAGACGAGGGGGTGCATACTACATAAAGGTCTTACTATGGTCACTTCACATCTATTGTCTCAATCATTCAATCAAGAAGCATAAATAGAGAACATGTAAGATAAAGCAGTAAGGCGTCCCAAACGCTCAGTCAAAATGTTCTTGAGATCTGGCTTTACAAAATATAGCCAGATGATATAGCAAGTATACACAATTGTTATCAGCTGCAGTCTGACTTAATTATAATTATGTAAAAGTAAGTACAAGACAATCCGACTAACATGTCGGTGCCAAACGGCTAAGTATAAAGGTAAATAACAAAACGAGCGGTGAAGTAAGGAACCTACTCGAGTCCTCCTGCAATCATTCTCCTAGTGTTGACCATCCTGGAGGTAGAAGTAAGCTGAGTCCTCGGGAACCGGCTCTAAATCTGGCCATGCAAAACCAGAGAGGTTAGACCTCTAATAGCAAGTACCACAAGGAAGGACGATATGAAGGACTAAACCCGTAAGTAAGAGAATATAATAGTAGATCTCTGCTTCCTACTAGGATTCATATAACATTACGACACTTCGAGCCAACCTCCCAACCAAACAAGGACAGAAGTTGGCCCGTCATGTCCTGATATTCTGATCATCTCAGTTAGGCAACAGAGTAGGTACAGTACACAAACAAATCATCTTGAACGGCCAATCAACTACTACGGCTTGCTATTGTGAGTCCCAAGTTATCCTGGAATTATGCAAATAGGGATTCCTCAGTTCTTACTATGTGCGAGCAAGGCTAGTCTATCCAATCAATCAATTGCGCCAATCATGTAATTAGACGAGTCCCAGCGGGACGTCCGCCGTTAATATAGCATGTACCATAATATAAGCAGATACTGTTCCCTGCCCGTGTGACAGATTTACAGTATCTGTAGGAACCAGCCGGCCTGTCGGGCACTACTAGTCCCAAGAGGACTGCCATGTAAGGACTCGGGAATCCATTCTCTCCATGCCATCATTATTTTATTTAACTTAATAGTCCCTACGTTGAGTGAAGTTCTATGCCGTGGATCATGGTCATTCAAATGAGTACTTTTGTACGGGGTACGATATGCGCAACTCTGCAACGATACCCGTGCGGCTATGTTGTAGGTCTTATATAGCGTAATGCAACAATCAAATCTAACTACGGAGTAGTCATGCCTTGACCATAAAGTACACATGCTGTTTTTGCAAGATAAATAAATACTAAATAAATAAATAAATAATTTGAAACCTGCATGTGCCCGTATGCCAATATTTGGGATCAGCCAGTCGATTACAATAGTTCATTACATGAACGTGTCTCATTCATTCAATTCAATAAGACGACTAGTCAGTCTCTTAGTTCCAACTAGGAACGCATGATCAATTATTAGTCAATGTCACAATCATTATCGATGGTGGCACGGCATGAAAATCAATTAGTATTACATGGGGTCTAGCCTATAACTCCTGAGAGTTAAGTTCTAGTCATACTGGGTATCCATGGATCAATCAAGACACATGACACATTCCACATAACAATTTGTATTAACAATATTAATATATCATGATTTATCAAGTTCATGCAAAAAGGCGTAAGGATTTAATAGAGGAATTATCATGCCATCATTAAATGATTAAGTTATAGAACAAATAGTAACACCCAGGTTAGAAAGTCACGCCAACAAGTCTATGCTAAGGCCAAAAGTCACGCCAAGTCTAGTAGGAGTGAGCGTGTAACAGCGTGAGCGTGAAAAAGTAATCCACGCTGGCATGCACAGTGTGAGCGTGAAGGGAAATTCACGCAGACTCAAGTGAGCGTGAAAAGGTGACAAGAAATCCACGCACGCAAGGATGTGCGTGACTAAAAATCCACGCACGCTCATGGATGTGTGTGTGACTAAAAATACACGCACGCTCATGAGAACGTTAGTGTGACTAAAATACACGCACGCTTATGAGAACGTTAGCGTGACTAAAATACACGCACGCTCATGAGAACGTTAGCGTGACTAAAAATACACGCACGCTCATGAGAACGTTAGCGTGACTAAAAATACACGCACGCTCATGAGAACGTTAGCGTGACTAAAATACACGCACGCTCATGAGAACGTTAGCGTGACTAAAAATACACGCACGCTCATGAGAACGTTAACGTGACTAAAATACACGCAAACACGTAAAGACGTGTGCGTGACTGGGCTGATGTTTTACGCGAGCACGTAAGAACGTGTGCGTACAATATTTCCCGAACACCAAGTCCTATGGAGCCTTCGCTCCAGTGCCAGAGAAATACACGCAAAGATGGTGGACCAAGAACCCATGAACAGCCGAAATACTACAACTTAGATCTAGAGAAAACAAGCCATAGGAATCAAAAATGCTAAGAACTAATCTCTCTCAGGATCATGAGAGGAAGCCAAATGAACCAAAAAAATGGGTGAAGGAGAAGCAAGTTTACACTTGCCTACTGCTGCTGCTGGTTAGGTGGAGAAGTGATGAGGAAGGAGAAGAAGAAGTAAATGGTGAAGAAGAAGTAAATGATGAGAGAGAAGGGAGATGGTGGCTTTAAATAGGGGGAGTGGTGGTAGGTGGGGTGTTGGGCCGGGTTGTCCACCATAAACCCGAAAACCCTCCATGGCCGAACCCAATAAGACCAAAGCAGAGAATAAAAGCAGGAAATAAATACAGAAAATAAATTGCATAAATAAAATTGCAGGAAATAAAATGCAGGTAGTTAATATACAGAATAATACATGATAAATATTAAATAAATACACATGAGTTGTACATGCATAAAAAAAATACGCATTCTTGGAACGGGGAGTGACATCTCTACCCACCTTAGAAAAATTTCGTCCTCGAAATTTCAAATCCAAAGCAGGTAGAAATATCGGAGCAAAACTAATACAAGCAATTCTAGTGAGCAAGCAATCATTTTTACCATATCAAAAGTAAGTACTATATATGTAAATCCATCAATCTACGATATCAAGTAGCTCTACCCATAAGGCGATAAGCATGAGAAATCAAGACAATCAAGGTATACAGAAAGAGATATACCTTGTGAGTCAAACATGTGTGGATACCGTGATCGGATATCATCCTCACGTTCCCACGTTGACTCTCCCAAGGAGTGATGACCCCAAGCAACACGAACAAGACTAATTGTTCGGTTCTTGAGTATCTTCTCTCTTCGGTCCAAAATGGATACAGGCTGTTCCTCGTAAGACAGGTTGGTACCAACGACCAACTCAGAATGATCGAAGACATGGCTTGGGTCCGATACATACCTACGTAATTGAGATACATGAAACACGTCATGCACCTCTTGTAACGAAGGTGGGAGTGATAAACGATAAGCAACATCGCCTATCCGATCAAGGATAACGAATGGGCCCACGTATCGCGGACTCAATTTCCCGCGAATGCCAAATCTAATGACCCCACGAGTAGGTAAGATCCGCAAGAATACGTGGTCCCCAACAGAGAACTTTAGCGGCCTATGATGCTGATCAGCCCAATGACGATGCCGATCCTGCGTAACTCTAAGTCGCTCTTTAATTCCTTTAACTGCTTCAACCGTCTGAACAATCATTTCTGGGCCTAGCATCTTCCTCTCTCCGATATCATCCCATGCAAGCGGTGACCTGCACTTCTTACCATATAGTGCTTCGAATGGCGCCATCTGGATACTGGCTTGATAACTATTGTTGTATGAGAACTCAACCAAGTGCAGGTGACTCTCCCAAGACCCTCCAAAATCTAGAGTGCAAGCTCGCAACATATCATCCAAAGTCTGAATCGTTCTTTCTGATTGCCCATTCGACTGCGGATGGTAGGCCGTGCTAAACCTTAACTTGGTACCCAGACTATGATGTAAGCTCTTCCAAAAATATGATATAAAGCGGGTATCTCGATCCGACACAATACTGACAGGGACTCCATGCTGCCTGACTATCTGTTGCATATACAACTCTGCCAACTTTTCTGTAGGTTGTCCTACTCTGAAAGGAAGAAAATGTGCTACCTTCGTAAGTCGGTCTAATATTACCCAAATAACGTCCTTGCCACTTGATGATCTTGGTAAACCGGTCACAAAGTCCATTGTAATATGCTCCCATTTCCATTCTGGAATAGGAAGCGGTTGCAATAACCCAGCTGGCCTCTGCTGTTCTGCCTTCACTTGCTGACATACCAAGCAACGGAAAACAAATCTATCTATCTCCCTCTTCATTCCGTTCCACCAGAAATGTTGCTTGATATCTTGGTACATCTTGGTCCCTCCAGGGTGAATAGAATACTGAGAACTGTGGGCTTCTGCCATAACCTCCTGTCTGATATCTCCACTAGGCACACATAGACGTGTTCCAAACCTAAGTGTACCATCTTCATGAATTCTCATCTCCTTTCTGAGCCCTGACTCACATTCTGCCCTAAGCTTCTGAATCCTTGGGTCTTGTGCCTGAGCTACCTTGATCCTGTCTACTAAGTCAGATTGAACTTGCAGACTTGTTAGAACTCCTACATCACTAGGAAGTATAACTTCGATACCCATCTCCTGAAGGTCTTCTAAGATATGCCTCTGCGTTGCCAACATAAATGCGCCGCCTCTCTTGCTGAGAGCGTCTGCTACCACATTAGCCTTGCCTGGATGATACTGAAGCTCCACGTCATAATCCTTGATCAACTCCAACCATCTCCTCTGCCTCATGTTTAATTCCTTCTGAGTAAAGATGTACTTCAGACTTTTATGGTCTGTGTACATATCCACTCGATCATCATATAAATAATGCCTCCATAGCTTCAAAGCAAACACTACTGCCGCTAACTCCAAATCATGAGTTGGGTAATTCTTCTCGTGGTCCCGAAGCTGCCTAGATGCATATGCTATCACCTTCCCATGCTGTATAAGGACACATCCAAGTCCTTTACCTGACGCATCACAATAAACTGTAAAACCTCCGGGTCCAACTGGCAATGTAAGAATAGGTGCTGATATCAACTTCTGCTTCAGAGTCTCAAATGATGCCTGACATTCTGCCGACCAAACGAATGGTACATCCTTCCGGGTCAAGCGGGTCATGGGTGCTGAAAGCCTTGCAAAGTCTGACACAAACCTTCTATAATATCCTGCCAATCCCAAGAAACTCCGCACATCTGCTACGGTCTTGGGTACTGGCCAACTTTCTACTGCTTCTACCTTCTTGGAATCTACTGCTACTCCAGCTCCTGATATGATATGACCCAAAAATGAAATATGATCCGACCAAAAATCACACTTACTGAGCTTGGCATACAACTGGTTCTCTCTCAGAACCTGCAACACTTTTCTGAGGTGGTCTTCGTGCTCCTCTTCACTAGCAGAGTATACGAGAATGTCGTCAAGAAACACAACGACAAACTGGTCTAAGTATGGCATAAAGATACGATTCATCAAATCCATGAATATAGCTGGAGCATTGGTCAAACCAAACGGCATTACTAAGAACTCATAATGCCCATACTTCGACCTGAATGCTGTCTTGGAAATGTCTTCCTTCCGAACCCTCACCTGATGGTACCCTGAACGAAGATCTATCTTGGAGAAAACTCTAGCTTTGCTCAACTGGTCAAATAAGTCGTCGATCCTGGATAATGGGTAATTGTTCTTCACTGTTGTCGCGTTAAGCTTCCTGTAGTCAATGCACAATCTGGATGACCCATCCTTCTTCCCCACAAGTACTACTGGTGCTGCCCACGGTGATACGCTAGCTTGGATGAACTTCTTTTCCTTCAGTTCCTCTATGTGCTCATATACCTTGGCCTGCTCTGAATCCGCCATTTTATAAACTCGATCTGATATCGGTTTAGTTCCTGGTGCCAATTCTATACTGAACTCAATATCTCTAACTGGTGGTAGACCTGGAAGTTCTTCGGGAAATACGTCTAGAAATTCTTCAACTATCTTCGGGATCTGAACTTCCTCCATTGCCGTTACTACTCCCTGCTCTTGTTGAGTTGCCTCTGATCTGACTAAGGTAAATCTCTTCATGCCTGGAATATCAAAAGATACACTCCCTCTACGACAATCTATTGTCGCATGACTGTCTTTCAGCCAGTCCATGCCTAAGATAACGTCGAAATTTCCAACAGGAAATTCTATCAACCGGGCGGGTAAGGAATGTCCGTAAACTACAATGCTACACGCTAAAATAACTCTACTAACTCCTACGAGCCCATTACCAGTGAGTATATTCAACCTCCCTGGCAATGCCTCGAACTCCATTCCTAGTCGTGTCGCAAATCGTACAGATATAAATGAATGGGATGCTCCCGAATCAAACAATGCTACTGCGGGATATGAGGCGACGAGAATGTTACCTGCCACAACATCTTCCGATGCCAATGCCTCTTCCAAGGACAGAGTGAATGCTTGCCCTCGACCTCCTTGCTGATTCCCATGCTGCGGCCTAGCCTGGTGCTACTGCTGGCCCCTTCCTTGATGATGCTGGAGTGGTCTATGCTGGTGTTGCTACATCGGCAGTCCTTGCTGCCGAAACATCTGAGCCTGCGGTACTAACGGACGCTGTGCCAACGGCCTTACTGCCACTGCTGGTCCTCGATACTGCCCTGCCCCTGGTACTGGCAGAGCAGGAAACTGCTGCCCTGGTCCTCCTGACCTCGAATTCATAGGACATGTGGTAACCCGATGGTCTGGATTTCCACATATCAGATATAGTCTATTCAATGTCCGACACACATCTCTAGTGTGTCCCATCTTCCCACAATAAGTGTAGCCCACCGGGGGTTGCTGGTTCTTCTTCTATTGTTGTTGCTGCTGCTGCCTGGGTGGTGCTGGTCCTCGTATCTCCACATCGTGGATACGAATGCCAGTGGATGGTGCTGTTGTTCGGGGCGCTGCTCCCCCTCCTCCTTCAATCTGACTGTGGGATCTCTTCTGACCCCCAGTCCTTGTCGCAAGTCTCTGAATGGTGAGCTCGTGCCTTCGAGTCGCCGTTAATATTTCGTCAAAAGTTTGGTAATTGTGCCCCTCTATCAATTGCAAGAGCTCAGGATGAAACCCTTGCTGAAACCTCATGGCCCTCTGGCGCTCCGTTGCTACCATCTCTGGGGCGAATCTACTCAATCTGCAGAACTCCGCTGCATAAGCATCTACAGTCTTGCCGGCCTGCCTGAGGTTGATAAATTTCTGTTGTAGCTCAAACTGCGCCACAACTCCATAGTACTTGGTCTTGAATCTTGCAGTGAAATCGTCCCAAGCCACAGGACGTCTGATGCCCACTTCCTCTGATTCCCACCAATCACGTACGAGATCCTGAAGTAACAACTTCACTAGATCCATACGTTCTGCTGCCGGTACCTTAGCTGCTGTCAGAATAGCCTCAATATCCTTAAGCCATGCATCTGCTGAGATGGCATCCTCCGTGCCCTCGAAACGGCGGGGGTTGTACTTGTAAAACTTGGCTGATGCTCCTGAATCAGCCCTCACTCCTCTTTCCAAAGTCGTCTGCAATCCTTGGTTGAGCAACACGTTCTGCTCTTGTAGCTGAGTGTGCATGCGCTACTGGGCCAACATCTGATGTTGCTGAGCAGCCATCATTCCTCTCATGATCTCCAGAAGGGCTGGTGTGTCTACTTGGGTAGGTGGAACTGTTGGTGGTGGTAGAATATCCGGATACTGCTATCCAGCTGCTGCTTCCACTATCACTTCTTCCAGAGTAGCCTCCTGAGGTGAGACTGGCCCTTGTTGCTGACCAACCTGGTCAGGTTGTCCATGTTGCTCTTGTTGTTGCTGCCCAGCTCTGACCGATGCAGACGAAGTGCCCCTAAGAAAAGGGACAAGAGAACAATCAAACAACCAGACATGAAGGATCGATGAAGTCAAAGGATACCGGAATGTCAAGCAAGGGTTTGAGAATGACGAATCATGAGATCAAGGGGGAACATGTGTGATTGAGACATCCTAAATCAAAACACCCCACAAGTCTGAAATCAGACCTGCATGGGCCACCACTAAAACCTTGTCACGCCCAGAACCAGAATACTGGAGAGCGGGGGAATGACTCAGCCAGCTACGTATTACGGGTAGATGAATACCATATAATACGATCAATGCTGTCTTACCAGACGAGGGGGTGCATACTACATAAAGGTCTTACTACGGTCACTTCACATCTATTGTCTCAATCATTCAATCAAGAAGCATAAATAGAGAACATGTAAGATAAAGCAGTAAGGCATCCCAAATGCTTAGTCAAAATGTTCTTGAGATCTGGCTTTATAAAACATAGCCAGATGATATAGTAAGTATACACAATTGTTATCAGCTGCAGTCTGACTTAATTATAATTATGTAAAAGTAAGTACAAGACAATCCGACTAACATGTCGGTGCCAAACGGCTAAGTATAAAGGTAAATAACAAAACGAGCGGTGAAGTAAGGAACCCACTCGAGTCCTCCTACAATCATTCTCCTAGTGTTGACCATCCTGGAGGTAGAAGTAAGCTGAGTCCTCGGGAACCGGCTCTAAATCTGGCCATGCAAAACCAGAGAGGTTAGACCTCTAATAGCAAGTACCACAAGGAAGGACGATATGAAGGACTAAACCAGTAAGTAAGAGAATATAATAGTAGATCTCTGCTTCCCGCTAGGATTCACATAACATCACGACACTTCGAGCCAACCTCCCAACCAAACAAGGACAGAAGTTGGCCCGTCATGTCCTGATATTCTGATCATCTCAGTTAGGCAACAGAGTAGGTACAGTACACAAACAAATCATCTTGAACGGCTAATCAACTACTACGGCTTGCTATTGTGCGTCCCAAGTTATCCTGGAATTATGCAAATAGGGATTCCTCAGTTCTTACTATGTGCGAGCAAGGCTAGTCTATCCAATCAATCAATTGCGCCAATCATGTAATTAGACAAGTTCCAGCGGGACGCCCGCCGTTAATATAGCATGTACCATAATATAAGCAGATACTGTTCCCTGCCCGTGTGACAGATTTACAGTATCTGTAGGAACCAGCCGGCCTGTCGGGCACTACTAGTCCCAAGAGGGCTGCCATATAAGGACTCGGGAATCCATTCTCTCCATGCCATCATTATTTTATTTAACTTAATAGTCCCTACGTTGAGTGAAGCTCCATGCCGTGGATCATGGTCATTCAAATGAGTACTTTTGTACGGGGTACGATATGCGTAACTCTACAACGATACCCGTGCGGCTATGTTGTAGGTCTTACATAGCGTAATGCAACAATCAAATCTAACTACGGAGTAATCATGCCTTGACCATAAAGTACACATGCTATTTTTGCAAGATAAATAAATACTAAATAAATAAATAAATAATTTGAAACATGCATGTGCCCGTATGCCAATATTCGGGATCAGCCAGTCGATTACAATAGTTCATTACATGAACGTGTCTCATTCATTCAATTCAATAAGATGACTAGCCAGTCTCTTAGTTCCAACTAGGAACGCATGATCAATTATTAGTCAATATCATAATCATTATCGATGGTGGCAAGGCATGAAAATCAATTAGTATTACATGGGGTCGAGCCTATAACTCCTCAGAGTTAAGTTCTAGTCATACTGGTTATCTATGGATCAATCAAGACACATGACACATTCCACATAACAATTTGTATTAACAATATTAACATATCATGATTTATCAAGTTCATGCAAAAAGGCGTAAGGATTTAATAGAGGAATTATCATGCCATCATTAAATGATTAAGTTATAGAACAAATAGTAACACCCAGGTTAGAAAGTCACGCCAACAAGTCTAAGCTAAGGCCAAAAGTTACGCCAAGTCTAGTAGGAGTGAGCGTGTAACAGCGTGAGCGTGAAAAAGTAATCCACGCTGGCATGCACAGTGTGAGCGTGAAGGGAAATTCACGTAGACTCAAGTGAGTATGAAAAGGTGACAAGAAATCCACGCACGCAAGGATGTGCGTGACTAAAAATCCACGCATGCTCATGGATGTGTGCGTGACTAAAAATACACGCACGCTCATGAGAACGTTAGCGTGACTAAAATACATGCACGCTCATGAGAACGTTAGCGTGACTAAAATAAACGCACGCTCATGAGAACGTTAGCGTGACTAAAAATACACGTACGCTCATGAGAACGTTAGCGTGACTAAAAATACACGCACGCTCATGAGAACGTTAGCGTGACTAAAAATACACGCACGCTCATGAGAACGTTAGCGTGACTAAAAATACACGCACGCTCATGAGAACGTTAGCGTGACTAAAATACACGCACGCTCATGAGAACGTTAGCGTGACTAAAAATACACGCACGCTCATGAGAACGTTAGCGTGACTAAAAATACACGCACGCTCATGAGAACGTTAGCGTGACTAAAATACACGCAAACACGTAAAGACGTGTGCGTGACTGGACTGATGTTTTATGCGAGCACGTAAGAACGTGTGCGTACAACATTTCCCGAACTCCAAGTCCTATGGAGCCTTCGCGCCAGTGCCAGAGAAATACACGCAAAGATGGTGAACTAAGAACCCATGAACAGCCAAAATACTACAACTTAGATCTAGAGAAAACCAGCTATAGGAATCAAAAATGCTAAGAACTAATCTCTCTCAGGATCATGAGAGGAAGCCAAATGAACCAAAAAAATGGGTGAAGGAAAAGCAAGTTTGCACTTGCCTACTGCTGCTGCTGGTTAGGTGGAGAAGTGATGAGGAAGGAGAAGAAGAAGTAAATGGTGAAGAAGAAGTAAATGAGGAGAGAGAACGGAGAGGGTGGCTTTAAATAGGGGGAGTGGTGGTAGGTGGGGTGTTAGGCCGGGTTGTCCACCATGAACCCGAAAACCCTCCATGGCTGAACCCAATAAGACCAAAGCAGAGAATAAAAGCAGGAAATAAATGCAGAAAATAAATTGCAGAAATAAAATTACAGGAAATAAAATACAGGTCATTAATATACAGAATAATACATAATAAATATTAAATAAATACACATGAGTTGTACATGCATAAAAAAAATATGCATTCTTGGAACGGGGAGTGACACGAGATAACCAGGTCCTCAGAGGGACGTAGCAAGACACATAATATCATGCCATATAAACTGAATAAATATTACTCAAATAAATAAGTCAATTGAATTATAACATGGTCCAATACACACCTATTGAACGAGCGTACCATCCCCCCAACTAAACAAGGACAAGAGATGGTAAACTAATTCACGGTGATGTATCTTTCCATGCTAAGAATCCAATATGGTATCCGGACCCCAACAAGGTTCAATACCTTCTCATCGAAGTAGTAAGTCACACCTACAACCAAACAAGGACAAGATGTAACGAACTAATCCGCGACAAGTTATTGTTCCAAGTTACGGTCAGATACAAGTACCCAAACCAAAAGTACTCGTACCTAACGGATAAAGGTACCTAACCGTTCTAAGTGAAATGTAGTTAAGAACAATCCTTCCTACACATGGGCCCTGGCTAAATAGGATCGACATAGTCCTCCCTTGGGGTACTAGATGTCCAATCAATAAGAGCATAACGTTTCGCAGAACGTCAGTGGCCGTCAGTAATCATGGGTCATCAGCCCTATATCTCCAGCGGAGAATTCGGGTCACAAGGAAAAGTGCATCGAAGCCCATACGCTAAGGAATTGTCCTCCCCACCCAATGCCTACTGTGTTGTATCCACAACTCAAAACCACTATAACCGCTAAGTCAAACTAGCATGCAATCTCTATTAGCGGTTATTTCTATCGCACGGCTTGTACGTACTGTTGGCCAGCCAATAACGCACGTCCGTATTCTACATGCGACACACAACTTCGTGGTATAACGTGTCAAGGCCATGAATGCAACAGACAAAGGTGGTCCCTTAAATCTAGGTTTAATGTGTAAAAAAATAATACATAGCAGAAAATATAAATAAACAGTAAGTTCTAACAGGTTATGCCATGTATCACAGTTTATTTTGCATAAAGAAAATAAATAATTTATGAAATATGAGCTAAAATAAATAAATAACAAATGATAAGGTGTCTTGCCTGGTAGGACGCCTGGTGTACTGCAATGCTCAATATGGCACGAACTGCGACTTCTGTGCAACAATTATGCAAGGTGAACTCTGATGGTGGCACGGACAGTTCCATCGGGTCCAAGACGATCAAATTGGTTAGGATCGATAGGTGGAAGGACAGAATTGGCAGGAGGATAGGTATAATGGGCGTAGTTATGGACGGAAGGATAGTCGAAGAAAATTTAGATAAATAATATATATATATATAATTTAGAAAAACTATTTATAATACTAGAGAAATATATTTAGGAGTCCAAATAATTCACATAAATACTTGAAAAAAAATTATAATTTGAAAAGAATATTTCGTTAGTTAAATAGCTTATAGATAAATACTTAAAATATATAATTGGTTTTAGGCTAATACTATCAGTTGTCGAAATAAACTTACCACGTAAAAAAAACTATATTTTATTAGTGCAAATAATTTAGATATATATATGTAAAAATATTTTTGGGGCAAAATCCTTAATCATGTCAAAAACTAAAATACTATAATATTATATTTATGTCCAAATCTTATTTATTTATTTATTTTAAAATATATGTAGGGTCAAACACTATATAATATCCGAAATAGTAGTATCGTTATAATATATATATATTTTTACTAAAGTATATCAAAAATATTGTCAAGGTATAAAATTCCCATGACCAAAATTATATATGCATTTATGCTAACAGTTAAGAATCTACTAAACCAATTGATAATAATGAGAATAGTAAATTACTAATGATAACTCATTTGTATACAAGACAAAAAGAAAAATAATAAATAATAATAAAAATTTAAAACAAAAACTTCAGCTGTCTCTCGTTCGGAGAGCTCAGCAGCAAAGCAATAATTAAGAGAAAAAAATGAGCTGGAGAGAGAAAGAGTGAAAGGAGGGAAGAAAAATACAGAGAGAGGGAGAGAGCAGAAGGAGAGTGAGGCGGAGAGGCGGTACGGGAGCGGAGAGGGTTTGAGGGGCTCTTCTGCGGATTGGGCGCGGCAAGGCACGACGCCGACTGGGTTGAGCGGCGGAGAAGAGAATGGCCGAGAAGAAACCGGGAGGAGCGGAGGACTCCCGGCGGCGGAAGGTGGTCGCAGCCGGGGCTGGGTCGGAGTGGAGAGGAACGGTGAGGTTGAAGGCGCGGTGGCTCCGGAGGGTCGGAGAAAAAGGGCACGCGCTGGAGGCTGCAGCGGCTGACGGCGGAGAGATCGGACAGGGTTTCGAGGAAGGACGGAGAAAACTCGGTCACGGCGGGGGTTCTTTTGGGAGAGGGATTTCACGGAGGGGCTCGAAGTGGAGCGCCGGTGGTGGCGCCGAGGGAGGCGATCGGGAACGGCTGGGGTCGCCGGATCTGGGCGACCCGACTCGTCACGGACGCGAGCGGCGCGAAGGCGAAGGTTTGGCGCCAAGGCGGAGGCTGTGGCGGAGAGGGTTTCGGCCGGAGCTGCCGGCCGAGTGAGACGGCGGCAGTAGCATCGGGCGCGGCTGGACGTGGTGGTGGAGTTTGGCGGTGGGTTGTCCTGGTGGTGATACACGGAATAGGGTGGTCGGGTTCAGTCGAGGCGACGTGACCGAATGTCGCGGTGGCGCACGTCCTGGGAAGGAGGCAGTACGACGCTGATGGCCGGGCGGGGACTCGCCGGCGGGGTGCAGCGGTCTGGACGCGGTGGCCCGATGACCGGAGGTAAGTTAGGGTTTGGGTTTTTAATTTCTTCTTATTCTCGATGGTGGTGGCGGCCTTTTGGCTGGTGGTGGTGTTTCGGATGGTGACCACGGTGGTGGTTTGAGACCGGGATGGTGGCGGTGGTGCTGACAGTGGGGATGGCCGTGATGATGGCTGTGGTGGAGGTGATTTGTGGGTCGGGGTCGAGTGTCTGGGGAGGATGGTGGTCGGGGATCGAGTGCTCTGGCAGAGCGGGGTTTGGCGGCGTGGTGCTAGTGATGGGGCAGCGGGTGGTCGGGGAGTCGGGCTTGGTCGGGCCGAACGGGACAGGAGGAGGCAGAGGGTTAGTATTAGGATTAGGGTTAGGGTTTAGAAAATCTTATGGTGTCAGAGAAGTGTCCGACACGAAAAATTGTACATGTACAAATAGAATAAGAGTTTGGATGGACACAGACACGATGCATGTAGATTTGTGGAGAAAATTTGGAGAATAAAAATACATGGATGAGTACCTGCCTATTTATAGGATGTGGAAATTCCCAGTAGGATAAAGATTAGAAATATTTAAACCAAAAAATAGATAATTTGCTATTTAATTTAAAATCAATCAAATTCAAATCCAAACCAAAATCCAATTTAAATCTAATTAAATTTACATCCTTTAGTTCAAAACCAAATGAGATAATTCAAATTCTAAATATAGATATTAATTTAATCTATTTAAATAAATACAAAAATTAAATCAAGATTTAAATTGCCATAATATTTTCAAGATATGTTTTCCAAAAATGATATTATAATAATTTCGAAAATACATAAATAAAATTAATAAAATATTCATGAAATATATATCCAAGCACAAATATTCTTTACATAATTATGCTTTTCTAGTATACAAAATATTATTTATTATTAATAATTTTTTAGAAATGACGTAAAAATAACAAGCTTAGAAATGATAGCAAAACTAATTATTATATCTATTATTTGAAACTATATAAAAAATAGAACAAAATATTTTTTCCAAATTATGTACGCTCGCACATATTTGCACT
Source organism: Iris pallida (assembly GCA_029216955.1). Classification (NCBI taxonomy): domain Eukaryota; kingdom Viridiplantae; phylum Streptophyta; class Magnoliopsida; order Asparagales; family Iridaceae; genus Iris; species Iris pallida. The sequence continues at coordinate 37,187,991 of JANAVB010021798.1, forward strand.
CGTCGAGAAATTACGAAAAATAAAATTTCGTGCGCGACGTACAATACGACTACGTGACGTACAACACAAAATTTTAAATCAGTACCAAATTTAATAATAAAAAAGTAGTAAAAATTTAGGGGTTTTACATCCTACCCAACTTAAAAAAAATTTGTCCTCGAAATTAAGGATAAGTAGGGGGTGAGAAGGTACAAGGGGTATGACAAGTCTTCGGACGAGGCAAAGAAATAACGCTTTAACATAAACAAGCATTTAGTAGGTCACGATGGTAGGTTTAGGATCAAGGGAAAAGACGAATAGTTTTAGGATGAGGATATAGCCACAGGTTGGTAATGGCTAATTACAGTGGTCATAAGTGATCGGGCAACTAAAGGAGATACTCGGCACGAGGGATTTTGTCCTTCTAAAATAGGAGGAAGACGACGATAAAGGGTTCCAAAGGTGAATTTATCGTATACGAATACGTAGTTCAAAGGCGACCGAAAAATTTCAAAAGGAGTTGCCAAGGCAGTTGAGGATGGGACTCTAGAGGACAAGTTTAGCTATGTCCCCATCCACGTAGAACGATATATAGAAGCGAACCAAAGTGCACTTGGTTGATCAGACCATTATGCACCGGTTCTGATTAGACGATACGTTAGTGGGAGCTCTTCCAATAATATATGTCGTGAACAAGCTCGATAAATCAATGAACTTGCAAATCTAGGTTATAGTAGCAACATTTGTCAAGAGAGTGAAATTATAGGCACGAGAGTTTAAAATTGAGAGGGAGTTTAGTCGAACTCTAAAGGATCTAAGTCGTGTCATGTGATGGTCTTTATACAATCGTCCTATAGTCTTATGTCCAAGTCCTTGGTTGGCTAGACGGGTTAGGGTCCTCTAAATTCTAGAATCTAAATAAACTTGCTAATATAGGTCACTTGGTCAAAGGGTTGCTAGGTCATAAGGCGTTCTATCCAACTTAAAAATAAACTAATAATATTTTGGGACAGCTAACTAGTAGGGTCAATCTTTAGCAAACACGATGGGAAGATAAGAATAATAATAGAAGGAATCAAGCAAGATGCAGTCGATGAGTCGAACGATAGTTCGAATATGGAATCGAGGAAAGAGGTCAAGTTTGTGGATGAGATTCTAGACTTCTAATCCTATTCGCAGGCTTGCTTTGTACGGTAAAGTAACCATACAATTTATCTTGACCTGCATGGGCTACCACAAAAACATATAATGCCCCAGTCCCAAAATACGTAGGACTACGAACGTAGACATGTCAGTTGTATACATACGAAGTACACTCCAATATATGAAAATCTCGTATGAATACATAACCTGTAAAATACTGTAGAACCATAACTAATCTCATCCACACAAAATAAATGAATAAAAGATATCATATAATGAATATGAATTGCCTTGATACAATATGTTGGGCGGAGACAAATCCACTACCAACAAGTAAAGGAAAATACATAAGAAAAGAAATAAATTTGGCAAGCGAAGCGAAGACGATCCAAATGCAATCATCCTCGAAGAAATAGCGATGATCACATCTAGATATAGAACACCTGCGAAAGACAATAGCACACACCTGGCAAGATAACCAAGTCCTCAGAGGGACATAACAAGACACATAATATCATGTCATATAAACTGAATAAATATTGCTCAAATAAATAAGTCAATTGAATTATAACATGGTCCAATACACACCTATTGAACGAGCGTACCATCCCCCCAACCAAACAAAGACAGGAGATGGTAAACTAATTCATGGTGACGTATCTTTCCATGCTAAGAATCCAATATGGTATCCGGACCCCAACAAGGTTCAATACCTTCTCATCGAAGTAGTAAGTCACACCTACAACCAAACAAGGACAAGATGTGACAAACTAATCCGCGACAAGTTATTGTTCCAAGTCACGGTCAGATACAAGTACCCAAACAAAAAGTACTCGTACCTAACGGATAAAGGTACCTAACCGTTCTAAGTGAAATGTAGATAAGAACAATCCTTCCTACGCATGGGCCTTGGCTAAATAGGATCGGCATAGTCCCCCCTTGGGGCACTAGAGGCCCAATCAATAAGAGCATAACGTTCCACAGAACGTCAGTGGCCGTCAGTAATCATGGATCATCAGCCCCGTATCTCCAGCGGAGAATCCGGGTCACAAAGAAAAGTGCATCGAAGCCCATACGCTAAGGAATTGTCCTTCCCGCCCAATACCTACTATGTTGTATCCACAACACAAAACCACTATAACCGCTAAGTCAAACTAGCATGCAATCTCTATTAGCGGTTATTTCTATCGTACGGCTTGTACGTACTGGCGGCCAGCCAATCACGCACATCCGTGTTCTACATACGACACACAACTTCGTGGTACAACGTGTCAAGGCCATGAATGCAACACACAAAGGTGGTCCCTTAAATCTAGGTTTAATGTGTAAGAAAAATAATATATAGTAGGAAATATAAATGAACAGTAAGTTCTAACAGGTTATGCCATGTATCATAGTTTATTTTCCATAAAGAAAATAAAAAATGCATGAAATATAAGCTAAAATAAATAAACAGCAAATGGCAAGGTGTCTTACCTGGTAGGACGCCTGCTGTGCTGTAATGCTCAATGTGTTACGAATTGTGACTTCTGTGCAACAATTATGCATGGTGACCTCTGATGGTGGCACGGACAGTTCCATCGGGTCCAAGATGATCAAATTGGTTAGGGTCGATAGGTGGAAGGACAGAATTGGCAGGAGGATAGGTATAATGGACGTAGTGACGGACGGAAGGATAGTCGAAGAAAATTTAGATAAATAATATATATATATAATTTAGAAAAACTATTTATAATACTAGAGAAATATATTTAGGAGTTCAAATAATTCACATAAATACTTGAAAAAAAATTATAATTTGAAAAGAATATTTTGTTAGTTAAATAGCTTATAGATAAATACTTAAAATATATAATTGGTTTTAGGCTAATACTATCAGTTGTCGAAATAAACTTACCACGTAAAAAAACTATATTTTATTAGTGCAAATAATTTAGATATATATATGTAAAAATATTTTTGGGGTAAAATCCTTAATCATGTCAAAAACTAAAATACTATAATATTATATTTATGTCCTAATCTTATTTATTTATTTTAAAATATATGTAGGGTCAAACACTATATAATATCCGAAATAGTAGTATCGTTATAATATATATATATTTTTACTAAAGTATATCAAAAATATTGTCAAGGTATAAAATTCCCATGACCAAAATTATATATGCATTTATGCTAACAGTTAAGAATCTACTAAACCAATTGATAATAATGAGAATAGTAAATTACTAATGATAACTCATTTGTATACAAGACAAAAAGAAAAATAATAAATAATAATAAAAATTTGAAACAAAAACTTCAGCTGTCTCTCGTTCGGAGAGCTCAGCAGCAAAGCAATAATTACGAGAAAAAAATGAGCTGGAGAGAGAAAGAGTGAAAGGAGGGAAGAAAAATACAGAGAGAGGGAGAGAGCAGAAGGAGAGTGAGACAGAGAGGCGGTACGGGAGCGGAGAGGGTTTGAGGGGGTCGTCGGCGGATTGGGCGCGGCAAGGCACGACGCCGACTGGGTTGAGCGGCGGAGAAGAGAATGGCCGGGACGAAACCGAGAGGAACGGAGGACTCCCGACGATGGAAGGTGGTCGCAGCCAGGGCTAGGTCGGAGTGGAGAGGAACGGTGAGGTCGAAGGCACGGTGGTTTCGGAGGGTCGGAGAAAAAGGGCGTGCGCTGGAGGCTGCAGCGGCTGACGGCGGAGAGATCGGACAGGGTTTCGAGGAAGGGCGGAGGAAACTCGGTCGCGGCGGGGGTTCTTTTGGGAGAGGGATTTCACGGAAGGGCTCGGAGTGGAGCGCCGGTGGTGGCACGGAGGGAGGCGGCCGGGAACGGCTGGGGTCGCCGGATCTGGGCGACCCGACTCGGCACGGACGCGAGCTTCGCGAAGGCGGAGGTTGGGCGCCAAGGCGGAGGCTGTGGCGGAGAGGGTTTCGGCCGGAGCTGCCGGTCGAGTGAGGCGGCGGCGGTAGCGTCGGGCGCGGCTGGACGTGGCGGTGGAGTTTGGCGGTGGGTTGTCCTGGTGGTGATGCACGGAATAGGGTGGTCGAGTTCAGTCGAGACGGCGTGACCGGATCTCGCGGTGGCGCACATCTTGGAAAGGAGGCAATGCGGCGCTGATGGCCGGGCGGGGACTCGCCGACGGGGTGCAGCGGTCTGGACGCAGTGGCCCGATGACCGGAGGTAAGTTAGGGTTTGGGTTTTAATTTCTTCTTATTCTCGATGGTGGGTGGCGGCCTTTTGGCTGGTGGTGGTCTTTTGGATGGTGACCACGGTGGTGGTTTGAGACCGGGATGGTGGCGGTGGTGTTGACAGTGGGGATGGCCGTGATGATGGCTGTGGTGGAGGTGATTTGTGGGTCGGGGTTGAGTATTTGGGGAGGATGGTGGTCGGGGATCGAGTGCTCCGGCAGAGCGGGGTTTGGCGGCGTGGTGCTAGTGATGGGGCAGCGGGTGGTCGGGGAGTCGGGCTTGGTCGGGTCGAACGGGACAGGAGGAGGCAGAGGGTTAGTATTAGGATTTGGGTTAGGGTTTAGAAAATCTTATGGTGTCAGAGAAGTGTCCGACACGAAAAATTGTACATGTACAAATAGAATAAGAGTTTGGATGGACACAGACACGATACACGTAGATTTGTGGAGAAAATTTGGAGAATAAAAATACATGGATGAGTACCTGCCTATTTATAGGATGTGGGAATTCCAGTTGGATAAAGATTAGAAATATTTAAACCCAAAAATACATAATTTGCTATTTAATTTAAAATCAATCAAATTCAAATCCAAACCAAAATCCAATTTAAATCTAATTAAATTTACATCCTTTAGTTCAAAACCAAATGAGATAATTCAAATTCTGAATATAGATATTAATTTAATCTATTTAAATAAATACAAAAATTAAATCAAGATTTAAATTGCCACAATATTTTCAAAATATGTTTTCCAAAAATGCTATTATAATAATTTCGAAAATACATAAATAAACTTAATAAAATATTTATGAAATATATATCCAAGCACAAATATTCTTTACATAATTATGCTTTTCTAGTATACAAAATATTATTTATTATTAATAATTTTTTAGAAATGACGTAAAAATAACAAGCTTCGAAATGATAGCAAAACTAATTATTATATCTATTATTTGAAACTATATAAAAAAATAGAATAAAATGTTTTTTCCAAATTATGTACGCTCGCATATATTTGCACTCGTCAAGAAATTACGAAAAATAAAATTTCGTGCGCGACGTACAATACGACTACGTGACGTACAACACAAAATTTTAAATCAGTACCAAATTTAATAATAAAAAAATAGTAGAAATTTAGGAGTTTTACATCCTACCCAACTTAAAAAAAATTTGTCCTCGAAATTAAGGATAAGTAGGGGGTGAGAAGGTACAAGGGGTATGACAAGTCTTCGGACGAGGCAAAGAAATAACGCTTTAACATAAACAAGCATTTAGTAGGTCATGATGGTAGGTTTAGGATCAAGGGAAAAGACGAATAGTTTTAGGATGAGGATATAGCCACAGGTTGGTAATGGCTAATTACAGTGGTCATAAGTGATCGGGCAACTAAAGGGGATACTCGGCACGAGGGATTTCGTCCTTCTAAAATAGGAGGAAGACGACGATAAAGGGTTCCAAAGGTGAATTTATCGTATACGAATACGTGGTTCAAAGGTGACCGAAAAATTTCAAAAGGAGTTGCCAAGGCAGTTACGGATGGGACTCTAGAGGACAAGTTTAGCTATGTTCCCATCCACGTAGAACGATATATAGAAGCGAACCAAAGTGCACTTGGTTGATCAGACCATTATGCACCGGTTCTGATTAGACGATACGTTAGTGGGATCTCTTCCAATAACATATGTCTTGAACAAGCTCGATAAATCAATGAACTTGCAAATCTAGGTTATAGTAGAAACATTTGTCAAGAGAGTGAAATTATAGGCACGAGAGTTTAAAATTGAGAGGGAGTTTAGTCGAACTCTAAAGGATCTAAGTCGTGTCATGTGATGGTCTTTATACAATCGTCCTATAGTCTTATGTGCAAGTCCTTGGTTGGCTAGACGGGTTAGGGTCCTCTAGATTCTAGAATCTAAATAAACTTGCTAATATAGGTCACTAGGTCAAAGGGGTTGCTAGGTCATAAGACGTTCTACCCAACTTAAAAATAAACTAATAATATTTTGGGACAGCTAACTAGTAGGGTCAATCTTTAGCAAACACGATGGGAAGATAAGAATAATGATAGAAGGAATCAAGCAAGATGCAGTCGATAAGTCGAACGATAGTTCGAATATGGAATCGAGGAAAGAGGTCAAGTTTGTGGATGAGATTCTAGACTTCTAATCCTATTCGCAGGCTTGCTTAGTACGGTAAAGTAACCATACAATTTATCTTGACCTGCATGGGCCACCACAAAAACATATAATGCCCCAGTCCCAAAATACGTAGGACTAGGAACGTAGACATGTCAGTTGTATACATACGAAGTACACTCCAATATATAGAACCTCGTATGAATACATAAGCTGTAAAATGCTGTAGAACCATAACTAATCTCATCCACACAAAATAAATGAATAAAAGATATCATATAATGAATATGAATTTTCTTGATACAATATGTTGGGCGGAGACAAATCCACTACCAACAAGTAAAGGAAAATACATAAGAAAAAAATAAATTGGCAAGCGAAGCGAAGACGATCCAATTGCAATCATCCTCGAAGAAATAGCGATGATCACATCTAGAGATAGAACACCTGCGAAAGATAATAGCACACACCTGGCGAGATAACCAGGTCCTCAGAGGGACGTAACAAGATACATATATCATGCCATATAAACTGAATAAATATTGCTCAAATAAATAAGTCAATTCAATTATAACATGGTCCAATACACACCTATTGAACGAGCGTACCATCCCCCCAACCAAACAAAGACAGGAGATGGTAAACTAATTCATAGTGACGTATCTTTCCAAGCTAAGAATCCAATATAGTATCCGGACCCCAACAAGGTTCAATACCTTCTCATCGAAGTAGTAAGTCACACCTACAACCAAACAAGGACAAGATGTGACAAACTAATCTGCGACAAGTTATTGTTCCAAGTCACGGTCAGATACAAGTACCCAAACCAAAAGTACTCATACCTAACGGATAAAGGTACCTAACCGTTCTAAGTGAAATGTAGTTAAGAACAATCCTTCCTACGCATGGGCTTTGGCTAAATAGGATCGGCATAGTCCCCCCTTGGGGCACTAGAGGCCCAATCAATAAGAGCATAACGTTCTACAGAACGTCAGTGGCCGTCAGTAATCATGGGTCATCAGCCCCGTATCTCTAGCGGAGAATCCGGATCACAAAGAAAAGTGCATCGAAGCCCATACGCTAAGGAATTGTTCTCCCCGCCCAATGCCTACTATGTTGTATCCACAACACAAAACCACTATAACCGCTAAGTCAAACTAGCATGCAATCTCTATTAGCGGTTATTTCTATCGAACGACTTATACGTACTGGTGGCCAGCCAATCACGCACGTCCGTGTTCTACATACGACACACAACTTCGTGGTACAACGTGTCAAGGCCATGAATGCAACACATAAATGTGGTCCCTTAAATCTAGGTTTAATATGTAAGAAAAATAATACATAGCAGGAAATATAAATGAACAGTAAGTTCTAACAGGTTATGCCATGTATCACAGTTTATTTTGCATTAAGAAAATAATAATGCATAAAATATGAGCTAAAATAAATAAACAGCAAATGGCAAGGTGTCTTACCTGGTAGGACGTCTGGTGTACTGCAATGCTCAATGTGTTACGAACTGCGACTTCTGTGCAACAATTATGCAAGGTGACCTCTGATGGTGGCACGGACAGTTCCATGGGTCCAAGACGGTCAAATTGGTTAGGGTCGATAGGTGGAAGGAAAATTGGCAGGAGGATAGGTATAATGAGCGTAGTTCGGACGGAAGGATAGTCGAAAATATTGAGAATAATATATATATATATATATAATATATATATATATATATATATATAAATTTAGAAAACTATTATAATACTAGAGAAATATATTTAGGAGTTCAAATAATTCACAATACTTGAAAAAATTATAATTTAAAAGAATATTTGTTAGTTAAATAGCTTATAGATAAATACTTACAATATAGAATGTTTTAGGCTAATACTATCAGTTGTCGAAATAAACTTACCACGTAAAGAAAACTATATTTATTAGTGCAAATAATTTGATAATATATATGTAAAAGATTTTTGGGGTAAAATCCTTAAATCTTGTCAAAAACTAAAATACTACTATTATTTATGTCCAAATGTTATATTTATTTTTTTAAATATTGTAGGGTCAACACTATATTATATCGAAATAGTAGTATCGACATATTATATAGATATATTTTTTTTTACAATATATATATATATAATA